>JBBBVU010000010.1:12149694-12169883 GCA_037177055.1 Atherinosoma microstoma
CGTAATGGGAACTAGGTCTGATCAGCAATATAACTGTCCATGGTGAATTATGATTACCCATATTGTCCACTACAATAGTGACTTTTTCTTGGAACATTAAAGCCCTCCAAACAACTGTAAACAAAGAAGTGGTCTGTTAGAGCCCAGTGTTTGTGTCCGCCTGTAGGATGAGAAGAAACTGTTGGAGGCAGCAGGGGAGGATCAGAAGAAGCTGCTGGATCTGAATAACAAGCTCCTCTCTAAAAAAAGCCAGGTGGCTGCTGACAAAGCTGTGCTGGACCAGAAAACTCAAACTCTTCAGGAGATTAACAAGTAAAACTCATTCTATCACTGCAGCAGAGCCATTTACACACTTCTTGTTTCCTTTTAGAAATGTTGATTTACCATAGTTCTGAAATACTTCTATAGTTGTGAGTTGTGATTGTTTTGGAATAATGATTAAATTTTAATCACCAGAGGGAGTGTCTGAAACTACATCAATAATATGAATGCAATCAAATCAATTTTGTTGCTAATCTTTGACATATCTAAGAGTCCAATCACCACCAAAGACCCATCCCCCTACTTTTTGTTTTATGGAAAATAATTTAGGCTTTTGTAATAAATCATGCAATTATTAAAATAAGCAAACTGACATATAAAGGGTTAAAAACCTAAAACAAATATTTAATGATAAGCAGTTGCTGAAGTTGTTTAAATGATTTATGGGGGGGAAAAAAGCAGAAAAATACCATGAAACAAAGGTCACCAAAGGGCAAAAAAAGTCCATGCTTAGATTGCTACTTTTCACTTTAGATGCTAATCTTTAAGTACACCATTACCAAATTTTAACACAGGCTCTTTTTTCTGTCTGTATTGCTCTTAGAGTGTTGGTGAAGCTTCAGCGGGAAGTGATGTCTGCAGAGACTGCCTTGGAGCAGAAACGTTTGGCTAGACATAACTTGCTGCTAGCCTGTAAAATCCAGGGCCTGCCCATCATCCTGCTCTCAGGGAGTCTGGATGAAATCAGTGAGGTGCAGGTAGGACAAACTGATGTTATCACCTCTGCTGCACCATTTTGGAGGAGCCCTAAAAACCAACAAGAGCTTAGATAATCAGAATTTAATAAGTAAGGAAATGAAAGTGAAGTCTTGTCTGATGATGGATTTATCGGGCCTGTGCAGCTGGATTCGGAAAGCACCGCAGCCTCTATTGACATCTATGAGAGAGAGGCGCAGCTCGTCATCGACTACTCTAAGCTGGAGGAAGACTTCAGGGTGAGACATCCAATCAGGTCAAATCTTCGTCATTATTCTGTCTCAGTGCTCTTAATTTGCATGTAATGGCAATGCTTGTGGACAGAGTCTGCAGGCTGAGGAGGAGATGGAGACCCACCTGGAGAGGCTGAAGCAGTCAATCTCCTCTGTAGAAGAAGTGCTGCATCACACCACTGCTCCCAACCTAAAGGCTCTGGAGAAAATGAGGGAGGTGAAGGAGAAATTACAGGGAATGATGGAAGGTACTTTGCTTCATTCATGCAGTATTTCATTTCATAATGAAATTCTTGGTGGGTGGACTCTGTGCTCTGTACTGTCAGTCAAGTTTTTATTCATCAAGACAAGAAATGAAGCTCTGTATTGATTCATAGAGTGGATTTCTGTCACATTCAGATGCCTGTACTGCACTGAGCAAAATTATTCTGTTCAGCTGTCAGGAACTTTAAGTTGTTAGCTGCTCCCTGACAGAGCAGCATGTGTGACTTGGCTATAAGCGTTCTACATAGAAATATGAAAATAAAGCACTTTCAAAGGAACTCCAACTATCAGAACGTTTTGGCCTTATGTTGTTTTTGCCCTGTTCTGCTAAACTTCATTGTTACTGCTGCGTGAAAAGTCCTTATTACTTTAAAAATGTTGTGTTTACTAGCTTTTTGACCTATGGAGGTGCCATTGTTGTACTTGAGCAAAGTATTTTGGGTCAAGTCGATTTATTCTAATTTCATTTTCTATACAAGGCTAAGTCAAAACAGAAGACTTTTAGGTTCCCTTTCCTCCAGAACAGCTTTTATATTTTGTCTTTTCATCCAAAAACTAGACAGTGATGTTTTTTTATCAGATTTACATGACGGCATGTCATAGCTGCTCTCTGCCTGCCAGAGGTCCGCCCCAATTCACACACACAGTCACATCAGCCGGAGGAGTTCTGCTCCGGTGTTACTCCGAGCAGGAACCTGCACATCTAAACAAGCTGAATCTACTCATCATTGTAGTAAAGTTTGAGATGCATTACATCTTAAAATGGATCCAATATGTGTTGGTTTTATCAATGTCAAAACATCATCTGAGATTTAAAGTGACTCTACTGAGTAAAATGGTCTCCATCAGGATATGTCAAGTTTATAGTGCTTTTTGTCACAGCATTTCAGACATTTATGGCAAATTAGTCCATGATGAGGCTGGAAAATGCAACATGAATTCAGTTTTTCACAGAATTTCACTGAGTTTTTGGTGAATACATGATTCATCGTTATTGATTACATTCTCTGTTTATTGAAGCTCTAATGCAGTTTGTATGTATGAAGTCCAAACTGATTTAAAACTAATTATGGTGTAAGAAACAACTTTACTGTCTTATATGTGTCCATTAAACCCTACTCTCCACTCTCTTTTTCATCCATCATCCTCATTTTCAATTTTAGGGGATTTCTTCTTCATTGTTTGATTTGATTTGATAAAATTATTGACCGCTTTGGGCAGGTTCCCTCAGGGAAAATAAGAGGTCCAGCAGCATTACAGACCCCTAAACACAATATACTACAAAATGCAAGTTAAAAATCCACTCGAGAATAGACATTGGGAAAAACGTTGGCACTACTGAATTGTTCTCTCTGTCTGTGCGCCCAGGTTTGAAATGAATAATAAACAATCTAACAAAGAATATAAAGCTGATGTGCTGCTATATGGGGCTGAAACCGCAGCAACCCTGTGACATCATTACCCAAAGTAAAAGGTTTATAAAAACTAAACAGAGTACAGTGTTTTTCATGGTCAGCTTTTTATGGCTGAAGCAAAGGTTTATCAAACAAGGTTTACTGTTCATCCAAGCTGGAGTTCCCTACAAAACACTGTATGTGAACTTTTACATGACATCATAAATTTCTTACCTCCATAAAAAGTCCTCCAAAGCCGGCTGTTGATCTGACACATTTGGAGTTTTGCTTTAAGCTTCATTTGTCCCTGAACAGTGAGCTTCCAGAGTTATACTTTCATGTCAGCAGAATACATTGTGGCTTTAAATTTTTCACTACAAATTAGTTAATAAAGCGTCTTCTGTTGATTTAAAAATAGCTATCATGGTGCCTAAACTTCTCCCCAACACTACAGTTGTATATTCTTGTGTATAAATGTAATCTAACCTGACTGATGTCAGACAGAGTGATGATTAAACTTCCTCTTCCTCACTCAGCCTTTGACACCAGCACCAAAGCAGCCAGGAAGTGCAACCAGGAGTTTGAACAAGTCAAAGCCCAGCGCTCCCACCGCTTCAACCGGTGTTTCGAGCATGTGTGTGTTGTCATCGATCAAATCTATAAAAGAATATGCAGGAACACCAGCGCCCAGGTGAGACAGCAGTTTTAACAATTTATTTTTCTCAGTTTATCAACACAGGTCTCGTTTTTATGTAAAAAGATTTGAAAGACTTGTAACTAATCAGTAAGTTTAGCTTAAATCTGTGAACCTATGAGCTAGGGTCCAACAATCACCTATTTGGAGGCAGTGGCAAGTATCACGGGGCTCCTTGTATAACCAGAGGATAAACAATGATGAATAAGATTAAAATAAGCTGCAAAAAGTTCATTATTGTCATTTTCATTATCTTCAAGTCATGAATTATGATTCTTTAGATGCCAAACTCCTTTAGAAAAATATTTACTTGTCTCTACATCTATCAGGCCATACTGAGCGCAGAGAATCCAGACGAGCCGTATTTGGGTGGCATCAACTACAACTGTGTGGCACCAGGGAAACGCTTCATGTCCATGGACAATCTGTCTGGTGGAGAAAAGGCCATCGCTGCTCTGGCCTTGCTGTTCGCCATTCACAGGTAACATTGGACAGTGAGATTGTCAAGTAGACTATAATTATAGTAGATGCTGGGAATAAACAGAAAATGAATGAAAGATGTAATTACATGCTCTTAAGATTTTGAATTTCCTAATCATGTAAACACTTGGAAATTGAATGAAAGACAGTTTATACTCACTGAACACTTCATTAGGTGCATCTAATATAACACATCAATACCACATCAGTTGTGTGTTAAAACAAATATCTAATCAATCAATCGAATGGCAGTACCTCTGTGTCATGTAAACATGGTCAAAATGACTTGTTGAAGTTCGAGCTGAGCATAATGAGGAAGAAAGGTTTAGTGATGTGAAACAGGCTACAATTCACACACTCACCAAAACTGGACAATAGGAGATGGAAAAACATTGTCTGGTCTGATGAGGCTCCATTTCAGCTGCAACATTCAGATAGTAGGGTCAGAATTTGGTGGAAACCACATGAAAACATGGATCCATCCTGCTTTGTATAAACAGTTCAGGCTGGTGGTGTAATGGTGTGGGGGATATTTTCTTGGCACACTTTAGGCCCCTTAGTACTAGCTCAGTCTACTTGAATATTGTTGCTGACCATGTCCATCTCTTTATAACCACAGTGTACCGTCTTCTGATGGCTACTTCTAGTAGGATAATGCATCATGTCACAAAGCTCAAATTATCTCCAACTGGTTTCTTGGACATGACAATGAGTTCACTGTACTCCAAATGCCTCCACAGTCACCAGATCTCAATCCAATATTTCACCTTTGGGATGTGCTGGAACAGGAGATTCTCATCATGGACGTGCAGCTGACAAATCTGCAGCAACTGTGTGACACTATCATGTCAATATGGAGCAAAATCTCTGAGGAATGTTTCCAACACTTTGTTGAATCTATAACACCAAGAATGACCCATTTAACACTGTGTGTACCTTACTTGATACATTATATTTCTAAGACCTTTTGCATCATTTTATGGTTAAAAAGTTGCTCAAAACCCTGTTGGATACAATCTGATACTTGTGTTCTGCTCCCTGGTGGATATCTTTTGCACTACAATAATTCTGACGTCACATGGTAATAACCATACACAAAGGCAAGTACTTTTTTTGTAATCAATTAATTATCTGTTGTTTTCTAATAACATCAGGTTAGAAAAAATAGATTTTTCTGCCCATTATTTTTTGGGTCAGGCTCTAAAGGGTTGAGGAATGTTTAAAGGCAGAATTAGCAAGGTGTTCCTAATAAAGTGGCAGGTGAGTATATTAACCTCCATACAGAAATGTTTTTTTTTGTTAGCATTCATCGTGTTAGTTAATTCTAGTTGAAACCGTTTCCATGGATACAGCTCAGACACTTTTTTTGGTTTAGTGTCTGCCGATTTGCAGCTGATGCTTGTGTCATTCCTTTCAGCTTCCGCCCAGCTCCTTTCTTCATCCTGGATGAGGTGGATGCAGCACTGGACAACACCAACATCGGCAAGGTGTGTGCAAGGTTTTACTGCCAGCTTAAACTATTGATCAAATAGTTTTTCATCATCAATAATAAGTTGTAAGCTTTGTTTTGATTGAACAAAAATATTTTTTTTTGTTTTTGTTTTTTACCTCCACCAAGGTTAGTGGTTTCGGCGGCGTACATTTGTCCGTCTGTCTGTCTGTTAGATTTGGATGAAATTTTCAAAATGGTTTAAGGATCAACTGTTTAGATTTTGGCGGTGATCTGGATCACCGTCTGGATCCAAGGGTTTTTTTTAACACTAGAACCTCCAACATTCCAATACCACCAAGAACCACCAGAGGGGGTCATTTCACCCCACCGACGCAGCATTGAAAAAATTGATATGGTGGCATTTTCAGAGGCCAGGTTTTTCCACCCTTTCGATCTTTTTTGTTTTCTCCAGGTGACCAGCTTCCTCAGAGAGGAGTCCAGAGAGAACATGCAGATCATCGTCATCTCACTGAAGGAAGAGTTTTTCTCCAAGGCTGATGCTCTGCAAGGAGTCTATTCAGATGTAAGAAACTATGACAAGAAGGTTTACATTCTCTACTTCGTGTCAGTGCATTCTTTGATTTTTTTCTCTCCCTCACAGTTTGATGGATGCATGTTCAGCCGCATTCTGACTCTAGACCTCCGTCCCTACCCTCTGGCTGATGAGAATGGGGAACATGGTGACAAAGAGAGTGCAGCAGACAGGACAGGATTAGTGTAGCCTGGAATCACCTGCATGAGGCTATAACTTATGTTTCCTGTTTATCTTTGGATTTTTTGGCCATTGTTCTTCGTGTTTTCATCTCTTGAGTAGTTGTCAAGATAAAGTAGTGTAAAATGGTAAAGGAAGGCCACTGTGTTATGTAAATCAGTGTTTGTTAACTGAGTTTTCTTATTCACTTTTTGGATCAAATTTCAGCCTGAAGCTATTTTCTGGATACTGTTTTAGATTTTCAATCTCATCTAAAGCTGGTTTTGTTGTTTGAATTCCCTAAATTTGTCAATTCTGGATTAATTGAACAGTAACGGGTAAGAAATTGAAGAGAAAAAAAGCTATTTACTTTGTATCTAACCACAAATTCAAATGAACATGTTTTTCAACGTTAATTTTCTATGGAAGGTTTTAAAAGTTGGTTGAATGTTAGTATGTTAACTTGTTTTGATATGAGGTGTTGTGTGTGCAGTTATTGTTTTTAAGCATGATTTATGTTTATTAAAAATATACAACTGAAAATGCTGTGTGCTTTTTTCCCCCTCTCATCCTGTGGAAGTTACTTTTCATTGTTTTTTTAAAAGTACAAAGTCCTACAAAACTTGTCCATTAAGTAAGCAAATTATCAGCATTGTTGCTGTCATTCTTTAGTAATTTGATCTTTGATATTAAACATTAAATGAAGAAATAAAAAAAAAGATAATTTTACACTGCTAGTGCACAGTGCTAGGGACTTGAGTAATGAGACTTCCGCTACGGCAGGGGGCAGTAATGTGAGTCAATACTGCCGAGGAGAAAACACCGGGCTCGTTATTTACGGAAGTAACGTTTTTCTTACAACAGAAGGATAATTATGTTGAGTTCTTGTTTTATGTGACATTGTTTTATCTTTTCATATATAGCCCCACTTTTTGAATACAGGTCTGCTCGGAATATAGTCAGCTTCAGTGAAGCGTGTGAGGACTTAATATCTTGTAGTGACAGTTGAGACATTTAGACGGAATAATACCCGCTACAGCTGCCTGGAGCACAGAGCCAAGAAGGTCCTGTCATTTGTGTTTCGTCTGTAGTTCGGGAGTATTTGAAAGTTGTCTTTACTAATTATTTCCCGTCTGGAGACTAGTTCTTTGGACTCTACTCTGGAAGCTTTCACTAAAGCTGTCAGCCTGCTAGCTTGCTAACTCAACGTTAGCACAATGGGAGCGGAGCAGAGCGGAGAAGCGGAGCACAAACACTCCGACTACAGCTCATCAGGTAAGATTACTTTACGTGGTAGGTGTCTAGTTTAGTGTTGGTATGATTTTGAACTGAAATGATTAATATAACTAACATTTTGTTGTATGTTAAATGTTTAATAAGTTGCATGAGTCGATTGCAACGTGGATGAGTTACTCTTCATTTCATGTCGTCCTATCGGCAATTTCTTTATGATCTTTAATCAGCAGGGCATAATTCTTTCTCTGATTTGATGAATGAAATTTGCTAAGCTTTGTATGTTTTTATACCATTTCAGTGGTGCCTTCCCCTGCTAAGCACAAGGCAAAGATGGATGACATTGTGGTCGTGGCCCAGGGGACTCAGTCTATGCGAAACATCCACAACGACCCTGATGTCATCAAGCTTCAAGAAATACCCACGTTTCAGCCACTTTTAAAAGGTATGTTATCGCCCAGCTGCTGTCATGCACTTGAGTATTGTTTTCATTGGTCAGGAATAACTCCTACCAGTCTAAGGCAATATGCGGTCTAGTAGAGCTCATACACTGCTCCTTCAGTCATTCAAACTGCCACGTTACTGATGTTACAGATCAGCGTGTGTTTAAGCTTAACTAGTAAATCTCAACCTAAAATGTTGGTGGTCACTGTGGCAGCTTTCCTCATTAATGCTCCCAGTCCTTGTCTGTGCCTCATTAACTTGAGAACAGTACTGTCCACTTTAGAGCCTCTGCTAATTTCTCCACTTCAAGCAAATCACACAAACAAGGTGTCCTATGAAAGCAAAGGCTGCTGATAACAAAAATGTCTGTCTCATCACTGTGGGACAAAAACTCTGAGCTAGCAGCCAAAAATCATAAGTCATGTCTTACTTTTGCAGTTTGTGGTCAAAAGTTTTATTCCACCTCCAAAAACTCCTGCTAATGTGTAGTTTCAATGAGGACGAAGGAGTTTTATAGTGAAGCATTCATTCTTCCTGTGATTTACTATCAATGGTGTTTCTAAGGTGATTATCGGGGATGTCCCTCAACCATTGATATAAGTGTTGATTATCAAATCAGTCAATGAGTTATGAGACATTTCTTTCAGACATTACTTTTAATAATTCGTAGATACGTAGGGCTGCTATCCTCTAGTTTTTACTGAAAGTAATTTGGTTTTCTTTTAGGAGAAGATAACCATTACATTTTTGACTGTGTTCAAGGTGAATTTACTCTTACAGTCACATAACTTGTTTTTGACACTTCAGTAGTAATCTCATATGTCTTGGCTTTCTTTTAAGACCAATATTATACATAAAGCTCTTGTTGTTGTGAAAATATACTTAATTTATTTTGGGTATGTTATTTCAGACAGAGTTTAAGTGACTGACCGTATAATAGCTTATCATACACATTTATGACCGTAGGGTCCTTACGAACACACACGAGCAAGCGGATATAAACAAACTGGCCGTTTTCAACATGCACTGTGACGAATTCAGCAAAGAAATGATAGAAGACATTATCAAAAGAAGGGAGGAAACAAAAGAGAGACAGAGCAAGAGATAAGACAAGAGTCAAGATAAGATTGTGTTTTACTGTCTGAAGAGAGCTCACAGTACAGGTAGGATGAAGATGGATGCTGAATTAGCCGTCGATACGGGGCACATCACTGAGAAAATGGCAAAAGTTGATTGTGTTGTAAAGGATAGTAAAGAAAAGTTATTATTTT
Source organism: Atherinosoma microstoma (assembly GCA_037177055.1). NCBI lineage: Eukaryota > Metazoa > Chordata > Actinopteri > Atheriniformes > Atherinidae > Atherinosoma > Atherinosoma microstoma. The sequence continues at coordinate 12,158,908 of JBBBVU010000010.1, forward strand.
TTTCTCATCAGGAGAGCCACTTTTATTACAAGGCACAAAATGCCACCAAACCATTAATCACACAACACCTGTAATGCGGCAGTCCTAAAAAAGAAAAACAACAACAACAAAATCAAACCAACCTTGATCGTTCAACGAAAAAGCAGACATTCATTTCCTCGACTTTTTTCACTTTATGATTTTATGTCTGATTTGCTTTCCTTTCTGATTATCTCCATCTGGTTTCCATATTTTCTTTGATTAGAAATCAATTATTTGTTTCGTCACATCATTTTACAGATCAGGGCTTTTCAGTTTGGTACTACGAGGGCCGCAGTCCTGCAGGTTTTCAGTGTTTACCTGCTCCAACAGCCTGGGAAGTTCTGCACAGTGACTCATTAGTCGGGTGTGTTGGAGCAGGGATACAATGAAAACCTGCAGGACTTCAACACAGTTTCTTTGTACTCTGTGCAATGACAATAAAGCTGATTTTGATTCAATAACACAAACACATATTTAGAGGTGATCTGTAGTTTATACACTACCAGCCAAAAGTTTGGCTGGTAGTGTATAACAATATTTAGATTTCTGTGATCTACTTTGGTTACTTTTTAGAACATATTTAACTTTTTCTTCATCATATGTAGAACATTGGATCTTATTTTCAACCTCTAGAATTCTGTCTTCAAATTGTGAATAGCTGATTGCTGCTGAAACCCGGCAGCACTATGTTAGAAGGTGGATAATGAGCCATATTTCCTGTGTTTGACCTCTTCTGCCTCTTTCAGATCATTCATGTGGCTAATTGCAGTAATTACACAGTACCAACCACACTGTTGTGAAGTGTGACTTGACTTCAGCATGTCCATCCATGTAAGTCCTTTTTCCTCTGTTCTTTCCACAGGAGTGTTGAGTGGCCAGACGTCACCCAGCAGCATGTGTCTGGAGAGGCTGGACGCGGCTCAGGTGCTGCAGCTATGCCTCCGATACCAGGACCACTTGCACCAGTGTGCTGAGGCTGTGGCTTTCGACCAAAACGCCCTGGTCAAGAGGATTAAAGAGGTGAGATTTCCAGTTATAGCATGAGGCACATGGTGCGCACCAAAAGCATGCTGAACCTTTTGTCTCCCATCTTTCTTTTCAGATGGATTTGTCGGTGGAAACTCTGTTCAGCATAATGCAGGAGCGCCAGAAACGCTACGCCAAGTATGCCGAGCAGATCCAGAAGGTCAACGAGATGTCCATGATCCTGCGTCGCATCCAGATGGGCATTGACCAGACCGTGCCGTTGATGGAGCGCCTCAACAACATGCTGCCTGAGAGCGAGCGCCTGGAGCCCTTCAGCATGAGGACCGATGGGGAATCCGCCACCAAGTAACCTGCTGAGAACAAACACAGCTGTTTCGTAGAGTCCTCTGTGCAGGAGAAAGCACAGGTTGGTCCAACTGGGTGAAAACTTAAGACTCGCAGTGGTTAAAGAAAGCCTTGAGCTGTTACACTGTTGCTTTTTAATTGTGGAGAGGTTGCTTAAATGAAGATGCCTGAGACTAATTTGGTCAGCTGCTTGGATCAACAGTGATTTTTAACTCTTTTATTTATTGCTGAGGGCTTTGCTGAGCACACATTAATAATCAATAACACCCTACTCAAGAGGGTCATATTTAGTCCTGCAAGCTGCCCAGATCAATCACCCTGAGTAACCTTGCTACAGTGATCCCCAGCTTAAAAAGGAGTTGCTTTACAAGTGTTCCCCAGCTGTGTGATCTACTACAGGAGGGTCAGACTTGTGATCTTTGAGCTCAGGCCATCTTTGTGAGTCTAAACCCAGAGAAGAAACAAACCTGTGATCTTGAGTCAGATCTATGTTTGCTCTAAAATTTGTCCTGCAGATGTTTTGCAGGTTCAGAGACTCCAGTCTAGATGTGAGCAACATAAAAACACATGAGGCAGCTGCTCCAGAAACTGGAGACATCCTGAAACATGAAACTCTGAATGGAATCACTTTGGATTGCGGACCTCTCTTAACAGATCATTGTGTTTGTAGTCCTGACATCCGTCTGGCTTCTTCCTGATTGTGAACTGCTTCTATGCAGATCGACTCCTTTCAGTGACGGCAGCAAAATAAAGATTCTCACGATGGGCACCGAGACTGATCGTGGTCAACATGACAAGCATGGATACACTGAACAACAGGAGTCAGATGAGAAACCATAACTGGAGTTTTGTGTGCAGAGATAATGACTTTATTTTTATGTTCATGTTGCATGCAAAATAGTGAAAAATGATCAAAAGAGACTAAAGCTCCAGGATTCTAGGAGATTCATACAGGAAACAGATGCAGAGATGGAGGTAAAACACTTCAACTTTAGATTGACAGACCTCAACAGTAGAGTAAATTTCTGCATTAACTTTGTTTATCACAGATGCCAAAAATCCACAGAAATATAACAATAAACACAACTGGGAGTTGAAAAAGAGCCTGTGATGTTGATTATTCATAGAAAACTAATATTGACATCGCTGCATCACCTTCTGCTTTGTTTCTTCATCATAATTCATCCTCTCTATGTGTAAACCCTTAAAACAGCAAGCCATTTTTGCAAATGGAAAAAAAAAAACACAACAGAAACTATTAAATTTTTGAATTAAATGTTTTTCTTTCTTTTTTCTTTTGCTATTTACAGTTATTTATGCTACTATTTACCTACCACCCTAGCAAAACCAACTCTAACTCAACTCGATGTTGGCACTGCCATCCGTCAAAAACGTCGTCTTTGCTTTTTTTCCAGCCATAGAGGACAATTATTTTTGTTATGTTCAGACATACGTTGTCATTTGTTGACCTTTGGCTGCTACTGATTGGACATTACCATCAATTTAAGCGATCTGATTGGTGGAAAGTTTGACAAGGAGTGGGTTCATCATCATTTCCAGGTCAAAATAAAGATCTCATAGCAACATAGTAGTGATCGAAATCTTTTTTTAAGATAAAAATGCGATATTGGTGTAATCAAGGATCACTTATTGTGGCTTTACCATATAAAGTCTCAATAAACACAACATTTTGTGGCTGGATTGCAAACCTCATGGACATGGATAGACGCCTGGAAAACTTCCATACATCACCTAAAGGGTAAGCTATTCATCACAATTTTAACTCACAAAGTTACACACTACTGTTCCTGAGAAATTGTTGATAATATTAGCAATAGTGCTGCTCAGCACTGGAGATGTAGCTGAGTTTTAATGGTTAAAAGGCCCAGTTGTGGTTTTGTTACATTTTTAATCTTGACAGCAGAGGTGAAAGGGAATTTTTGGAGTAAAAAAACTAAAATTGTTTGGTATCGACTTATTCATTCTTCTACTCACCCAGCTTTATCAATAACAGCGTCACTTAGTTATGATGGATGCATTCAAAGGTACAGTGTGCATTAAGTATTACTGTCAAAGAGAGGCATAGAAATTACTTCAAATGTCAAACACGGTCGTGAATGGATGGTGGCTGGCAGTGGCCAAAATTTTTCCAGACAGTAGCATGTTTTCATCAGCGAGTGGATCCAGTGGCCTCAGGTGCAGCGATGACTGCACTACAGGTAACTATTTTAACATTGTGTACAGTCTTCTTCTATGTTCATTTTAAGATGTTACTTATCTCTAACGGTGTTCTAGCACCTATCAAACAAAGCCAGCCAGGACTACAGTTTTAAATGTCAGACAGTTGTCACTCACAGCTCTCATACAGAGTTGTTTGTCCATTCAGAGACACCGTAGTGAAAATGGTGGCACAAATATGGCAGCTGCCATGGCCGATAGATTTAACTGGCTCGTAAGAGAATAAAAACAACAGTTACTTAAGTAAAGTGAGAAGATACCAATAGAAAGCTTTTAATTATGTTACATTTTTCTGTCTTTGACCTTTGATTTTGTTGAACGCTTTGAATTTGAATTCAGTTTTACAATGTTGAACAACAAGACTCCATTCACATATATATCTACTGAAAGCAGAAATCTGAAGACCTGGAGAGAATAAATTTAACCTGAACTGCTATTAAAGCAAAGTGAGTCAATGATTTTAGTGTGAATCAGCCCTGTCATGTACTTAACCACTGCTCAATTTGCAGTTCTTTCATTTAAAAGAGAAGAAATGTAGAAGTGTAAATGTGTTTTTTTTTTATAGCAGTTTATAAATGTTTATCCACTGGGGGGCACCAAACATCAGTCCAGTTTCTTCATGGTTAAAAGAAATGGAGCTGTTTCAGTGAGAGTGGACCATGTTGGGAGGGCTGTCATCAAACCTGTCACGTTAAAGGTATTTAACACATTGAACCAGGACCAGGCACCTATTCTCATTTCCTCCACTCAGTTACACATGTGATTCAATTTAAATTTGACAACCTCTTTTTCTAAATGTGCACCATCATGTAGGTTACCTGACTTAATGAAAGGGGGAAAGTTAGCTGTATGACTACAGGTTTACATCACTAATGTAAAAACCTGCATCAGAATCAGCGATGAAAGCCTTTTTCCCAGATAAGATTTGCCTCTAATAATGTGGGGAGGGGGGGCTCTTTTGTCATCAGTGGATATTTCTCACCACCCCTACAGCCAGTGCAGTCTGATAGAAAAGTTGTGTTTGTATTTTTACATTTTTCATCAGCATGTAAACATTCAGATCCCAATTACACCTAGAAAAGAAAAGGATCCTCCTCCCTCTGGCTTGCTTTGAGTTGCACAATTAGCCTGCTTTGTTGACATATGGCACATAAAGCCTGGACAAGTTTTCTCTTGAATTTAAAGCACAACTCCTTTGATATGTTATCGCCTTTCAAGTGTAAATGAAAATGGGTGAAAATGTCTTAAATAGCCTCGGGGGTATTGTATGAACACTGGAACTGAAATGGAAATAGTCACTGCATCCCGTAGCGAGAAGATGTAAAAGTTCCTCTGTGTTTGTAATGAAGAGTAGCTCCTGATGCTCAGAGCTGGATATTAATGCCACAAGATGATTCAATACTATCTGCCGCCAGGAAATTCATTCTCTGAAATGAAAGAGAAATCCAATTTCCCCTCTATACTTCTCATTTGAATATAAATCAAAAACTGGTTTGCTGCGTTATTCCTTTCTGTTTTGCACACTCAGAATTAGAAACATGAAAATAAGTTGAGGCTTCTTATCCCGGCCATCTCTTTAGTTGAAGTAGAGGCTAATGCTGGTAGGTTCAATGCGGGAATAGAAGTTTGGATTTGTAGACCATTTGCATTGGGAATGTGGAAAATACAGCAATAAGTTTAAATCAGACAAAACACTTGAATAGATTTTTTTGTAACGCATTCTGAGCTCAAATAATTCCATCCATCCATCCATTTTCTGTACCGCTTAATCCAATTCAGGGTCGCGGGTGGGCTGGAGCCTATCCCAGCAATTATCAGGCGAGAGGCAGGGTACACCCTGGACAGGTCTCAAATAATTCATTGTGTGAATTTCATCATTTGAATCTATGGCTGAAAGGGTCAAATTATTGGTTTCTATAAAGTTAATCAGCAGCAATTTTGGCAATGAATTTTTCAACAGTCCCTGATGCAAATTCTTATTTGTGGATATTTATTGTATTTATTCTGGACCTTCAGTTAATCCATCTTCTCTTCGCTGAAACCTCATCAGAAATGGTCTCCATCAAAGCGGGGCCATTAAAGAGACATTCTTAACCCTTTAAAATGTTCTCTTAGAAAAAAGGAAAAGAAAAATGTTTTGTATTGGAACGGCTGCTCACCTAGTTAAATTCAGATGAGATGATTACATTTGGCGTTCAGCGAATGACAGCATGGTACCCCTCACATATTAACAGCTGATTCTGTTGCTGCAGGTAGGCTGAACTCCGGCTCGCTCCATATTTGCTTTGGCTTGTAAACTGAAGGAGGTCCTGCTAAAAGATCTCTTCCTGCCCTAGTGTCCTGTAAAGTTAGCTTAATTGGTATGTAGCCCTATTATTTGTATTTCAAACACTGCAAGCGGCTGTTTTAAAACAGCTTTTTGTAGGTAACTGCAGTCAGATGATTGTGCCAAAAGTTTCCTCATAGGTGGGATCCTGCTCTGATCTGTAGGTGGTTGCCAAAGTCTCTCTCTTACCTAGTTTGACTATTCATTCTTACATTGCTCCATGCCTTCTAGACACAGAGGACCTAGGTGGACATCTGCTCTAACAATACCGACGCCGCCTCTCATGCAACGTGACTGCTGCCCTGCGTCGGCCAGCTACAGGCTTTCTTGGTGCTTTGCTGTGGGGAGGGTCTACAGGTTGTTCGGTCGACTGCTTGACCCTGGCTGACAGACAATCACACTAAGGAAACCATCTTGGGAGTTATTGACTTGCCAGGCGTGGGTTTTTGTTGTTTGTTTTTTCTTTAAAGCTGTTTCATTGATTCAACCGCACACTCACTCGCCACAGTTTCTCTGCATTTTTTTCTTTTCCTTTTTTTTTCTTTTATAAGAGTGGATGTTTTGTCCAACAAATAGTTGAGGTGACAGTTATGAGATCAAAGACTGAATTTTGGCATTAGATAACCAAACCAAGTGGTGGAAATGGCTCAGGCAGATTTATTCTCACACATTTTGAATAAAACTCTTCATAGTCACTGAAAGATTTGCACGACCAAATGGTAGAGTAGGTAGTTAAAATATTGAGTAAACAAGTAGGAAAGGTTGAGGAACAACATCCAACAAAGAGCTTTGGAAAGTCTGAGGCCTGGAGAACTATTTCTAAAGACCACTTGAAGAAATCACATGAAAACCTGTTTGAGAGGATTCAGTGTTTTGGAAAATAAACGTGATCATAACAAATATTGAATATAAAGCTCATTAGAGTTATACATACTCCATTTCTGTTTATATATTTCCATGAAAATTTCCAATTTTCTAAATGATACATAAAGAAATTAAAGTTGTCACAGTACTGTTTAAGCTCCAAAGTATTGACAAGTTAATTGAATAATGAGGAAATAAGCACTTTATTAATCATGAATAAGATTTGTTGCCAATTTTAATCAAATTCAAATTAGACCAAATTTTTGTTGCTGTTTGCTTCATATAAGGAAACGCACACCCTCCTCCCCAGGAGTTGCATGAGAAGACTGACATCACTCTTAGCTGTACTAAATGGTTAATTCCAGATTTTTGTAATTTAGTAATTCTTATCTGGGTTCACATTTTGATCTTGCTAACAGTGTAATGTTTGCAATGCATGAATGCAACCAAAGCTAACGGATTATTTTGTTCTGCATATAAATCCTCACAAACTGCTCCATACGTGATCCGTTGTTGAAGAGTTAAAGAAGTGACTGATTTTATTCTGTCTTTTTTTTCTTTTTAATCAATCTTTTAAACTTTATTTGATCATTTGTTATCAGACTATTGTCAACTTAATAAATATCTTATCTGATAAAAGAGCATTTTCTGACTGGTTTAGATTGAAAACTTTTGAGGGATTTCAAGCTGAGATTTTCTGTCCAGCAAAACAAAGTACCCTGCGTAAAATGTCACCTGCTGTCGGGTTCATTAAGCTGTCATCAGTGAATTTAAGCAAATATCATGACCAAAATAGCTTTCCATTCACTCAGGCCATATTGTCAGGAAACGGTTACTCCAGATTCTCTGGTAACTCATATACAACATGCTTGTAAGTAAATGTCATCTAAAGTTCTGCCTAAAAAATGAGTAGATGGATGGCATGTATTTTGTCTGTGAGAAAGCAACTGAAAATGTTACAACTCTAAAGAAATTGCAAATACAAAGTACAAATATGCTTGTTTCTTCATATGATCTGTCAGAAAGGCATCGTGGGCCACAGACTGTGAAGTATATCGAATCCAGCTTCATGATGGTGAAAGGATTTCACTTGAAACTGTGTCGACTCATGGGGCATATTCTGATGAAAGAATGAAGGAGGGGATTAATTTATCTTCTGGTCTATAAGACAAGATGTCTTCAACAGGGAGGTTTGTGAAGGTGCTGCAGGGGAGTTGTGAAATTCTTGGTTGATTATACCATTTTTGACAATACTCTTTATATTTTCTTCCCCCAGTTTTTCCCCACAAATTTGAATACATATGAACATAATCCAACATATCGCTGTAAAACAAGTACGGTAAGACAAAAACACAAACCGAGCGACCAAGGCTCTTCCGAACCGTGTCATAAAATCTGTTAACTGTATATAACTCAGAGTTAAGTGGGACTGGTGCTACACCTGAATAAGGGTTATCCATTTTTAATGAAATCTTCATAAATGCAAGGCTGTTGTTCAAATAGCTGCCAGTTATGTAATCTTTGTTTTGTCCTTGTTTCTATTGCAGTTTGTAGGAGGGCAACTTGTTATAGCTCGGACGAGAAGACGCTGGGGGTTGTAGGACTGTTACAAGTTAAAATTTGCTTGCGCACTGAATGATGGACTGCTGCTTAATACAGAAATATTTCAGACTGAAAGTACCATTCTGAGTAACTATTGGAGGCCTAACCCCAGACTGAGACAACATAGGTATATACATCATCAAGTCAATCACCAGAGTTTCTTGTTCATCCAGTTACAGGTGTACATACCCAAGTGTTTTTAGAGATCCTGGTTATTACATAGAAACTACTGATGCTGTTTCCATGTTATTGTTCTATATGGTGATGTCTGCTATAATGTAATATTACCATGGAATAACATAGAAACAGGTAATGGGTCATTTTGCAGCCCTGATTCATGGTTATTACATAGAAACTACTAATGATGTTTCCATGTTATTGTTCTCTATGGCAATGTCTGTTGTAATATAATATTACTATGAAATAAAATGGAAACATTCAATGGATAATTTTACAGCCCTGATTTGTGGTTATTACATAGAAACTGTCCAACTCTTCCCTGCCGTGACCATCCCCATTCCTTCATCCTCTTCAATTTGCATCTGGTTTGAAATTGTGATGTCAAAATAAATTGTATCTGTATTGCAGTATATAATGGTACACTGTGTTACATATGAAACTGTATATATATGTATATGTATTCAACTATAACAGCTGTGTCATTACCAGATTCCCGCTTTACACACAGGTTTTATGAGCCCCTTTTTTGACTTTGAGCACCTACCCCTTTAGAGGTCTCTGCACAGGGCTGCAAGATGCAAATTACCCTCTTTGAATAACAAAGATAAAGTCCTGCACCTTGTTATGTAATAAAGATTTACTGGATTCTAGTAGAAGAGTTTTGAGAATATTGATTGAATATCTAAAGGGAGAACAAAGTTAAGACATAAATATGATAATGCTAAGAACATACCTCACCATTATCAGTCACAATAATAACACTTTATTGGCTGAAAACCCTATTTATTAACCACAGAATTATACCCTGGTTAATTCCCTGCAATGACATGAAACATTTGAAATAATGACGCTGGCATTAATTTCTTTTTGTTGTTACGGTCTGACTTTCAGTTAAATAGTGCTCCATATGAGGACCCCAATCTCAGTGATTATAAAGCAGAAATACCCTGAGACTAAAACAGACAGAACTGTAGAGAAGAAGTGAAGCATATTTACAGGTGTTGCGTGTGTGTGCTAGTGTCTGAATGTGAGGTTGTGTTTCACCTTCCCCGCACAAGTGCCCTAGTCCCTAATGATGGCGGTGTGCAGTAAGGTAACTACCCTCACAGTGGAGCGAGCCCCCAGGCTAGTGCCACATCTCTCCATCAAGGCCTGCCTTCATCCTGCTTTACACTGGGCCATTTCCAAAGACACACACATACACACATAGAGCCAATGACAAATAATTCATATTATGGCCTGCCTGAAAGTTTGCCACACTACCTCATTAAGCAGCCTATTGTAACTGGCTGACATTCTCTCAGCATAATAACATTCCTTGGTCGGGTTGTTTTTGAAGTGACATCTCACTAGAGGGAAACAGAAATAAATAAAGAAATAAAAAAAAAAACACCCAGTTGTGCTATTCTGTTTTTCACCTTCGGAACTCTCAAGGTGATGCAACTTTAGCTGCTAGATATCAATAATGGATCCCTGTTATTTCTTGATATGCTACAAGGTCCAGCAATGGCATATCAAATGAAGACAAAAATATGGCTACTTGTGTCATTCATATGGAAAGAGCTGTTTTTCCATTTCAATAAAATACAGTGACCAAACATACAAAGAACTTAGAATTAAGAATCATACTAACACATTTTTCAATCAATCAATACAAAACCCTTCACCTTTTAATGTAAGTGATCAAAGAACTCGAGACATGGCAGACATTACATTCTTCTTATTAGCCTCCTCAGGCTTGTGGTCATGTGGACTTTGCTCACATTCACACACAAACACTTAGCAGGCGAAGATTTATTTGTTGTAATAAGACAATATGCTCAATAGAAACCTGCATATTGACTTTCAGCTGCCATTTATGGAATCATTGATTTTTCTTCTTAGCCACACAGTACAATGCACTTCTTCTAAACCACAATGAAATAAGTCTGTTTGGTTTCATCTGCAAAAATTTACAGCCAGCAGAAGAAGAGGCAGGCTGGGTGACGAGGGCCAAGAAGAAGGGCATAAGAGCATTGGGTGCATAGCTTGATGAGAGTGTGGAAAAGGGAATATGTTCCTTTGGTGTGCTTCATGTTTGCATGTGTGGCAGCAAATGACAGAACAGCAACAGTGTGGAAGCTTCTTTTTTTTCTGAGTGGCAATCAGTTACTTCAGAGGTGCTGAGCTCCTGGCGAGCCTACAAGGTATGTGGCTAGGTGCTCTCTGTCCTGGGGGCAAGACAGGGAGAGTTCTGACTTTTCCAGGGTAACAACGAAGCATGGGAGAGGAATTCAATTCAATTCAATTCATCTTTATTTGTATAGCGCCAATTCACGACAATGTCATCTCAGGGTGCTTAACAGACAATCAGTTTGAGCCAATCTGATTGTCATTCATTAAATCATACGAGCCAATTCATAACAAATAGCCT
>JBBBVU010000010.1:12191326-12216157 GCA_037177055.1 Atherinosoma microstoma
GCAGCCCAGACTTCCCTCTCCCCGGCCACATCAGCCAGCTCATCCGGGGGGATCCCGAGGCGCTCCCAGGCCAGCCGTGAAATTTACAGAACATATAACATGTTCACACTACTCTGATATATCATGAATATGGGGTATGTAACTAGAATAATGCAGTGTTAATCCCTCCGTTTCATACAATCTATATAAAGAAAAGCTGACAACAGCTGGGTGTACCACGAAATAAAAAATGACATCTCAATAACTCGTAATGTGTTAGGTGTCGTCTTGGTCTGATGAAGTCTGAATGTCAACAGTGAGATAAAGAGGACTGTTTAATAAAAATTTGTCATTGAACCAGAACATTTAGTGAACGTTTCTTGGTTCAGACACCTTTTGGGAATTTTTTTGTGGTTATTCACCTTATTGAGAAAACTATGTTTTACAATAAGTACTTAAACATTGAGCAGTTGTATGTGTGCATTCAAAAGCATAAAGATGATGAAATTTAATTCACAAATAAAGGTTATTGTTCATTTTACGTACATTCAGACATCATAAAAAAAGGCAACTATCCCTAACTTTTTTCAAGTAGTGTATATATAATTTCATTGTTAATAAAAATCATCATCTCAATGAAATAAAACTAATGAGAGGAGATTTTTAATAAAACCAGGTTTTGAGGGAAGATACCATGCCTCTTTGGGGAAGCATCTGGTATTAGGTCTGAGACATCTGAAAAGCCCCTCCTGGATGACTGTGCTTCTCAACCTCTCTTTAACCTCATTTCTGCCTTTTATCCGCAATCTCATTCTTTTGGTCACTACCCACAGTTCATGACCATAGGTAAGAGTAGGGACGTTGACTGACTGGTAAATCGAAAGCTTCACCATCTTCAAGATGAAAGTCTAACACAGAAATCGCAAACATTCTTCCTACACTCGTGACAAAGACCCAGAAACTCTTTCATGTAGGGCAGGATCTCAGTCCCAACCGCGAGAGGACACTCCACCATTTTATGACTAAAGACCAATGTCTTCGGACCTGTTCACAATGTGTTTAATTTATTTGTTTATTATTTAGGATCTTAGCTACAGAATGGCTGCAGCTACTCTTCCTAAGGTCTGCCAACTTTTCAAAATAATACAGTTTTTAAAATAAATCAACAAAAGCAAACCAAAAGAGGCTTAATGAAAGAAACATGCAGAAAAAGTACTCAAGAAATAATCCGCCCAAAACAGAGACATACTAAGAATTTAAAACAAAGTGAAAACATCACAGAAAATAAAAATCAATCAAAACACTCCAATACTTTAGAATCTGTCTGAGGTTGTCAAATCCCCAAAGAATCCAAAAAACAGTCCTTCATCCATTTCATTTGTTGTCACAGGCTTCAGAAGCAATCTGCTTTAATACAGAGAGAAATACATTCAACAGTCAGAACAAACTATGTTCCAGTTCCCAGCACATCACACAATCAATCTAAGCTGACTGCTGGTTTAAGTGCTTTCTGTTTTTATGTTCTGTAATTATCATTCATACGGATTCAAAAGATGTTAACTAATAATTTTAATGTTCTTTTGCCATTTGTTTGTGTGAAGTACTTAGGAATGAGTTCCACTCGTACGTGACTGTACACAACAGTTCTTTTACCAGCATTGGACTTCACTATTGGCAGTGCAAAATATCCTCCATCCGCATGTCTGGTGATGTATTCATGGTAATTGTAGCTGTAACATAGTTCTTTATATAATGCACCAGGAATTTTCATTATAGACAAAATTCTAATGAATAACAGTAATGAATACAGTAATCTGTCACTAATTCTGAGCCAACCCAAATTCTTATGCATTTGAGCAACACTTGCCATGCAACTACAACCAAGAACAATGCATGCAGTTCTATTTTGTATTTTTTGTAGTTTTGCTATCATATCTATCGTTGCATTTGACCATACTGCAGGGTAATAGTCAAGATTTGAAATGATTAAGAACCAAATCACTAATTTAGTTGGTTGTGGAGTTAAACATGTCCTCTGTCTTCTAATGAAAGAAATACCATTTACTATTTTATTAACCATCATATTTATATGTGATTTCCATGATAATTTGTCATCAGTGACTATGTTTCTGTCAGTCTGCCCCAGGGCGGCTGTGGCTACACATGTAGCTTACCATCACCAAGTATGAATGAATAATTGGATTCAATGTAAATTCATATTATTATTATTATGTTACGCCCTGTTTAGGGGGTGGAGCGCAACACAAAAGGATTACCCATCCCGACCCTCAAATCAAGGTCAAACAATGCTGACAATCAACCATTTATTTACAATAAATAACCTTCAAATAATAATCAATAACAGATCAATGAATAAACATGTAAAGCAAGATCGTCAGCAGAGCGGTCGCATGGACTGTGCGAACTGTGCAATGTATTATTACACCGCATAAACAGGAGAAAACACACAGAAAGAAAAATGGCAGTTCACCCCTATAACTTACAACTTCCACAAATTCAGATTTTTACAAAGGGCAAGAAAAATACCCACACAGAGTAACTCATTGGTCTTCAGACCAAAACACACATAAGAAAACCTGGGTTTGAGGACCGGACGGCCTAATTGCTGCTGCTGTCAAGATGCTGCCACCAGAGCACAGGAATACTCAGTCTTTTCAAGCTGCAGGTGTTAGCAGGGACCAATCTGGAGGTGCCTGGTGGTCAGCTTGTGCCTGGTGGTCCGCTTTTGGACTTGTAGATCCTCCTAATGATCCTATGTGAGAAAGGATGACTCACCCAGACAAAATGTTAGACCAAAATGTAATAAACCAAAATGAATACGGTTAGTGCCGTAACAACTATTCCCAGCAGCTTGGTCTCCTGCACCTGCTTTATCCCTGTCTTATCGGTTTAACTGTGGGTTATTTCGGATGTTAAAGTATGAACCAAATATAATGCAGTTAGTTTGTGATGCATTCAAAAACAGTTTGTTACAGATTATCCAGTTTTCCACAACTCTTAACTTCATTACAATGGTATAGGCTACATGTAACTCATAAGCTGTGGATGCGGAAGCTCATATGGTCCTGAGCAACTCCCCTGCAGCATCCCACATGTTACTGCTCCCACATCAGAGAATCAACAATCAAAATAAACTGGTTGCATCCTGTCTATAAGGTAGCTCTTAATCCATGACAGTGAGGACAACCAAAACCTATAATATCCCAATTTTTTCAGTAATATATTATATTCAATTATATCAGAAGCTGCAAAGAAGTCAAGCATAACAGCACCAACCATTTTCTTCTTATCAATTTCCCTGAGCCAGTCATCAGTCATTCGAGTTAGAGCCGTAGCAGTGGAGTGCCCCTCTGTTGAAAATCAGTCATTATATCATTTCCTAACAGGTAGCTCATAACTTGATCATATATTATACTTTCTATACATTTACATAATACCAATAATGTACTTATTAGGCAACCATTTCCTCCTGAAAATGTAAATTTCCTATTTTTAGGCAGTGGCAGTGTTTTGGCTTTTTTTCATCTTTGTGGACCACAACAGTTTTTAACACAGGTTAAAAATATAAAGGGTACTGGGTGGGCTATTTGGCCTTTTGGGGTTTCTCTCAGGTGAGTTACCCTATGGTTTGGCAGAGGTCTGCACTCTCTGAGTGCTTCTAATGTTATGTATGTTCTGTTGTGAATAAAATATTGGCTCATGTGATTGGAATGGTCTTTTAATTTTCATTTGTGTCATTGTCAGTGGGGTTTTGTTGTTAGTTTATAGACCCTTTGTTTATTTTGTTGAGTTTAGTCCCTTGTGTTCTGTGTTACCTTTACTTCCTGCCCCCTCGTTATGGTTTCTTCTGCTTATTGCCTCACCTGCTCCTTGTTTGTAATTAGTCGCTCCAGTATTTCATCTCCTGGTGTTTTTTGCCAGATCATTGTTGTCTCTCCATGCTTGTTTCCTGTGCTAGCTGTGGGTTTTTTCTTTTTTTCCCCAGTTTTGTTTTTGCTAAAGTTGGTTTCATTAAAACCTTTCATCATTCCACCTGGCTGCCTCCTGCCTCGTCAGCCTGAATCTGGGTCCACTTCCTCCTCAAACTGTGACAATTCTGTTCAAATTTAAAAAATGTTCCAACATTTCTGGTCTTTGGGCTGTATCAAACATTATTCTCACTTCTTGATTGGGTTTAGAGAAAAACATTTCTTCAGTAGAATTACAGAGCAATCTTGGTTTGGACTAAAATGCTCTTTTCTTTCTTTTTTTTTTAAACAATGTGATTATCAATGACATGAACACAATTTTACAGTTGCCACTGTTACCTGTATACACAATGTTGTAACATCAGTTGGTTAGGGTCATTAAGCGATCATAGTTACGACTAAAGTACGTTATTTTCACTATAGCGTAATGGAATTATAGTCTGTATTTCCCTGCACAAACATACACCGCATGTGCACATTTCGGGGAGGAGGCCAGTCTTGCCTCAAACAGCATAAGACACAAGGTTATTCTGAGGAAATGGAAATATTGTGAATGATTAAGGCCCTTGATGGGATATAGAGGTTGGTAAGGAGCAGAATACAGCAGATGTGATAGATGTAGCAATCTTAGATGGCAGCAACAACAGGAAGAGAAGATTGAGGCAGAAACTGTAGTTCCAAAATATTCCCATTGCTTTTAAGCCTGTGAGGTACAAACTGGGACAATTTCATATACGACATCTGAAGTCACTGTCTAGTCCAGCGATGTCCTTGAAACGGAGGCAGGAGATAAAACTCTTTCAACAAAAGATAATAAGCAGAATCTTGCAAAGATACAACATGAGAAATATGTGTTTCTTGAATGCTAAAGTTTACAAAAGAGATTCAACAGAGCCCCAAAATTAAATCATATTGTACATGTCATGTTAGGGGCTAAGCAGAGATTAAGAGGTTAACCAAATGCACTCGACTGCAGTGCCTTTTGTTGCAATGACAACGAGATCCCACTGGCTCAGAAGTGTCCTAGAGAAGCTCTAAAGTTTCAAAATTCACACAGGAACACAGACCAGACATAAACATCAGATAAGACTCTGTTTCTTGTGTATTTGTAGATATGGTTGTTAGTTATTCTTTATCTGGCTGCAAGACTTGCCATGCGCCAAGTTGTCATAGCTCTAATTTTGTTTGGCAGCAAAATATGATAAGATCTTCATTTTAACGTGCCCCAGATGGAGGAAATAATAATTTGCATCCGTTATCAGGGAGACAAGATGAGGCTGTTTTGTACTAGAGAAAATCCAATCTCTTTCTCTCTACTTATCCTCTTTTTCTACTCTCGCATTTCCATTTGATTTAAGTATCATCTGTCAACCTCAAAACATTCTCAGAGCCGCTTGAACTTTTCAACATTCAGTTAATTGAGACTTGTTCTGACACTCTCAGGGCTGATTTCTTAGGCAGGAAATCCATATTCATATTTCATAGAGAAGGTCATAAAGCACAAAACCAAGAGACCACTCATGTGGATGCCTTTGAGCAGGACTTTTCCTTGCCTGTTAAATTTTTAATTGATTTATTCATCTATTCTCAAATTGGCTCAGCTTGTCTCCAAAGCACACAAGAATATCTTAAGTACACACTGGACCCTCATGATTGCATTTCCTTGTTATATCAGTAAGCAGCTGTCACTCGTTATTATGGCTGCTAATGGTTCTGGATACTTTGCAGATCAAAGAATCTGTCAGCAACATTTTAGCCTCAGTAAAGGTGATCATATTAGGATTGGAAATTAGAATAAATTCACTTGATAAAATGCAGTAAATAATGAGTTTCATTTTTGATTATTCAGGCATTCATATATCTGCTTTTTTCGTCTGAGTGATCTAGACATTGACCGCTGCCTTGTACTCCTGATAACTCTCACTACATCTCACAGACATGCATGATCATTGTGCTGTGTGCACTGGCTGAATAATAGCCTACATTTGCTCTCTTATTTTTTTAACAAGGCCCAAGTTGTAAGTAAAATAGAATAAATGTTTATAAAGACGTTTGATTTTTCTTCAAAATCACGCTACTCAACACACTTTTGATTGAAGATGCTCGACAGCCATGTTTTATGGCAAGGTTGTGTGTGCGTTACAGCCCTTCAGAACTTCAAATGAAAAATAAAAATAAAAACTGCATGTGAGTATGTTTTGAATTTTTACAAAACCCGTCCATCCAATCTCTTTCAAACTTGTCAGGTATATTTCACTACTTGGTCTGAATTTGTTTATTCTCTTATTTACAAAGTTTTTTCTAATGGCTTACTGTACTAAAAGATAGATTGAAGATGATGTCCTTTTTCTCTTCAAAGGCCACTAACAAGCTCTGTAATTGTCACATTTCACAATTAAGCATCACAACTAACATGTTCCTTCTTATTAGGCAATTTAGAAACATAAATGAAAGCTTAGCCTTGTCATGCACCACAACAAGTATGTTCTGAACCTATTGGAATCATTACAATGAAATTTTTGTAGTTTAAAAAGTTAATGCTTCACTTTGTGTTTATTAACAGAAACACACACATATTGATAGCTACTCAGGGGTTCTTTACAGTGAGACTGCCTAGACTGATCCCATCTACCAAGTATGAAAAATGTTGAAATTATTATAGGTTATAGAATTTTTGACATTATTGATCGTACATTATAGAAATGGTCAAATTAGTGTAGAAATAAAATGAGTATTGAGTTTGTTTAGGTGTCACCAAGCAATTACATGCAATTCATTTTAGCAAAAGAAAACAACCAGGGTTGACTGGTGACCTGTCCAGGTCATATCCTCCCTCTGGCCTGGTAGCTACTCCAGCGTCCTGCAACCCTGTGGGTATAGAAAATGGATGAATGGTTGGAAAACATTGGGGTTGCACACAGTCAGCTCTTGGTGAACTAAATACTGACATCAGCATGCCAGTATATTTTGGTCATAAACTAAATGTTAAACTTACAAACATTGCTATCTTTATATCAGAGCATATTATTTCAATTTGAGGTCATTAATCTATGTGTTCATGCTCAGATATTGTTCTGCTCTGTCCATACACTCAAAATCTCTGGCTGTGCTTAGATGTGTTCAGCTTCACCCATATACCCATACCCATACCCATATTCTTCACTCAGATTCATTGCTGTGAACATAAATGTCAAAATTGATTATAATTGAATATATCAATTCAAAATTGATATACGCACTAAGATGCAGCATCCATATTTACCTCTATGAACACAGCGTGCTGTGTATGACATCACGTCTTCTACACATACAGGTTACTTCAAGCCATAGACTGTTTGAATTGTGCCAAGCAGGTTTTGTTCTTCAGGCAAAAGTAATAAATGGTTAAAAACCTAATCACTGACCATGAAATTCTGCCTTATGACTGGTGCATGAAGGCATTTCAGAATTAAATACCAAAAGAAAGATAAAAGTTGTAATTGTTCCAGTCTCAAATCTAGCTTTGAATCTTCCCAAAGGCAACATGATAATCTGATGTCTTGAGTGTAATGAGAAGAAAACTTACTCATTTAACTTCTGATTTCCAATAAAAGCAAAGGCAGACATTCCAGGATTTCTCTATAAAACCATGCTGCACCTCATCTAAAGGCAGCTGCTTATATTGGACATTGTGTTGATGTGCCGTGATACAAGGTGTGAGCTGAATGATTTAGGGTGCTTAGATTTGGAAAAAAGCTGCAGCACATTTTCTGTTATCCAGACATGTCATCACTGAGAGCACTTCAAGCCTTCAGCAGGAGCACATCTCTGATTCTGTCATTAATGTGTTTTTCATGCTGAATTAGAACAAATATCGCAGGAGGAAATGACAGCATGCAGAATATGTGTAATCTAGATTTAAATGGCTTGAAGGCAAATTATAATTGTAAATGGGCAACTTGACTCCTGGCCTTATTTCAGTGCAGATCCAGTTTGAAGTGATTATCAAAGACTACATCTGCTCAAATTCTATAATGCTGAGATTCACAGTGATGGCTGTTTATGCACTTTAAACCATCATATGCAGTGCAATTTTATATCTTCACATGTCACACTTGAAATAAATATATTCAAATATCAATACACTTTAAGAAGCAACAGCAAGGTTGAAAAGATGATAGACAATGAATAATTTAGATTTGGTTGATGGTAAATGCAGCTTGATTAATAAAAGAGAGGACAGATCATCACAAGATTGCTTCCTAATTCTGGTTTTGAGGGCATGGTGCATGTGTGTGCTGTTTGATCCAGCTGACTGAATGGTTTGATGGTTTTTAAATCTATTTCATAATAGAAAGTCAGATTGAACCCTGAAGTTCACTGCAAGAGAACATGTTTAACCAAATCTCCCTATCCCACCATCTCCACACTAGGTCAATGCATGCTTATGAGAAACCAGCTGGTACAAAATGTTGTCCAAAATGGCAGCTGGATCCAAAGCAAAGTCCTCCAGTATATAAATAAAAGAAACAGTCCTGATGCTAGCCATACGGACTTTGTGGTGGCTGATGTTACAGCTTTTAGCTGTTTGCAGAGTTTTAGTTGTTGTGATTAGGCTACAACCCACTGTGCATTTCTGTTAAAGCAACACTATATAACTTTCAGACCTTAAAACTCTGTGCTTCTGATCTGTTTTGATGGTGCACTGACATTCATCTACATCCCTGAAGTCATACTTGCAGTATCCAGAAGCTCGACTTTTTTTCTCTCCTGGAATATCACGTTTTGCTTTTTGGCACCATGTCACTTATGGAATGGCGTGCCACAAAAAAGAATAAATCTGGAAATGAAGTAGAAAATAAATAAATAAATAAATAAATAAATAAATAAATAAATAAATAAATAAATAAATAAATAAATAAATATCATTATATATTTTCACATAATTTCGTAATTTTTTTCTGTTCTTTTCCCTATTCTTTTCTCCTATATTCTTTTCCAGATTTATTCTTTTTTGTGGCACTTCTATCATTCCATACTCAGAAGCCAGCAACTGGATATCAACACCTTGACTGTTTTAATTACACTGACTTTTACTGCCTGGAGAGATCCGAGAGAAGAGACGGGACGTAAAACAAATGCTGAATTAGCCATCATTAGGAGGCGCTACAGTGTAAAAGTTGAGT
Source organism: Atherinosoma microstoma (assembly GCA_037177055.1). NCBI lineage: Eukaryota > Metazoa > Chordata > Actinopteri > Atheriniformes > Atherinidae > Atherinosoma > Atherinosoma microstoma. Next base: position 12,200,460 of record JBBBVU010000010.1, read on the forward strand.
GGTGTGGCTTTAATAAATCACCAACACCACCGGATCAATCTTTACCATGCTTCGAGAGAAGGAACACTAGAATATATTTAACTTTATAAATATGTCATTATGATTGTAACTGTATTTCATTTAAAAAAAAAAAAAAAAATGTTTTAAATGCCTTCAGTGTGAATTCTTCCCTGCCTAACTATCTTCTTCTTTCTCCCAGGGTCTTCCTTCCATCCCAGCTATTTTCCCCTTTCCTTCACTGCCAGATTGGCTTGTCTTTTTGTCAGTGTTCAGTGGTTTTCAGTTCCTCTACCCTGAGTTTTGAAACCGGTGACACGGATGAGAGAGTAAGGGTTGGGTAGCCAGTGGCTATAATTTTTTGTTGACCGCACGTGTTATTCATCATTTATTGTTTTATTTGCTGGTTTCATCTTTACATTACCCATTCTTAATGCTCTGAAATAGCTGTGTGTTGTGTCAGAAATAAATGCACCAAAACGCATCCTGGATCTCAGCGTATCTGTTACAGCCTCCACGCACAAAGCTACGAACCTGCGGACCCAACCTCGTACTCTCAGCAGCTAAGGTTTGGTTTTGGAAGCTGTAATAACATCATTGCTGAGGCCGGTTCATGGTTTTGGTGTCCATGTTTGCAAATTCCCAATTGTTTCTTAGCATATACAATCTGCAGTTTCACATTTAAATCCAACAGGTGGTAATTCACCAACAAGTTTGACACCTGTCAGTTTAAGCTAAAGAAATTTGAGGAATGAAACTCCATCTGTACAGTGGCCCTGAAGTGCAAACCACATCAACAAATCACTAAACACAACAAATTGAAAAACATAACTACTTTAAACTACCGGAAGAGGAAGGTACCAGTGGGCAACTTGAGGCAGCTGATTGGGCGATGACACAGTTCTGCTTTTGAACCGGAAGTGGAATATTTGTCTGTCTTCTGTACAGTCTAGCTTCTTTTAAATGTGTCTTCACTGTACACATGCTAATTGAAATTTTGTAATTTTTCCTGAGCATATCCAGTATCACCTTGTATGTATGTTGTAAATCAAAATATTCTTCGATAGCAGCAGATACGTTTGGGTCACGGGTAATGTTCATGTTTGAAAAAAAATGTGCTACAGGCAGAATAACTTCTGGTTCAAAAGCCAAATGGCACCATTGTCCAATCAGCAATGTCTCATGTTGCAAACTGTTATTTTCCTTCTGCTCTTCACCTTCCTTGCCTGCTTTGTTTTAGGTGCCAATGTTCACTGCAATCCATGTGGATATGTATAGCTGGCATGTTTAAGACCCAATACTTAAATTATGCCATTTTCTCAGTGATGCGCTCCCGATTGACGGCTAATTCAGCATCCATCTTGCATCATACCTGTACTGTGAAATCTCTCTCGAGTCTAGACCAAGTCCAGTCCTCGAGAACTACTATCCAGCAACTTTTAGATGTGTCCCTTCTCCAACACACCTGAATCAAATGAATGGCTCGTTACCAGGCCTCTGCAGAGCTGAATGACATGTGGATGAAAGAATTCAGCCATTTGATCAGGCGTGTTGGAGAAGGGATGCATCTAAAAGTTGCAGGATAGTAGCTCTTGAAGAATGGACTTGGGCACCCCTGCTCTAGACAGTAAAAAACAGTCTTATCTTGACTCTTGTCTCATCTCTTGCTCCGTCTCTCTTTTGTTTCCCCCTTAGCATAACATGCGTCCCGAGTGAAAAAGTTGTATAGTGTGGCTTCTTAGCCACAGGATGCTGCTGGGCCATGACGGCTCCAGAAATGCACATAACAGATGTCACTGTGTCATCAAACGAATCCGTAAAGCAGGGTTTTAAGGTCGAAAAGTTAAGGAATAGGCTTTTACATCTGGCATAAATCATGCAGTTGAAACATTTATGTTGTACACGGAGAAACACAGACCCTCACATAAAAGTAATGCAGATGAGAAAAAATTCTGCCCCTTAGATTCTGAGCACCAGCAGATCCAACAACCATGATTCAACTGTCACAAAGTTGTTATTGTAGACACTTCTCCTGGTACGCAAGGCTCCAGTGGGATGTGTAAATGTCTTCATCAGGTGGTGTGCCTTACATAAGTATGTCCATGTACTGATTGCACACACATACATGACTGACTCCCTCTTGCATTGTCCTGCATTAGCCGTCAACCAAATATAACAATCAGACATACATGTTTGGCTGTTGGTGTGTGTACATTGAAATTAAATGAAAGGATTGGATATGAAATGAACAATACTTATTTAATCGTAGAGGGAAACAGCAAATTGTGTTGTCCTTAATTCATATCTATGTTCATTGCTGTTTGTTTCAGTAAGCATTGCAATTCTAAATTACTGCAGGTCTTACCATTTTTCTACCAGCAGACTATTTTTGCTACACAAATAGAGCCTCACAGCCGGCCACTCCCTTTTTGAATTGACATGGATGTCAGAAACATTCAGATTCTGTTTGATAACTCATCAAAGGATACCCTAACCTAAAGCCAGAGATCATCAGCTTCTAGGGGAGAAAAACCTTCAGCACAAATAATGACATTAGACTCGTGAGTCACTGGCAGGTGTTATCTTTGATGCATATTTATGTTAATTTTGTCAGATGACTCATGAATCATAAAGTAGTAATTTGTTTGATTCCTCCGTACTGCTGCAGCTAAGAAGTGTCAACAGATGCCAAAACCACAACATCATCAAATTAACCGAACTAATTCATTAATTCAGCTGTATCCAATATTTTCATACAATCCCTCCCCAAAAACAAACACATATTCACATTTTTGTAATCTGACACAAGATTCAATTATTTGTTTGAAGCCTTCCATAACTGATCTAAAAATAAAGCTGTTGTCTAATCAGACATCACGGTGCCTGTGGTTTCATTAGGGGACATATTGATTCTACTAATAAAAAAAAAAATCCTTATTTGAAGGTTGGAAAACAATCACTTTATGGCTTCCTGAAAGAAATGAAAAGCATCTAGGAGTCTTTACCTCCTATTTCACTTGTAATTAGCCTGGATGGAGTTCCATAAAAGGAAAAAATGAAGAAGTATGAAAATTTAGTTGATGTTTTGCTTATCCACACATTTATCTCGCTGAAGTGGGGACATGCTGTGTGTGGATGGCTGTGATGCATTTCCTCTTTAAGGCTGACAGTCCAAAGAGAGACAGCTACTGTAGAGAGTGATGGTGGGGGGAGGAGAGAGGAAGAGGGAGCCAATAGGAGAGGGCGGGTGCAGACGCTCTGTTCGTGGCACCTTGTAGTGAAGAGAGTGAGGAGGTGTGAGTAAGGGAGGGAGGGAGAGTGGGTTTGGAGGGGGGGAGGGGGGGCTTGCCACTGGATGGGGTGGTGGGGGGATGAAAGCAGAGGAGGAGAAAGGAGGATGAGAGATAGCAGCACTGCAGCGAGAGCGAGCGCCTGCCTTTGCTACGAGTGTTGACTCCACTTTTCCTGAGAGCTGGTTATCTCCCCTCCTGCGTGAGTCATGGAAGTGAATTAGTGTCGGTGAGCGGAGCAGCAGAAAGCCGCGGTCCTGGTCTGTGCGTCTGCATCGTGGGCAGGTAAGCTCGCTCTGCATCTTTCTAATTGTCTTTTTTACCTGCTTTCCCTTTTCCCGTCTCAAATAGGGAAGAACCAACAACTTCTGCAGAGTTTTGGTCTTCTTCACTTTGCCTCTCCTCTTCCTCCTCCTCCATTCTCCAGCTCACTTCTCTGGTTATCCAAATTCTTCTCATCTCAGTCATAGAATAGTTTGTGATGAGCCAGGCTGTGCTGTACAGTAGGACTGTGTAAACTGTGCTACCGTAGCTCTTTGACAGTCTGTGCAGCATTTAGTGTCTCTGTATTGACAGGCAGACTCAGTGCGGCTGAGGGTTGGAGAAAGATGAGCGAGAGACAAGTCAAATCTCAGCTTAAGGGACCTGGAGGGTAACAGCATCAGCAATAATGATGTAAATCTGTGTGAGACCTGGGGTAAAAAAAGAAGGAAAAAAAGATAATCCAACACAAATAAGGTTCAGATGCTCATCATATTTCAAAGTGCAATGTAAAGTCTTTGCATCCTGATTCCGTTTCTAAGGAATACCATGCTGGCTTGAGATGTGGATTTGTGTCAGGGCGTCCCTTCACGTGCACAGTAGCTGAATTGGAAGGCAGGTGATCAGAGATTTGTGGCTCAGCTCTCCTGAGTGACAGTTGAGCTCTATCACAGCTGTCATCATGATTCAAGCAGGTAAACTGCAGCTCAGCTTGTGACACAAATTCCCCGTCCCCTCAGCGATGAGAGAGTAGCCTGCTTTCATCTCGCAGCTGGATTAGAGTGATTTACTGTTGCTCCTCATCTGCCCTGGTGTGTTTGTGTGGGGTTTGACCTATAATGGCAACTAATGGCATCATATGTTATTTCCAAGAGGACGTTGTCAAATGGGACAGCCACATCCAGCTGTAATATGGCAGCTGTTATTAATGTTCGCTCTCTGAATGACCCTCATCACAACTACTGATGGCAGAGGTGCTGGACAAGAATTAATGGAGCCCTTAAAATTAGAAATTACATTTATTGTTGGCTGGATTTACCCTCACTCAGGACTTCCATCATTCTCTCTGTCTCTAAAGGACAACTCCAGGGGATATTTTTATCTTAGTTGGCTAGCCCACTAAGTCTGCTTCAACACAGGCCTTAATTGAATGTACAAAAAAATTAGGGTCATCGCCTTCACATTGATCTTCAGGCCTGTTCTCTATCCCTGCAGTAGACTTAAAAATCCTTTTCATTGATTTGGCTCCTTCTGTGTACCTGCATCCCCCGTGTTGTGATTGGTATAGATTTGATTGAGGGAATCAATAGAGGGAAATGACTTTTACCTGGGCTGACCTCATTCCTGCGCTTGGTAAAAAAAAAAAAAGGGGGGGAGCCTTTTTTGGATTCAGTTTAGTTGTATTTGCTGCTCGATGCCAGCTCCCTCAGACTTTTTAAAAACCTTAATCGCCTTATTTCAAATTCAAGATTTTGCAGTAAAATTTCTGTATTGCAGCCGGTGAAACAGGTCATGCACAGAGATCAATAAAAAGGCAAAAAACAATGCAGAGAGAAGATACAGCTAGTAAACAAAATTAAAAAAGATGATCCAGGCTTAATTGAAATCGAGCAGGTGCAAAAGTGAAAGTTTTTGGTGAGAGTATCTTCAGAAAACATCAGGATCAGAGTGCAAAGTCCTGATTTCATGTGTAGTGTATTCAAAACCTGGTAAAATTGTTTCCTCCAGGGAGGATAAAGATTTGCGATTCCAAGCACAGGATATAGTATTTCAAGCTCATATCCAGTGGATGCAAAATGTGTAAACTGAACTGAAAAAAAATTGTTGTGCACTTCAGTATCTGCCTCAGTGCTTTTGAAAATGATGTCAGGCTGCAACGCTGACTGTATGAAATGTTGTTTAAAATGTACTTAAAGAGAAACACCAACCCAATCTGAATATCATTTCAGGAAACTTATTACACAGGAAGATACTGAGTACAAAATAAAATTAATTTATTTTGTGTGTAATGAGCTACAGTAATGCGGCTGTAGCTCAGGTGGATAGAGCTGTTGTCTACTAATCAGGAGGTCGGCGGTTCGATTCCCCCTGACTACATGTCGAAGTGTCCTTGGGCAAGACACTGAACCCTACACTACCTCCTGATGTGCCTATCAGGGGTATGAATGCTTGCACCAAGTATGTATAAATATAGGTGTTGTGTGAATGAACATGTAGTGTCAAAGCACTTTGAGTGGTCACATGACTAGAAAAGTGCTATACAAGTACAGTCCATTAACCATTAAATCTTAATTGAATGGTGATGTGTCATAATCAATATATTTTATTTATGAATGGTGGTTTCCATCAAATTAGCTCTTTCATTTCCTCATCCAGAAATCTTTGCTTCAGTTACATGACCACACACCAGAACCTTTAATCTTATCCATTTCTGAAGGTTAGAGGGATGAGTTTAAATCAAAATCTAATGTGTAGAAGATGTTATTCTTAACTAAATATGAAAATGTTTTTCCTATTGACAGTAGCTTGTTGACGGGGCAACCATGGGTCAGCTGGTAGAGTGGTTGTCACCCAACTGAAAGGTTGCCAATTTGATCTCCGGTGTGTCCACGTGTTATTGGACAAGGCAGTGAATGCTACACTGGTGTGTGAACAAAGAAAAGAAAACAGCCTTGCATATTGTATTTCTGAAATATTTTATACAAGCAAAAAGGAGATATCAAGGAGATATCCAACATCCCTACTGTAACCATACAAACCAAAACATGAAAAATAGATAAATAATACCTTGAATATTTTCAATTAGATAGTAATGATTGTGCATGATAAACTAAGAAAGGTTAATACCACTTAAGCATCTCTTCTCGTCTCAAAATGTTGTTTCCCTGCACTATGTGAAAGTGTTGCATTCGTTTCACCTTCGATCACATATTCAGCATCACTATCGGGTATCAGATAAGTGCTCTGCAATCACACATCCAGTACATCATAAGGAAATACAGACAACAGGTCCTGATAATGTTCAAAAAGAGAAAACTGGCTTTTTAAAAATTTTTTAGGAAACAACAATATTCCCCAAACATTGTAAATCACTGTATTTATAGAAAGCTTTTTAGTCTTTTTGACCACTTAAAGCACTTAAACACTGCATGCCACATTTACACAGCACTTCTTAGCCAAGACTAAGTGTTTTTATCCACCTACACACACATTCATACCCCCATGACACATCAGAGGCAACATGGGGTTCAGTGTCTGAGGAAGCCAGAAATTGATACTCTGACCTTCCAGTTGGATTTCTTCCTTCTGAGCTGCAGCTGCCCTAAGTGGACATTTCTCATGATGGCTGATTTTTCTAAATCTAACAGCAAACAGACAAACCTTTTATGAGATCTTGCTGAGCAGAAAATTGAGAATAGGTGAATGTTAATCTGGGAACAATTTCTTGTCCTTCAGATCGCAAAAAAGGGGCAAAATATAAGGTTTTGAATCAAGAGCTGCTCAAATATGCTGCATTTGTTACTTCTCAAACTCACTGTTGAATAATTATATATACATACATACATACATAAAAACTAACTAAATAAGAGTATTATTATTTCACTTAATTCTTTTTTTCTCTCATTGGTCTGTCCCCTCTTCAGCACCCCCTTCAATAAATAACAAAAGTGAGAAAAATATGGAAGGTGGGTGGACTGCCTACTTTTAGGCAAGCAAGCAAAGTCTACGTGGCCATCTGCTCGCAGCAGAATTTTCTTTTAATAAAGGCTGCCGCCTCTAAGATGAACTCAAGCATGACTTGCTGTCGGTGTCTTGACATGCTCCGAGGGATTGGTCTTGTTTTTTTGTTTTGTTTTTGTGCATCTAAAGCATAATCCTGTTGAAATTTTCTTCAAAATGTCTTATTTTATGCAAACTTTGTTAAAATTAATACCTGGCTGCAATAAACAAAATTAAATCAAGATAGAGAGTCACATGTCAAAAGATAGTCTGAGTGCTGTAAAATTAATCCTGGTGCACTCATGCCTGTATGTAGCCTAATATAAGGAACCCAAATGCAAATACATCTATATGCATATTTTTTGTCATTGAAAGTGGCACAAGATACACACAACATAGATATTATCTATAAACAATGCTTCATGCAAATCATCAATCATGCTTTTTAACCTGCAAGTTGCTCTTTAAATTAGCAATTAATGAGTCTATATTGCAGCAATTCTTAATAATGAGCCTGAACATAGATGCACTGTTTGGGAAAACAGCATTTTAACTGGAGAGCGCTCTGTTTGTGAGGGTCTGATGTTAAAGACTTACTGAACATCCAGTCCTGTGTGTCTAATGGACAGACAATTCATTAGAAGACATGTGGGTGAAAATACATGACAGTGTTTTTAAAAGATGAAACAAAGCGCTATGCTTTATTCTTTCTCTTCTGACTCTTTGTCCTTGTTTTTTTCTTAGTCTGTCACATGTTCTGATTAAAGGATCCATGCCAGCACAGTGAACACAAGAAATCCTTCTGCAAATAACACAAAACTTGACCGCATCTGCAGGCAGGTAGGAGTTTGACATTGCTAAGACTGTCTTCAAAAGTGCTTCTCACACTGATGTCATGTTGCACATTTCTATCAAAACTATAGCTTCTGGTAGAACAAGAATTATTTTTTTCCCATGTTATTTCATCCAATTCTGTGGCTGCATCAATGAATAATTAGGTAAAATAATGAATAAATAACAGGGAAATAAGAGCAGCAGATTTTCATGGACTGTGCATAGACTTTGACCTGCCCAAAAAATAGATTAAGCTCTTTTTGAGACACAAAATGTTATAAAAAAATAACTATCTTAAGAAGTTCTACATTTAAATGATAGCAGCTTTAACAACAGAGCCTTGGCCCATCAGAAAATGTATAACAGATTCAATCATTTTGAATTTTCTCACCCAAAGATTGGTTATAACTCCTAATCCTAACAATTTGCAAGTGAGATCAAAGTAGAAAAGTGAACAGATAGTTGAAGTTGTGTGGGATGGGTGTCAAGCTCAGATTGCTAAAGCATGTCAGTTGGTGGTCTGAAATTCCCAATCACCACCTCCTTTTTCATATGTTTGTGGCCAAATCAGCAGTGCTGAACTATTAAGTCATATCATATCATAAAAACTTGAAAAAAGCCTAGCTCTGGAGCAAGAATATTTACATCTATGGGGATTTCAGTGGTTACAGAGTCCGAAGTAAGAAAGGAAAAAAGAAAATATAGAAAAATCTGCCTATTGACATCAGACTATTGTGTTGTCAAGATCTTACATGAGTTCTATTTAACCATGTTTATTATTTTTTTTCTGCGTACACAAGATTGTTTATCCAGTTTGTGTGAATGTAGAGAACAGCTGGGTTTTTATTGCTGTTTTTGATTTGAATTAAAAAGATGTGGATAAGAAAATGTAAAATAAAAAATGCTCAAATAAAAACAAAAACCTAACTGATCAAATCAACTAATGCATTAAGAAATGTGCAGCTGAGCCCACTTGAAGTGGTTTCTGCCAGTTCACCACCCGGTTTCTTTGCAGATGTTGATATGAAGATAGTTTTTTATTTTCCATTTGTAAATATGTAAAAGTTTTGTTTTTCTTATTTCAGGTTTGTTTTCAGTTAGAACAACTATATCTAATCCTGACTAAAACCATGAACAACACAGCCCACAACAACAAAGCTTCTGGTGACACTATGCAGGGTTGTTTAAAAGCTTCAGTTAATGAAAGTGCGTCTGCTTTCTTTTTTGCATCTTTTCAAAAATGTTTCTTTAGTTTTGCTTCATTAGTGATGTAAACCCAGTTAATGACATTACAGTGCTCAGTTGTTCAAAGACACAACTTGGAACCCGTGTTACTCTCTGATCCAAAGAGAAGATAGTCATTACTGGTGAACATGTTCAAAAAACAGAAGATCAAATAAAACCAGATGACATTTTCTCTTAGTCTTTCATGCTGCTCAAAAAACAGTCTTATGATAAATGTCATTCAATGACCACAGTAGTGACTTTTCTTCTCATTTGTTTCCCAGTTGGTGGTTAATAGGCAGATTTCATCAGACACTTTGGTGAGTTGGATGAAGGTATTGATTCAGAAAAACAAATGAATACATAAATACTTTAAGAAGAATGAATGCTTTGATTAAGAAAAACAGATTTATTTTTCATTAATAAAAATCATTTTTTACAAAGTGATAGAAATCACTAAAACGCGCTTACTTACACAAACTGTCAACAAGATTAATTTGTCACTGACAAATCTGCTCTACCAAATGGTAGTGGGTGAAAAATCCCACGCTTGGTGAATTCTGCTTCACATTAAGAGCCGAAGTAAAGGATCAAAGAATGACGTCGCTGTATGTTCTGACTTTTTGTTGCTACGCCGTTGATGGTGAAATGTGATAGAGATACTGGCATGTCCATCATAGAGGCATCTGAAGGACAGAGATTTAACGTTATTGGACTCTGACCAATGCTGGTCTGGATGTTGCGGGACGACAACATGCTGCTCCATCCTCATCTCTCCTGGACTGACGGAGCTTTCCCAGCGCTGCATCACAGCGGCGTCTCCACATTCACCACACAGGTTAAAGGAAACTATAAAACCAAGTTTTGTCTGTTGCCTCACCGTTGTGATCAATAAACTTTGAAAACAATCTCACGACGGTCTTAAACAGCTCACGTTCCCCATTAGTGGGTGAACATACAACGCTTAGCGAGGTATGTTCTGACTTTCTGTTGCCACGGTTACCAACTAGCATTTTAGGCAGGGCAATAATTTTAGAAAAATCTGTCTATTTGACCGGAACTTTTTTTAACTGGTGTCCTATAACACTTTTTTAACAGACACCCTGTAGCCAATCAGAATTGAGTATACACCCAGACCATGGTATAAATATAGTTAAAGAGTAATATCAGTGAATAGTTGCTTTGTCAGATAATGATATTAACTGATTGCTGTTGTCATTTTATCTGGCATATACACTCATCGTCCATTTCAATGGGCAGACCTTGTTAGTACTGTGCTGGACTCCCTTTTTCTTCTTCTTGGTGGCATAGATTCAACAAGGTGTTGGAAACATTCCTCAGAGATTTTGCGCCATATTGACATGATAGCATCACAGAGTTGCTGCAGAAATTGTCATGCATCCATGATAAGAAATCTCCCGTTCCGCCACATCCTAAAGGCAGGGGCATATCCATGAATTTTTTAATGGGGTGGCCAAGATAAGATAGAAGTTGGTGTGGGGTGGCCAATCAATGGATATCAATGACTGGAGTGTAAGCAGGATCATTGTTAACTTTTGGTTTGAATCTGTGTGGGATTATTGAGTGTCTGGAAACCCTTAAACACTTTTGAGCTATTCCCAATGTCAAGAACAAAACTCTGTTTACAAATTTGAAAGAATAGAGAAGACAATAACTTTGAAAAAGCTAATTGGAATTGCAAAGACAAAAAGCCCTTTATATTGCAAAACAAACAATGGCTTTAACCTCCTGATGCCTGTCGTAAATTTGCAAGAAACCACTTCTGGTCTTTATTTTATTTCTTTTCTTATTTCTTAATTGTATTTCATTTTGTTCCAGTCTTTTTCTTTTTGTTACTTTTCCCCAGATTTTTCCTGTATTTACTTTGTTTTTGTATAGGGTCGCAGAAAAAATTACTAAACCAGCTTGTTTTCTTCAATTTCTTCAAGTTAATTTTATCAAGTACTAACTCTTGTGTGTGTCATGAGACTAAAACAGACAGAAAACAAAACACTGAATGTGAAAAAGCACTGTACAATGCCATAGCTAATAGTTAAAAAACTTTGATTTAGGTTATTATCAAGAAAGCCATGTAAAATGGCTAGATATCAGCCCTTAAATTAAACTCTTATGAGCTATTTTTGTTATTATCATTATGTTTGCCCTTACAAATGTACCTGTAGTTGTACCAGGGATTAAGATGAATAAGAAAATGATAAAACAAGGGTGTTCTAATAATTTTTTCCGCGACTGTAAGTGTAAATAAATTCAGGCTTGAAAGGGATCAACTTTACTCATAATGCAGAATTAATACACAGAAAGACCAACGATCGACCAAATTAATAGAGGTGCAGCTGTTTTTGTGGATACTGAAATGTATTGACTGAATCATGGATCTGTTTCTAAAGCTCAGAAAAGGGTTACCCATCAAGCCTCCAAATCCCACTAACCTAGTCCTGTGTCTGCCCATGTTTTGCACATGTATATAACCTTGCCTGTATTGGGCAAATCTAAAACATTTGTTGTAACCTTTCATAAATTCAGAAAACACAGATTTATGTTCATATAGCATTTTATCAGATGTGAAAAAGTAACCCAAAGTGCTTTACAGAGCAAAAGAGAAAATGAAAGGACACAACAAATATAACAATTAAAATGAATAAATGAATAATTAACAAATTAATAATTAATAAAAACTTTTTTGAAAACAAATAGGAAAATTGATAAAAGTAAGTTGCAAATAATAATAAAAAGTTGTCATAAAACAAGACAGGCTTTTACCTTGGTTCCCATGTTCATAAATTTGATAAGCTACCAATCAGAATTGGTGTGACCAATGAAATTTGGCTCAAGATGCTCTATTGGATTACAACCTGTTGACTGTGGAGGCCATTGGAGTGCAGTGATTACAGGAGATGATTTGAGCTTTGTCACATAGTGCATAATCCTGCTAGAAGTAGCCATTAGAAGATTGGAATGCTGTGGTCATAAAGAAGTGGACATAAAGCCTTTTTCTGCTCAGGTAGGCTGTGGCATTGTAATCATGTTTATCTTGTGACAGTGTGGGTTCTGTCACTATGCCTCCGATTAATGATGTGCCCTGGCTACTTGACCACAGGGATAGTTCTTTGGCTGACTGGTCAGCACGCATGACTCTCACCTGGGAGGTTGTGGGTTCAATCCCCATCCAGGCCCTCCTTCATCCTGCCGCAATCTGTTACCAAGTAGCCTAAAGTGTGGTAAGAAAACATCTAAAAGATTAAATGCATTGAGTTGCTGCCATTTGATTGGCTGATTAGCTATTTGTCTTAACATACTCGTGTAGCGAATAAAAGTGACCAGTGTGTAAATCTAAATCTATTTCATGTATACAGCAGGCTGTATTTCTTAAATAATTCTGATGTTTGTAACTGATTAAGTTTAAGCCTGCAGGATGCCTGTGAAAAAGTCCTCAACTTCCATGTTTTAGCTGTCTCAGCGTTCTACACCGTTATAGTGCAATAACGTGTAATGCGTCCTCACGTTTAAGAAACTTATTTGTGCATCTCATTAACTTTCAGATTTTGATTTCTGTTTAATTAATTTTGGTCATCAATGAATAATTTTTTTTTGCCAAACAGTGCTTTCCTGCTAGTTGCAGATTTGTTTAGAGGTATTCCATTCACTAATCAGGATCTGAGTGGAATTTCGTTTTGAAGTAAAGAATAAGGGTCAAAGAAAAGCAAAGCATCTTCAGTTATATGTCTACAGTCTGGCAGACTAGAGTCTTCATTTCGCTTGTGTTTCAAAGGCGTTTGATCTGCCTCCCACTAACTTTTGACAAGTTAGAATAGAGAAGCCTACAGCAGTCCCACAAGGCTTAATTATCCTTCCGACTGATAACAACCCGGTAAGGGGGGAGGTCGGCCAAAATGGGAACAGGAAGCAAGAGGAAGGGGGTGGTGGTAGGGATTAATGTAGATTGTCTGTTATTACCTGGCTTCTGATCAAAAGACCGTGTTGGCAGGCGGAGCACATAATCCTCTCTATTTCACTTGTTAGTGCCAAAAACCTCTGGAACAGTGTAGAGCAAGACATTTCTGACCAGCCTGCTCCCAGCGGATGCTCTCATGAAACTGTAAACACATATCTAATGGCATGAAGCACATAGAAGGTTCCTTTTAAACTATACAAGTCATGGTACTGAGATTGCAGTTCCAGAGCAGGGTGCATTGATTTGTTTTCACAGAGCTTTTTGTTGGATTTTAATAAGTCCATTAACTCTTACTCTGAACCGAGTCTGAGTGTTGTAGAAACAGACATTCTGAGATGTCCTTTGTTCATAATTGTTTTATTCTTCATTGAATGTCCCTCATAACTATTAATAGTATTTGTGCCAAAGAAATTGCAGTTGTTCATTTTGAACAATTTTGATGGAAACTCCAAACATATGAAAATCTTTTCGTACACGTTCTGTCATGATGTGTGGAGAATGCGGACCCAAATGCAGGTATTGGATGCAGGAGGCGGACATGTGCAAGAATGTTTAATTCTAATAACAGAAGAAAAACTGAAGAAAAGACAGAGAAACACAACAGATGATCTGACAAAGAGAAACTGAAACCAAGAGTCTAAATACACAGACAACAAGAAACAGGTGAAAGGAGTTGGCTAATATAACCCAGATGAGCAGGAAGCAAAAAACACAGGGGGAAATGACTAAAAAATAAAACAGGAAAGATAGAGCTCAAGACTGACAAGACTTAAAACCCGAACATAACCCACTGACTATGACACATTCACTTACATTTTTTCTTTTTTTTAAAAATTAAACAAATGCAGCGATTTGAGGATCAGACGAGATTTCTCAGGCCTTAGGAGTAAAATGTGTAAAAGCTGGATGCAAAGATCTAAAATCACGCTGCTCCAGTTTCTATATGATAAAGACAGCAGAGTGGGGCCAATCATGAAGCCTTCAAAGCCCACAATGGAGGCCAATTTTTAACAACGAGATGCTCAGGGTGCAATCAGCTACGTATTTATGTCTAAAGCACATTAACTTTCCTTGAATTGTTTGCTGATAGCACATACACCATGTAGCCAAGAACAATAAACCAATAAAACCGGATAAAAAGGGTGGTTTGCAAAAAGGATTTTAATGGTATAACATATAATTGTATCTTTTTATTGTCCTGACGTCAACAGTGTGTTGCACTTAATCAGAATTTGACTTGAAAAGCAGAAAAATGTGTCCTCTAACAGAGATGTCAAAAAGCAAAGCTGCTTACCAGTCAGAAAATACAGCTTTATATTCATACGTGGCAGCTCTAATCCAGCCTTGAAAAGGTAATCTACGTCTAATTTTGTGATATCATCAAACAAAAAGCATATTCAATTATTATGTTGTCATGCAGTGTTTGTCTAAGTGCCTGTTTGAAACCACATCACAAGAATCATTCCCTACTGTGTGCGTCTGAGACTCACTGAAGGTTAAATTTCAGGGACAATATCAAGTGATGATATATGATGATGTCAGATATGAGAAGAGGTGAGTTGAGTCTGCATCTAATGATTCATTTATCGACTTTAACCTCTGTGGTAAAAGTAATTATCACAGAGTCACATGGGGCTCCAAGAGGGTGAGTGAAAAAGTGCAACGTCACTTTGATGCAGAGGATTTTTTTAAATTTCCTATTATAAATACTATTTTTATTTTATTTAAACAATTTTTAGTGATTAACTATTTTACCATACAGACTGAGCCATCCAACAGGAGGCTCAACACGTGCCAGACTTGCAGTACATGAATGCATGACTGAAATTGTAAAGGATTACAACTCTATTACACTGTTAGACTGGATGCTGCATCACAAGTGGCACAAGTCCATCAGTATCGTTACCAAAGAAATAAGAACAAATTCACTACAACAATAGGATTTTATTTTTTACAGTTAAGGATTCAAAACTGCTCTAAAAAAGAAAGAAAAAAAAAGCTATCATGAATAAACAGGGCAAGCACTGTTGACCAGATTCTGTGAGAGCCTAACACACAAACTAACCAATCAACATGGTAAGGACCAAGATAAAGTCCATTATCCTCTCCTGATCCAGGCACTGTGCAAATGAAATGAAATATACTTTATTTATCCCTCTTAGAGGGAAATTATTGCTGTAACAGGGTATTTATTTATTTAATTTTTAAATAATAAAAATGATGATACAAAAAAATTAATCTGAAGATGAAGAAGATAGGGCCTTGTTCCGGAGGGTGATGGCTGCTGGCAGAAATGATCTCCTGTACCTTTCCGTTTTACACCGGACTTGATGAAGCCTCCCACTGAACACACTCTGTTGTTTCTTCACTGTGGTGTGTAGAGGATGTGAAGAATTGTC
>JBBBVU010000010.1:12217706-12233728 GCA_037177055.1 Atherinosoma microstoma
GTCTTTTGACGTCTTTGGCAGTGAACGTTCGGATTTGAAAAGACGTCAAAAGACGTCTTTGGCAGCCAGTGAGTTAACTGGTTTGAGTCCTATCTAAAAGATAGGGACTACTTTGTGTCTATAGGTACCTATAAATCTGAGCAAACTAAAATAACCTGTAGAGTTCCACAAGGCTCCATCCTGGGGCCACTGCTGTTCAACATCTACATGCTCCCACTTACTCAAATTATGACAAACAACAAAATTAGTTACCATAACTATGCTGATGACACACAAATCTACATAAGGTTTATGGCAGACTGTTCCCTTTGATTCGGCACAGGGATTACAGCTACTGGATTGGGAAACTGGCGTCGGTTCAAGTTGCCCATTCACAAAATACTAAGAGAGAGGACTGAGTTAGAATTGTCTGCTTGGCAACCAACATAACTTATTAGTGTTTATTTGGTATATTTGTTTGGCCTCAAGCTAACTCAGTGTTAAAACATTAGTAACTTTTAATTAATATTGTAGTACTGTCTTGAAGCTAACAACTGTGTGCGATAGTGATTGGTATTTTACCTTGGAATAAATTGTAGTTTTTCATTATGTTAATGGATTCAGCTGCGAGTGAGGTCTTCCACACTGTTTAATCCATATTCAACATCTTTCCAGTTGTGTTTTTGGTTTTGGGAAGGTGAAAAATACAACATCACCCAAACGTTCTGGATATCTTTCATCAGACTTGCAAGTCCCGTATACGCTCCGCAGGACGGGAAAAATTGCCAGGCGCTCCGCTCTTAGTTACCGTTGCTAAT
This sequence comes from Atherinosoma microstoma, assembly GCA_037177055.1. Taxonomy (NCBI): domain Eukaryota; kingdom Metazoa; phylum Chordata; class Actinopteri; order Atheriniformes; family Atherinidae; genus Atherinosoma; species Atherinosoma microstoma. Next base: position 12,218,504 of record JBBBVU010000010.1, read on the forward strand.
GTACAATTGGTCAGTGGTGGTTTTAGGGCGGGACTTAGCGAAGGGTCAATTGCAAGTGTTCAGGTAATACGGTTACAGGTTGAAACACCACTTGCGAAATTAACGGCAAGAGTAATAACCAGCAAATAAACACACTTACCGAGGGAGCCGTTCTCAGATGTTATGGTCCTCTGCACATTTTCACTTACTGAGTTACATGTATCCAGAAGAAACTTTTGACCATCATGACTTCCATTCATGTCATCAATGCCCAGTTTGTGATGTTCTTCCAAAAGTTTAAGGTTTGGTGTAACACCTGCAAACCTCACACTTACATGTGTCCGCATTGCAAAGACCTACTCTCATTCTGATTGGCTGATATCATGGCTCTACCAGGTTTCATTTGTTGAAAGCAGCCTGACTTTAATACCGTGAATGAAACTGGATTGAAGAGTCTAAACAAACTACAACAAAATCACGTGGATTTTTTCCTCTCCGTCCTCTGAAATCTGTCATAGCAGCGGAAAACTTTAATCTACAGATTTAATCCATCCGTCCAGAACACTGATTCCTGCAGTTTCATCTGCAGAGCTCTTCTCCACATCTTATCCAATCTGCTTTGCGCATGTGTTACAAGCTAGCAAGCGAATGTAAACAAACCGGCCATTTTGAACGCACACTGGTTGATTCAGCAAAGAAACGCTAGAAGACATTATCAGAGGAAAAAAGGAAACTAAGGATAGCCAAAGAAGAGCAAGAGATAAGACAAGAGTCAAGTAAAGACTGTTTTTTACTGTCTGGAGAGAGCTCACACTACAGGTAGGATGCAAGATGGATGCCGAATTAGCCGTCGATAGGGGGCGGATCACTGAAAAAATAGTTAAAGTTAAATAGTGTCTCTTTAATATGAAGGCAGATGTATGAAAATGATCAAAATATAAATTTCCCTAACACAACTTTCAAGTTTGATCAGAGGTTGTTGTTGCTTAGTGTTTTGTGGTGTCAAACTCTGCATTTATTGTTCTGAAGGCTAAAACATCCAAAACACGCTGACAAGTGGCATTGCACTGCTGCTAGTAATACTGAACTGACAAATTATCTAATATTCTTCATTTTGTCAATACAAGAGGTTATATATGGGCATCTAAAAAAGCATTGCTACAAATTAGCCAGATTGTATCAACAAATACAAAAATAAATAAAAAATATTGATAATGTTGTTTAAACTGAGCATAAACCAAACTAAATGGTTCAGTAATCATGAAGCATGCCAGAGCATGAAGGACAATCAGATGACAGCTTATCAATCCTCCATTTATTATCCATCAAAACTGATGAACTGTGAAGAGCAAGGGTAAAATTTCCAAAACACACTCTTTGCTGTGCATGTGATAGTGTTTCGTATCAGGAATTTATATTGATAATTAGCAAGGATACAAAAAGTGACACCCATCAGTGACTGGATCAGATAAAGGCCTGACATTCAGAAAATGCTCTCAACCTTCATTTTGCAAATCCCAGAGAAGATTTCATCAGTGTTGCTTTCCTGAGGCTGAGCTCTCAAATTCTTTTTACTTCCTTTTTCATTACTGATCAGGCGGTGACACAGTTTATCTGAAAAACTTTTGTATCTTTGACTGCTGTCATTAAATGTCTGTAAAACATGGATTTTTGTTTCAATTGAACAACTTTAATAGCTCAATTTTGGCTTTTCATCCCTCTAAAAGTAAAAATAATAATTGCAGGGAGTATATTCAACATAAATTCATTGATCAAAGCTGACATTGACTTAAAAGGTCCCATCTCCTGGTTTTCCAAGTTTTCTGGCTTATCTGCTGTGTTAAGATTATGCATTATTAAATTTAACATCAGCAAAAACTCAAAAAAGGATGCATATTTAAGAATTTTTATTTTTAAAAGACCTTAATTTATCTAGTAGTTTCAATCTCTGGCTTGTAAGACACACAACCTTACCACTACCACATCATATTTCCCAGATTTCCTGGTATGGTCAATTCCTTCACTATGTGCACCCCAGCTAGAGTGTGCATGTTACCCACTATAGCCATTTTGAAAGTGAACACCACTGCGCACCGTAATGAAACATGATACATAATGGAATAATGTCAAACAGCAGGTGCTAGCAGTTAGCCATTAGGACTGGCTAACTGCTAGCACCAATCTGGACTCAAAGAATGGCGACCTCATAGGAGCGTACAGCAGCATGCCCACGAGTTCACTGGAAGAGATGCTTTGGTAAGGTCACCTGCTGGATCCACGTTTGGTCAGATTATACTGTCATGGTTTGTGTGGAGGATGTGGACCCAAATGTAGGAACAGGAGGCAGACAGGAACAAATCTTTAATTCTGACTAGACTGAAACAGGACTGGAAAACATAACAGGCAGGGACGACACTGAAGAAACAACAGATGATCTGACAAAGAGAAACTGAAACCAAGAGTCTAAATAATTTACATGGAACTTATGACAACATGAGCAGGAGGTGAGGCAATCAACAAAAGAAACAAGGTGTGATAATCAGGGAGCGGGAAGTAAAGTTGACAGAACACAAGGGAATAAACTCAACCAAATAAAACAGGAAACAAGACAGAACTAAAAAAGACAATTAAATATATAAACTTCTTAAGTGTATTCAGAACCTGATGTTCCTCTCCATTTATTTTTTAGGTTATTTACTGGTTGGATAGTAGTGGATTTTAAGATATCCATCTGCAGGATGACATGTTCAAATGTGATTTTAGCTTAAGGATTTTTTTTTTCAAGTTCAAAGGGTGACACACACAAATAAACAGTTTTTAAGCAAAGTTTGCTGTAAAATCCTTAGTGTGTCATCACAACACTGTGTGTCGCAAGATGTAGTTCAGGCAAGTGCTACGGGCGTCCTCCTGGTGATAAATTTGTAAATGTTTGATTTTACAAGTCTACTAGATGCACCTGAATGCACTGTTTGTTTTACTGCCTGCTGAGACTCTTTCATCTGACTTTCAGATTTCATTACGACCAAAGCTTTCATAGCTGTGCTCTTCTGAGAATTCTTTTGGTTGGTAGACATAGCAATAGCAGTCAGTACGCCGCACACGACATCACTCGGGTTTACTTTCAAAGACAGTCTGATGTTTTCTTCCACAGAGATGTAGGAGGTAAAGGTTCAAAGGTAAAGCTTTAACTTTTTTTATTTAGTGCTCTTTTTTCCCATCAGTGATTTGGAATGTATATACTTCCTTTTTTCAATGACTAAAGCTGACACCGAAAATGATATGGGCAAGTAATTTTATGTGTGGAGGTGGAACAATTTGCATTAATCTAGCCTGTCTTTGTTTCACACATCCTTCACTAGTTCCTGTCAGCAACCTATAAAGGATTTAAAAATCAGCAGTGATCTCCAGTCCATCTCCGGTAAACCAGTAAGTTAAAAGATTAAAAAGGCGGAAAGCATGGCATGGTTTCATAGAGACATTCAGTTTCACAGTGATGTGTGTTTTTATCTCTGCTTTAGCAGTCATGCATTGTAAATGTGGAGCAAATTATGCTTGATGTGATAGTGGCCACAGGTCTTATAACTGTTCCGAGATCACTGCATGCGAGGTGATGTAAATTTGACTTGCTGCAGGGTTGAAGGTGCATCAATTACCACGCAGTGACATCCAGTAGCAGCAACATCCTCGAGTCATATAGCTGTGGCAAGTTTGTCAGACGTCCCTGCTTTTCAAGGACCCAATGTCAAACTCACCAGACGGAGCCTTTTGGTTATTGTGGATGGAAGAAACATTAAATAAAAAGCAACTCAAAGTCATTTTCTGTCAAGTGTTTGTCTTACCTTTGTCTGAACAGCTTGAATGTAGAGGAAAAACCTGAAACAAACTCTTGACAAACTTTGAAGATATTACATTGGAAACCGTTGCTTTGTTAGATGGTAACAAGTCAGCAGTATGCATTTCAAAGTTGTGTGAAGCTGCCTTCTTTCTAAACAGAGGGAACAATATTTTATTTCCAGCCATCTGGCATGTTAACCTGCTCTAATAGACAACAATCTGGATCAGAATCTCAGCACTTCTAGATTGTCAGGGAAAATCTGATTTTTAATTACTTTTTCATATAAAATATAAAAAGAGAGGATTTTTGGGCTTTATACTTTCAATAGAAACTCCTTAAAAAAGTATCACAAGGCTATAAAAAAACCCCAACAAAAACAAAACACTTTTCCTTAATGTCATAGTCAGAAAGGACAGACCCGGAGCCTCATTTATAAAACTGTAGGTACGTGTGCCCAAAACCCAGAGTTTGCATGTGCCAAAAAATATTCAGTTTTATAAAACCATGCCTACTCACAGATGCAAGCAGGTTCTCTTTTAGAAATCACAACCTTCCTGGAAAATTGTGCAGGTTAATTCGGCTCATATCCTGCTCCCTACCCACATTCTACCATAAATGAAGAGGCATGCCCCCACCAGACTGTCTGCCACAGCTGGGGGTCTGACATCTCTAGCTTATTAAATGAAATTGTTTTAAAAAAATCTTGCTTGCTGTTGTCTTACAAACACTGCATGACACGTTCACGTAGCCTTGCTCCCCGTTAAAATTATAACAAATAACATTTGCGTAGAAAGTGACTTACGCCACTTTTAGATCCTGTTTTGTGTGTAAGCAACGTTTGAAGAGGCCCCAGGTCCTATATCTGTCCAAGTTTGTCCTTGCTGAATCTGTCCAGGTTGGATAGGTTTGTCCTTGCTGGACTGTTATGTTCACCTTTAAAAGAATGTGCTTAATTAGTCAGTAAATACTTAAATAAAATATCTAAATATAAGCTATAGTCATAAAGATGTAAACAAACAAATGATATATGAATAATAAAGGATATTGTTCCTTGTGAATATTTTGCAAGATAAAATATAAAATAAACTTTTAGCATAAGGTATAAATTGCTAATAGGCCATGTGGTTCTGCAATGTCTGCCTTTCAGAAAAATGCAAGCAGTTTCATACAATTTCAAAAATGTCGGCCTGTTTGTGTTTTTCCAATAACATTCACTTCGTTACTTTAACAATTTATGTTTAATTTGTCATGGTGCCTCGGTTTCATTAAAGTAAATGTGAGGGTCAAACCTTTCATTTCCACCAAGCTAAACTACCTAGCTTAACCTAGATTGATATCTAAGACACATGCTTCTCGTTAAAGGGGCTGTTCTTGCTGAACAAGCCATGGAGTTTAAATGTAGTGAAAACTCTGCCCACCCAACTAGCTGCTTGGCCTCCCGGGGTAGATGGAGCTCAGTTTGATGGGTATCAATCATCCGTCCCCATGCTCACAGCCCTCCTCTCAGCGGCTCCTCGTCACGAGTCACATGACAGTACCAAGATGGCGAAGGAAGCTTTCTTTTCAGCTTTTCAGAAACCTACTGGTCACATGGTTTTAAGGTTCGTCCATTTCTTCTACAGTCTTTGAGCGGACCCCAGTAACTCCTTCCAACTTTGTTCTAAACTTTTACTCATCGACATCTGTTGGATCTGAACAATCTGTTAGTACTGTTTATATTATTTATTTCTTTTAAATCATTTTTATTCACAAAGGAGTTTAAAAGATGGATCTCTCGCTGTCAGGAGAGCTGCTATTTTTTAACGTTTGTGATTTGCTAATGTTAGGATGTGAAACATTGCACGCTTTACGTTACAGACGGATTTAAAAATATTGCCCTGTCGCATGTGATTTTTACAAACGAGAAATCATTTTTACACACTCTGAGTTCAATTTACGTGTCAGCCAACTGGTTTTATTTGAGTTTTTTTTCAACATGACATAAATGAACAGATGTCTATATGATGCGCAGTTCACCATTAGGCCGACTTAAAATAACCGGATGTTTAGACTTTATAATGCCAGTTTAAACTTCAACATTGTGACATGAACAATTAAACACTATTTACCCAATTTTATCAGAACCAGTTCAAATTGCTGCTGTGTAATTTGGCTCCTCTAACAGGACTGAGACCCTACATAACATAATCACTTTCTTTACTGTGTGGATCAGTAGAGTACTGATATGTAGAGATATGATAAATGTGAGGCTCTGTAACTGATAATTGTGATAGTAGTCAAACTCCTGTTTGCTGTGTAAAGATGGAAGAAAAGTTCTGGAAAATATGTGATTAAAACATATTTAAAGTCTGGTTAATGACAGCATCAGGTTTTCCAGCCTTCCAACCTTGCAGTGATGTCCACAACAGGAGAGGACACATTTATCAGTGATAGAATAGCAAACAAAACCCAAGGTAGATGATTGAAAGCTTGGGTCACCTGGGAGTAAGTAAAGTAGTTTAGAAAATACTTGGAAAAAAATAAATGATAAATGAAATAAGGAAAAAAAGAATGAAATTGTGAAAATGTATAAATTAGAAATGAAAATGAGATGTATTTTAACCCTCTACATACACCCAAAGTTCCACTAAATAATGTAGATGAATGAAATGAGGGATATGAGAGGAGTATTGACTTCAGGAACAAAATTAGAATTGATCGAGTGAGCAGAGCGAAGATGGTTTACACTTCCTGCAGTGAATTTTTATTCTGGTATTCGAAGTCAACCTATGGCACAGTTTGCCCCTCATTATTTTTCCTGTCAGACATGCAGCTCTCAGATTGGAAATCAGAATGACTTCCAGTGGTTCAAAATCTTAATTGATGAAGCTCGGGGTTGTGTGGAGATTCTTCTCTGCTACAATGTTTTCTCATCAACAACATCCCTGTGAAGACAAAAAATCAGGGAGTGAAGCTGCTGCAGTTCAAACCCAAGCAAGGACTTCAGCAAATAAGATTAAAAAGGTTTCCCTTTAGCAAAAATCTCCCTTTATGCAGGCTTATTGCTGTGTTACATCAGCCTTAAATTTAATCACACTTTTTAATTGTATAGAAACTGACTGAGACAACGGACAGTCGAGATTTTACACGAGGAATCTGTTTTTGTTCTTGCTAAATACAAGAGCCCAACTGTTCAACAGTCTGTAGTTGTCTCATCTCATCCTCCTCATAATGTGTTATGCATTTCAAAACAGTCATAGATCTGGAGAACAAGCAGGCAAATCAAGCACACACTCTGTGTGTATGAAGTTGGGCTTGATCAGAAATTTATCGCACTTGATCACACTTAATGATCGTGATAAATTTCTGATTTATCACGGTGATCAGTTGTGAGCGTAGTTACTCAATCAAACATGGCAGAAATGTGTGCGCGACAACAGCCAATCAGAGTTGACTTTCTCTTGCTCCACTTCCTTCGATCACCTTTACTATGCTGGAATTCAGCACGTTAAACCAAAAAAACAAGTATACATGTTGCTTGAATTATTCTTTGGGGGCTGTTGTTATGTCAGCAAGGTTTTGCTAAGTTTTCTGGTGGCTTCCCATGCTTCTATTGTTCCGTAGATAGGCTACTATTTAACTGTCTATCCATCTTATCAGAGATTGTGTCGCAGATGGGTCGCTATTACTGTATTAACTTCAAATAGTTCAGATCACTCTTTTAACTGTTTGAAGTAATAGCACCCAAGTGATAATACAAAAAGTATGACAATGCAAGTGCAGTCTGCACAGCCTGCTAGCTTGACACAAAGTAGGGCTAGAAGTTTAGCCACTGCTAGCAGTGCAACCACACGTTAAAAAACAGCAGTCAATCATGTCATCTTTTGCAGCCAGTGTGTCGTACAAGCAGCATTCAAAGAGACACTAAACTTTTGCTTGGATGCAAATTACACTGGGGCTTTTGGGGGAAGCCTTTTTTGGTAGTGCATGTGTTGCAACTTCCCAAGTCACATGCATGCACATGTAAGTGCACAGTAGCACGGTCAAAATTATTGTTAGTGCCAAGAACATTCTGCTACTGCTGTATGCAGCTGATACAGTCAGAAACTAAATCACTGTTATTTAATTTTTTTTTTACATTCATTGTACTGAGTAAAAATTGTTTTCATATTTTTCTATATTCATCTCATTTATTTGATTTTTATTTACTTTGTATGTCAATAAAATGTTGAACTAACATCTAGTTTGTTCAGTTTTTAGTACAGTTGCTACAGTATAAAAGAAATTTGTAATTTATTTATTTTTTCCATATCACCCAGCCCTAGTATGAAGCCTCATTGTTTAATTTGTTCAGAATAAGGTCTGACGTATCCTACTTGCAATAACACAATTTCAGGTTAAATTTCTGGATGCAGCAGACTGTGTAGATTATCATTGGTTTTCCAAGATTCAGCTGAGCCCATGAGGTTTTATTGATCACCATAGCATGACATTTGTTATGCAGTGCCTCCTGAGAGTTCTGAAGGTCACACTCATCCCATTCGATAGTGGTTCCTGGGGTTGGCCTTACACACTGAGATTCTCCAAGACTCTGACTCTTTTCACAATGTCATGCTCTGTAATAATAAAATAAATTTAAAAAAATTACAATTTTGATTTGAATATGACCTTCCTTTTATTACCATTATTGTTCATTTAGTTATTTTAACTGACCCATGCTTATTTTACCTTATGGTACAAAGTGGTAACCCATCCTTGCTTGGGAAGGCTAAATCTACTGCCCATAACACCTTCCAGAATAGTGTTTCTTAGTTTCATAGACATTTTATTCACTAAAGCCGCTTTCAGACTTGCATTACGGAATATGTGCGGTAAAGACCATCCGCTCTTTAACCGGAGTTGTCTTTTCAAACATATCGCTTCCTCGCGGACTTTTAACGTCGCGGCTACGCTCACACATAGAGAAATATTCTGGATAAGTCGGTTGTCGAAACAGGATAGGACGTCTTTGTGTTGCGACTTGTCCAGAACATTTAATTTGCGTTCAGGCAAAACGACGTGCCACAACATTTCTGCTCTTATGATATGGGGGCTAGCTGGTAAATGTCCGCAACAGCTCCGAGGTAAAGGAGCGGAACGTTTGTCAACAGCTCCGAGGTAAAGGAGCGGAACGTTTGTCTGAATGCAAACGGTATAAAAGACAAAGTCTGCAACATTACCTCTTTTCAGAGCATGTCTGAAAGGTGCTCAAGTAAAATATTTGGACAGTTAAGACACTGAAAATAAATATATTAAAGTTTGTATAGCATTTGACAAAACTATTCTTTTTAAATTCTATAATCTTTATTGACTCACAATTGCTAGTGATTTGTCTCTTGTAAATAAAGACATAGTTTGAATGCTGTTAAAGAGTTTTTCTAATCCTATCCGGACCAGCCAAATCCAGTCCAATCCACAATAATTCTGCCTCATCTAAGATAATCTGTTTTAGTTCAATCCATACAACGACAAAAAGAATATTTAACATTTTCAAAAGCTTTTTTATATGACATTATATGTGCAGAATAGATGGTATCCATGTAAACATGTTGAGAAGGCTTATGATGACAGGGATTTTACAGATTAAAAAGCCCTGAAATAAAAAAATAAAGTAAAAAAACAGGACACAGGAAGCTAGCACATATAATGAGATGAACTAGCCAAATCATAGAAGTTATTTATATCATATCATTATGGTAGTCAGTATTTCAGGTTTTGTTCAAGTTAAAAGTTGATGGTGACCACATTAAGCATTGTCTCTTGGATAACAAACTGACTGAGCTAACCACTTTATTGTTTGTTCACAGTCAGAGACCAGTCATTGAACGTGTCAGAACAAAGCTGGTCAACATTTTGCCTCAGAGGTAAACTTGAAAGTTAAGGTACAGATTTATTGGAAAAAGTTTTTTTTTTTAAAGACTTATACTACTTACAAGTAAAACTTTTTCTATTACATAATATTTAATAGAAAATAACCTATCACTAATTAAACTGTAGCAATGAAGGTAATATTGACAGTCTGAATGGTGACCTGTTGTAAGTTGGATATGCTGCTAGTCTGAGTAACAGTGAGGTGGTGAAAATTTGTAGCTTCAGTCGTCAAATGATGACTATTTACAGCAAACTGGGATATTAGAGAAAAACACAACTGTGGGTTGTACACATGGAAGTGCAGCTGTGCTTACACAGGATGCTTTTTTGAGAGGAAGTCAGCCTCTCACTCATCTGATTGATGAGCATTCTGGGAAACATCATTCTGAACTCCTGCTACTCTCCAGAGGATTTATTAGCATCGCATTATGTTCATCTTATAGTAGCAGCCTCCCTTGTACGCTCCTGGCAGGCAGCTGAGTAATGAAAGAATGCTGATGCTCTGCAACATTCGTGGTGCTGGTTTTTGCGTTTGGCTCCAATTGGTTGCTCCTGTCTGGTTTTATTTATTTATTTTTTATCGCTCATCATGTGTCTGCTTGGATGTAATAAAGATTTGATACTAGTGTCAGGTGACAACAATATCAGGGAGTGTACAGAAAGCCTTCACTTTCATTTACTCCCAAATTTACTTCCAAATTATAACTGGATGCTATAAGTAACATAATCTTAATCACAGTTTAGTCAGAGTAGTGAACAGCAAAAATGATTTGGTTTGGAGCGTAAACTTCAAATTAAACTAGAACCATTCAGAGGGCCGGATCAGGTTTGCGCGTATTAAAACATGTGCAAAGTTGACAGCACATGCAAAAATATGTTGCAGCTAATTTACTAAACGGACGTGCTAAGGATTGCACCTCTTACACACCCATTATAAGACTCGCTGCACCTTCAGGATGAGAGCGGAAGAAACCTTCTGCAGGAGTGCACAGACGCGCATCAGTCTGATTTACAGTATTTTCTGATGATTGGTGAAGACAAGGCATTTAGTTTTCATTTTTAAATTTAATTATATATAACACATCAAAGGAACACCACGATTCAACCCAAGTTTATGTAAACAAAACAGAAGACTCACGCTTAGCTGAGTGGTTATTGAATCTGACATTAATTATTATTATATATTATATATCTTTCTATGTTTCCGTTTTTACTCGTGTAACATTTTTAAACTTAGCGCAGTGCTCTCCTAACCTGGAGGCTGAAGGAGACCTCCAGCGCGCAGCTGTCCTTCCTCTACCTCCTGTGCGCTTTTCCCATCTCCAAATCGCTCGAGACCTGCTGCTATCGAGATCCCCCCCACCATTGATCCCTCTCACCGGACATTAATGACCATTGTTACCCCAGATACAGCGCTGCCGTGTCCCGAATATCCCGCCTCACTGCAGCGTCACAGAAGACTCACCTCCTAATAGATGTCAGACCATGTTGGCGCAACACATGCAGCAACTCCTTATCCATGTCCTCATAAACTAGCAGCTTTTGACTTGCCGTACTAGCAAAGGTGCATCAGTTGAAATAAAGTAAGAGGTGTCAAATGGAAGTTCAATACAAAGCATCTATGAAGCACCTGCATGTTTGTCATTATAATTTATTTGCTAGCTGTTACATTAATAGCTGCTGTAGATTTATTTTCAACAGCGTCTTACAGTGTTCTTGATAATTGCGAGATAGAATTTAAATCCATCACATGCAAAGTAACAGTTAATGTATTTAGTTAAAAAATAACAGCAGATAACTGTAATTTGTTAGCATAAACTGCATTTTTAGACAGCAAATAACGTTTGGCCCAAATTTGGACTGTAACTGAGGCATAAGTGACTAAATGTGTCTGCTTTCTGGGATTGGTGTAGTAGATTACCACACATTCGGTATTAGATTATTTCAGTTGGTTGTTTTTTCACAAGCAAGTTTATAAGTTTAAACAGCAGAAATAACCTGATGTGTTACTGGGATTCTTGGGAGATTAGTCTGTAGTAATGCTCACATGAAGCTTCTTTAAGCCTTTTGTTTCTCTCCAGGATTTAAAATGTTTTGGAAAGCAGCCTGTTGACTAAAAGTGCTTTGAGATGTAAATGATTTAGCAAATGGGGCAGCTATTTTGTAGACTGTGAGTTAAGTGTTGTTAAATAATTGACAGACCATCTATTGGTGTATTACTTTGGTAAAAAGGGGCAGATATTTAGTTTTTCTTCTTCTCCCTGCTCCTTTTTGAGCATGGTGGTACTTCGGATTTGTTTTGTCCAGTCTATGTTGATTGTGCATAGCCATGTGAGAAATAAACTGTCAAAAATAAAAATAAAAAAAATTAAAAATTTGGTCTATTTTGTGCCAGTGTTTTAGCTGTGGAAATTTCCATTTGATTTAATGTCCACATTTTTCCATAAATAATTCAAACCATTCATTCAAGATCTGTTTCACTGTTTGTGTTCTGTCATAATGATGAAGCAGGTTTGAAAAAGAATGAAATATTTCCAAGAAGACAAATACATCTTTTTTTTTTTATAACTTGTTTAATCTTAACCACTACCTCAAACAAATAACCCACAGCACACAGGATTTCCTGTTTATACAGAATGATAGACTAGAAATATGTTGCCCCAATTTCTCATTGAGTCTTTTCCTTTCCGTATTTTTAAAATCTGTTTCTATTGAAGTACTGACAAGATGTCAATGTCAGCAGTTTATAAATTACACAATGTTTTGAAGAAAAAAAACATTGCATCCACCAGAAAAACATTCTCAGAGTATGATACAAATACATATTGTTTCAGGGCTTCATCTGTCCGTTGCATTTTTCTAGTTTAACTTCTTTTAATATTAACTTCAAAACTAAAGCACAAAAACAGCCTGATTTTAGTTTTTTGTTTCGGATTTATAAAAGAATAATGAAAAACAAGTTGATTATTTATATTTGCATTTGGATTTTGAATTGAATATTAAAAGAAGGAATGATTCACAGGCCTACCATAAAACAATGAATACAACCTTTTTTAAAATGAACTATTTTTCTCTCTGCTGTTAATCCTCCATTCATTCATCTTCACATTCAGCAACATGTTCCATGTTGTCAACATGCCTCTCTTTGCCGTCATGCTGTTCACACACCATTTTCAAACCATCACCTTTTTTTTCAATAACATTCCTAATAATATTCTGACACTAAATCTGAATTGGTACAGCGTCTGATTTAGCGTGAATAAGGCTCAGAGTTTTGGTGATCATCAGATCTCTGAATCATCGACTCTTTAGAAAATAATTGGGAATATTTGAGCTTGAGTGCCTTGACACGTCTCCCTCCTCTTTGCCTATAGAGGTGTGGGATTTTGCAGCCAGCATCATTTCAGAGTCACAAAGATTCAGGGCGTCTCAGTGCCACTCTGCTACTGAGCTTGCACTGATGTTTCTATTACGCTCGTTGCCATGGAGACCAACATCTTATCCCCATATTCCTTTGCATCTCTAAGTCTCTCTGTTTCTGATGTATGTACCTCCAAAAGTAGTAGGAATGAGGCTGCGCCCTTTTTTCTCCCTCCTGCTTAACACAGATTTCCCCTGTTCCTGCAGAGCTGAAAGAAGGTGATGGGCTTTGAGAATACTTAATGACTTCAATATTGCCCTCTCAGGCAGTTTCATTTCAGATGTGAAATCTCAGTAACCCCTGCAGGAGGATGGTGCATATTTTTGCAGTGATGCAACGCATATTGTCATGCGTCCAGAGTGACAAATGACAAGCTTCTCACCTTGGGGCATTGTTGACTTCTCACAAGAGGGCTGTTTGTTATTAAAAAATGTGGTTCAGACTAGCTTGACACTTCCCAGTCCCCGCTGGTGCTTCTTTGCTGATAGAAATTTATTATTGGCAAGTCCTGGGTGATATCATATTCTTTCGCCCTATTGCCCCACAGCAAGTGAAACTCAATAACAGGGGAATTGATTATATGAGAACCACAGAGCAGCATTCAAAAAATGTGTTTACTGTAGTCTCCCTCCCATCTAAATGCCAAGAATCAGCTCTCAGCAGATGCTCTGATGAATGATTAATGAGTCAGAGGGCCTCCATAACTGACCACACAAATAAATTTCCACTCAGGTAGGTCAACAGCGTGTCACAGAGTTATCTGACGGCTCCTGGCTTGAATCTTTGGTAGGAAAGTGCGTGTGCTACTTTAGGAGATCTGTTTGGGTTTCTTTTTCTTTTTACCAGCTGTGAAGGCATCTGAGTCATTCATGTTTTTCTAGATAATCCTCAGATAAACAGTGATGGTGAACAAGCTAAAGGAGTGATGAAGTGGGATTTTTTTATTATTATCCTCCAGTATGCCAGTAGCCTACTCTTAAAGATATGTACGCCTATATGGTGGCTCTGGCTTGGTAAGAAGTAAGGGTGTGTATCGGTAAGAATCTGGTGGTACAATATGTATCACAATCAGTGACTGTAAAAAATATGGACGCCGCCATGTGATCTGTAGGTTTCTGAAGAGCTGAAAAGTGGCTCGTTGAGAGGTTCCTACTGTCGCAATCTTGGCAGCGTCACGAGTCTCGTCACTCCCGGAAAATACACAAATGGGCAACGAAGTGGTGTTGAGAGGGGGGCTGCGAGCGTGGGGACGGATGATTGACACCCATCAAACTCTGAGCTGCCTGTAGCTACTAGCTAACAAAGCTAACCCGGAGCTAAGGGGAGCAAAACAGCTAACAGAGGTAGGCGGGCTAAAGCTAAAGCGCTGTTAGCTGACAAAAAACCCTGGTTGTGCTACCCTCTGGCTAAGTACCCTAACGTTGCTCCCCCATCTCAGTTGAAGTACTGTAAATAACTACAGTACTAGCTAACTTGTACAGTTTTAGTTAATCACAGCAGACCAATTAATCTATTTAAACCTTAGTAAAATGGTAGATAGTGGAACAAAACGTTCACCTAAAGACCAACGGGATCCGACATCACCTTTAATGAAAAAACGGCCGTTGGTGAAGAAGTTGTTGGATTAAGAAAGGTACAGAACCTAGATTAACATTTGCCTTGTTTTTCCAGGGTGGCAAGAACAGCGAGATCTAAAGGGACTACAGTTTGACTCGGAGCTAGCTCTTCTTCTCTTGGATAGGTAAGTAACAACATAATGTTATAAGTTAATTACTAATTTACTCAACATGTTCCACGAAATGGTGATGTTGACGTTGCTGTGTGTTTGCTCTTAACAGATAATTGCAAAATAGGAGAGTGGGGGGGTAGCTACACATACAGTCTGTAGATACAGTAAGATGTCTGTATGTAGATGTTGAATCCAAGCAAATACCGGAGCCAGATTGCTGTATTGTTGGAATAAGTACCCTTGCCGTGAAACGCACTATTTTGCAGGGCCGCATAAATCAATCCTACACTGGGCAGTCCCTCAGCAGCTATGGGTTTTTCTTTCTTTCTTTCCCAAACCAAGAAACAACAGAAGTATAAGGCATTATATATA
>JBBBVU010000010.1:12233828-12253748 GCA_037177055.1 Atherinosoma microstoma
GTCTTAACTCAAAAAGATTCGACGCAAACTGTTGCGTTAATTTTTTTTGTTGATCCAAAGCATTTGTTTTTAGAGTGCAGTCTCCATAAATCTCCAATAACTCCAGAACAAGTCACTAGCTTTGTTGCTTGTTACTTTTTTGAAAAAGTCACCAGAGGAGTCTGAATACTCACTAAATACATGAACAGTCGCTAAATTGGCAACAGTGAGCAGCAATGGACCTAATTTTGGTATTTGCCCGTGTGTCCCTTCAGAAGCAGCAGAAGTGTGTATGTCATTCAGAAAGTATAATAGTAAAATAGTAGAGCATAATATGGCAAAAACATTTAAATAACAGTTTTTTTGTCAATATTGCTATTTTGTGATCATTTGAAGCCAATATCGATATCAAATTCAACATTTTATATATTGCATTATGTATAGTGTGAAGATGCCTAATGAGTGGTGAATAAGATTATGAAAGTGCTACAGAGAAGTTGGTTATTTAAATGATGTTCTTCTATTATGTTTAGCGAAGCAACATGAAACCTGCTGAAATGAAAACATATCTTTCTTCTACTTTTTTTTCAAAGGGAAATGTTCTGATTTACATTTAAGTACAGCACCCTGGCTGTCTTGCTTTTTAGATTCCATTATGTATGAAGCTGATAGTTGTCAAAGTCATAGTAGGCTATGAACATTTCCAAGGCAACCATGTTTCTCAAAATTACCCCCCTCGCCAACACAATACCACTCACCTTCTGTTCACTGCTTCTCACTGGGATCAGTCATTTTTTTATGAGATTTAGCTCAGCGCTGACATCATGAACATGAAAATACAACAGAAAATCTGACAGAGTAATTATGCCTGATCGTGAATGCTTCACACCAATCAGTCAAATGGATTCAGTCATGCCTTGACTTGAGAGGTGGACTTGCACTGAGGCACTTTCATCATAATTTATTAAAGGTTAAACACTTAAATAATAGGGAATTATTAGTAAATTGTATCAAGCACACACAACTCAAATGGGCGGAAGGGGGGGGGGGGGGAGGAACCCAGCTGGGGGTCTGTGTGTGGGTTGCCTCTGTGGGCCGTTTGCACCGGGTGGGCACAGGTGTGTCCTTGCCTCTGAGGCGCCTGGCCTTGGCATTGGGGTGGCGCTGGCCCGCAGTGGTCTTGTCCAGGGCTCTGCGGTAGGTTATGGGGGGTTCTTGGGCCCACTTAAAATGCTTTAATTTTCTCAAACATCAACAATGCACTTTATAATCCGGTGCGCCTTTTGTATATATTCTGGTTGTGCTTACTGACCTCAAACCGATTTTATGTGGTACGTGGCGCTCAAAAATCTGTCAAAATGTTTTAGTATGAAAGCTACGAAGCTGCAACGCTTGATGGATTGTCAGACCATTATGGCTACCGTACTCAGGAGCCTCGCAGAGTGACGTACCAGTACTCTGCTTCAATATACCGGTATTCTTCAATATTATCATATGTGTATACGGACCCCAAAATGGCACCTGTTAAGATACATGTTTATGAAGTGGATTTCAAACTCAAGGATTTCAAACATGTTTATGAAGTGGATTTCAAACTCAAGGCTATCAAGAACATGGGAATAGAGCAGCTGCGAGACAATTCAACATTAATGAATCAATGGTACAGAAGTGGAGGAAGCAAGAAGATGACCTACGGCAAGGAAAGAAGACCAAAAAGAGTTTGAGAGAACAAAGCGAGAAGGCTCAGTGAAAAATGGGTTATTGGACAGAGAACAGCGGTATCACGTGATATGACGATCAACGACTTTCGAGGAAGTCCTTCTTGGTGCTTCCGTTTTATGAAAAGGCTAGTCTCTCCATCCGGACAAGAACTACCGTCTTGCAGCAACTGCCAACAGATTAGGAAAAGTTGGCCATTTTCCGCACCTAGAACAAGAACAAGATCACTGAAAAGAAGATCCGGCCAGAACACATCACCAACATGGAGCACTGGTCCTGTCACAAGCTGTGACTTTTAAGGAGATCCCTGGGCCACACCAACACAGACACAGTGAGCAGTTGGTTATAATAAAAGGAGTTTTATTATCTCTCTTGCCAAGATTTAAAACAGAATGTAAAAAGGGGGGATAAGAATGTTAAAACAGTCCAACCAGAAAGATGAGAGGGGCGGGACACCCAGTCCTTAAAAGTCCTCTGTACGCCCCTTTTCACAGCCCTCCTGGAGAGTAGAGCTTACACGGAGTCGATGCGGCGGGCGGCGTGAGTTTGTGTCGTGGCTCCCTGTATTGTCCTGCCCCTCCTCCTTCCTTGTCAACGTCGGATGTATCGAGCCCCTGTCGTATCAGTTGCTCCTGGCGCTTCTGGTCCCACTGGTCCAATGATCCAGAGCGCTGCCAACAAATCGAGCATAATGTTTAGCAACAGCTAGTCTTCTGTCGCAGCCCACTCACACTATTCAAACAGGTTAGTTTCTGTCCCTTTGCTTATTGTAATTTCAGGCCCGTCTGTCACTCTGTCGCGGGTTGTCCACACTTCCTCCACGCTGCAGCGCTGTTTGGATCTCGTCTGAGGAGCTGAGTTCAGGTTGACACGCGCATGGGATTCCTGCTTAGCTGATGGATTCCACCTGTTTTTATAATCAGGGATCCTAATTGTCCACCAATCTGGGAGCCTAGTAGGGAAGGGGGAAATACAACAGGGCGAGCTGCGTACCTTTTTTCATATGTCCGTGGCCAATAGAAGTCTATAAATAAATGTTAAAACGCCACAAGCATACAATTAAAATCTGCATAAAACACACCAAAATTAAAATACATGCACTATTGAGCCCCCACAATCTGCAAAATAAAGGCAGCTCCCGTCACACCGTGACAGTCCCCCTCACGTTTGACATCTCCGTGAACTGTACTGTCGAAAAAACAGGGACCAGTACGGTATCTATAGCTACGCACCACAGGGAACGAGAAGTCATCCTTCACTATAGTCCTCAGTTGCTAGGCTAATGCCCAGAAACTACCACCCATGGTCATTTTCAAGTGGAAGACTTTGCGAAAAGAAAAGTTTCCGGTCGGCGTCATCATCAAGGCTAACCCAAAGGGCTGGATGGACGAGGAGAAGATGAGTGTGTGGCTGAGAGAAGTTTATGTCAAGAGACCAGATGGGTTTTTCCACAAATGTCCGTCCCTATTGATCTGCAACTCCATGCGTGCCTGTCTCACCAATACCGTCAAAACCCAAGTGAAGCAAGCAAACTAATTCGGAGTTTACCATCATTCCGGGTGGATTAACCAAAGAACTCCAACCACTAGATACTGGTGTCAATAGGTCGTTCAAATCTAAATTGCGAGCTGCGTGGGAGCATTGGATGACAGAAGGTGAACACACATTCACAAAGACAGGGAGGCAACGCCGGGGAAGTTACGCCACTATCTGCCAATGGATCGTGGATGCCTGGGCTAACGTATCAGTCTCAAGTGTCGTCCGAGCTTTCATGAAGGCCAGAATCATCACTGAACAGCTAAGTACCGGTAACAACAATGAGACTGACTCGGATAATGACGAGAGGGATCCACGCGTGCTTGATGCCGAAATCGCCCAACTGTCAAACTCAGACACTGAAGATGAAGATTTTGATGGATTTGTGGAAGAGGAATGACCTGAAAAATTGAGTTTATTGTTTTGTTTTTCATGTGTTACAACTGAACAATGTTGAGAGTTATTGTGAATGAATTGAATAAAGTTTGACTGACCTGTAGCCTTTCTGACTGTTTTGTTTCGCTTAATGTGCCTTTTAATCCAGTGCGCCTTATGTATGAAAATACATATTGCTATTGCGTTCATTGACATTGCGCCTTATAATCCGGTGCGCTTTATAGTTTGTAAAATACGGTACATACTCACATGCACTCTTGCACACCGAGGTGCACCCGTCTCCATCGATTTTTGTATTTCTTTTTCAAGCACTAAAATTGTTTATATAGTTGTTGTAATCACTGTTGTAATTGTCTGGTTCCCTTTCCACGTTTCTTTTCTGTTCTCTTGCCTCTTTACCCCTTCCCTCTTTATTTTTCTGTCTTACTCTTTTTTCCTTAGTTCCCCTTGTCAGGTTCGATAATAATATTTCAGTTAACAGCAGAGCTAAGTATACAATAAAATATAATAAAAAAGGATCTAAAGTATCAAGAGTAGCCATATGCAAGATTTCTCCCTTGGTTGAGTAAATCTGTCTAACACATTCCCTTTCAAATCACTGGTGTAGATAACATATTGGTAAACAATGAATATTTTGTTTTTATGGTAACGGATCAATGTTACATACACAGTTACTGACAGGAAACTGAATGAAATCTCCCACCAAGCTTTTGCTGATGGAGTCCTCGTGTCCTTGTGGATCGTATGCTTCACTTCTCAAAGCATTTTACACTATATAATAACTGGGATGTCCCACATGACTGTTGACAAATGTGAGAAAAATGTGGACAGAGCAGTAAAAACAGCGGGCCTACATATTACAGTGAGACATCTCTGTATATAATGAAATTTAGAGCTCTGGAGACAAATGACAGGTTTCTGAAAACTGTCTCTGCTTATATTTTATTTATCTTATTTTAACAATAGTGCTACCATACATGATGTTGCGATGTCTGTTCTTTACAATCTACTCCACTTTCTTGGGTCTGGGCATCCACTCCCATGGCTACTCGGATAATTTTCAACTGTACCAATAACTTTTACCAGATGAATGAATTGGCTTCAGCACAGATCTCAGCTTGTCAATGACATTATATACATGTCAAGAGTAAGGCTGGGTGATATGGCCTGAAAATAAAATCTCAGATTTTTTCAAACCAAATCTGATTTCCAATTTGAATCCATTTGTCTTTTTTTCTTTCTTAAAAACATACTAAAATTAAAAACAACATTAACTTGAAGCTATATACATACATAAATACATGTATATAAAGAGCAAAAAAAAGAGCAAATTTGAATTAATCGATTAAATCGATTATTTGCCCAGCCCTAGTCAAGAGTGTATATCAATATCAGAGGCCATGGAGACTGAGAGGAAACAGCTGCATCAAGATGTTTCCCTACGCAACAGGACTGACTCCACCTCTGATCAGATCTGTGCCTCTCCACCATCTGTTTCAAATACAGTGACTGCTTCTAAAAACATGGCTGTGCGATGGGATCTCCATTGTCCCTCATTGTGGCCAACATCTAGGAAGTGGAAAGCAAAGCACTGAGCTCTTACAAGGGAATAAGACCAAGCCACTGGTTCAGATATGTGGATGACACCTGGCTCAAAATTCATATTCAAAAAGTAGAAGCATTCACAGAACACATCAGGTCAGTGGGCAGCCACATCAATTTCACGAGGGAGGATGCCAAAGACAACATGCAGCTTTTTTTTAGACTGTGCTGTGCACATTGAGGAAGATGTAAGCCTGAACACTGAGGTGTACCAGAAATACATACAGAAACATTTTCAGGTTATTGTTTTATAAATTCTTTATATTATTACATAAATCATGAATTTATTTATTGCATAGGAAGCCCTGTCATATTATTTTCACCATATTGACTGACATATGGGTAAAATTGATCATCTTTGTTTGATTTCACAAGGTTAGCTGGACTAGCAGTTGGGCATCTTTTTGTATGTCCTGCATGTTTTCCAGGTTAAAACAGTATTCAGTATGCTGAAAACATGATTTTGATCTAAACAACACTGTTAAATGTTCACTGTAGCATCCTAGCAGCTAAGCTAGAATGTGTGCTTGGATTAGCAAAGCAACTACTCCAAGCACACTATTCCCATGTTGCAAGTGGGATTGACTGTTGCCCACTGTTGTCTGTGTGTGATGCAATTTTGTAAAAACAAATAGATCTGTACTAGAAATCGTTGTTTGTAGCAACTACTTCAGGTACTTCCTAGGTGTTGATCTGTTGGATTTTGCATAGGTTTTTTTTTTTTGCCAAATACTATAAAAAAAGTGGTACAAGTTCATATTAGTGCCTGACAGAAAGTAATTCAGTCATGTCTTTGCTTAATAAGTTAAATGATTTCAAAAGAGTTAGCTGTGCATAGTTCATGATAGATTCAGTAAAAACAACAACAAAAACATAACAACTAGGAAACAAACAAAAACAGCCACTGTACTTCTCATTGAGAACTTTTGTTTTTGGAAGAATATTCACAACAAAAGTGATAGATCCAATTTTACCTCCTCTGCTGTGAAACTAACTTTGAGGGCTGTCAACCACACATGCATCATGGTACAAGACTACTGATTGCAGGTCTTGCAGTTGCACATGTTCCCATGCATTTTTAATCATGTCGGCTCTTCCTGTCCAACAGCCAGAAGATGCTAACTCCTGGACTCAGAGAAACTCGCTACCTCCCCCTACCCCACCCCATCCCAGCCTACCTTGATGAATAAGTAAACACATTGAACCAGGCAGAGATGCAGTCAGTTAAATTCCCAGCTGGAGGCAAGATGATTTGCTTTCTTCTGGAAGAAATGCTGTTTACTCGCTGATTATTTCAAAGCTCGCTTTCTGTGAACTCTATTAACATTTTCCTTTGAGTCTAGATTCATGCGTCAACTTTAATTCTGGTCAGGAGATTGCATTTCAGTGCCTCAATCACACATGTAGCAACTCTTATTACAGTACAAGTGAAAAGATTGTATCTTGGCCTTGACACAGGGCTGTTATGTACAGCGGTTTGAAGGCCATTTTCTTCGATTTCCCTGAAATATTTTTGTTTTTATAGCTGGAGACTTGTTGTCTTATTAAAAGGCTCATCTGGCTTTCTGCCAGATATAGAGGAGATGTGGTTAATTTGTCCAGGAGATTTCTGTATCTTCAATCAGTGCTGTTGGCTGAGATAGACAGAGCTGTGTTGGGAAAGATGGATTATGTTCACACAATTTCATACTTTGAAAAAATGTAGCAATGTTGTTTTTGGTGTCATGGAGATGGAAATGAGAACAGCTTAGATGAAAGTTTTGTTTCATATAGAGATAAACTTATTTTTTATAATGATAAGCATGTGTCCACATAAGGGATTGTGTTGTGTAAATCAGCCTGAAATGTGCAATGTACTACTGTGTGCATACTACTACAGCTTATTGTGCTGTACTGTGCTGTGCTTAATTTCACTGATAAACTGTGACATTATTGTGCAATAATACATTATGTCCTTTATCATGTATGTATTATCTCTCTGTCTTTGTTGTCTGTGGTCATAGTAATTATTTTACACTTTTAACTGACCATCTTATGATTGCTCCGAACGACAACTCATCGTACTTGTACAGTGACAATGAAGGCATTCATGTATGTCCACAAAATACAATTTTAAAAGTTTTTTCTCAACTTAGCTATAGCAACTCATACATGCTTAATTGTTTTTCCAGTTGAGAATATAGCCACCAACAACACAGCACTTTCATGGTTAAAAGATAAAGTTTACACCTATTTACACCTGCATCTATTGTCCCTATTAAAGAGGCAATACGGAACTTTTGCAGATTTTCTTAGTGATGCATCCCCTGTTGATGGCTAATTTGGCATCCATCTTGAATCCTACCTGTATTAGATCTCTCCAGGTAGTAAAAGAGAGTCTTGTCTAATCTCTTGCTCTGTCCCTTTCTCGGTCTTTCCTCTCTTCCTCCAGTAATGTCTTCTTGCTGACTTCTTGCTGACTTCTTGCCATGGTGTGCATTCAAAACAGTCGATGTGTTGATATCCACATTATTCTTTATCTATATCCATATGTGCATATGCACATGCACATATATGCTCACTGTGTACATACAGATACTTGCGCACACATACACATGTATGCAGATACACATGCACACATACACTAACCTCCACTCACAATATGTTAAATATATGTTTTTTCTTTTCTATTTTTAAGTATGTATTTTTTTGTAGTATTAATGACACTTGTATGTCTGTAGTTTCTTCAAGGCATCAGCCAGCACAAATTTATGTAAATAGGTGACCACCGGTGGCAACAACCCACCCACCTATCAGATGAATGGTCAGTGTCGCTCCCTGTCCAAGTCATGTCAAGCGGAAGTTATATTAAAAATATAAATAGTATTTATCCATCAATCTATCTATTAATATTTCCTATATGGCTCAGGAAAGGATTCCAAGAAGCAAAGAATAGATCTGTATTACCTCTTAGGGTAAATTAGATTTTCTTGAGCTTCATATAGTACAGATGATGTATTTCTGCTGGCTTCATCAGGACGTGATCTCCAGCTCCCTCTGGAGCGCATGCAGCCGAGTGTGAAGCGGTCGGGATGAGAATCAGCTCTTCCAAATCCGGGACCATGATCCTCGGCTGGAAAAAGGTGGCGTGTGTCCTCCGGGTCGGAAGTAGGGTGTGACTTGGAAGTAGTTCAAGTATCTCAGGGTCTTGTTCACGAGTGAGGGACGGATGGAGCTAGAAATTGATATGTGGGACAGTGCGGCGTCTGCAGTGATGCGGACTCTGCATCAGTCCGTGTGGTGAAGAAGGAGCTGAGCCAAAAGGCAAAGCTCTTGATTTACCAGTCGATCTACATTCCTACCCTCACCTATGGTCACGAGCTCTGGGTAATGACTGAAAGAAAGAGATTGTGAATACAGAGATGGGGTGAGAAGCTTGGTCATCCGGGAGGGGCTCAGAGTGAGCCAGATGAAGTGGCTCGGGCACCTGGTTAGGATGCCCCCTTGGTGATGTATTTCGAGCATGTCGCACCAGGAGGAGACCTCAGGATAGGCCCAGGACACGCTGGAAGGATTACATCTCTTGGCTTGCCTGGGAGCGCCTTGGGATCCCCCCGGATGAGCTGGCTAATGTGGCTTCCCTGCATAGGCTGCTGCCCCCGCGACCTGACTTGGGATAAGCGGCAGAAGATGGATTAATGGATGGATCATATAGTACATCACATCTGTAATCCATCTAGAATGTGAGGGTGATGTGGGTTTCTTCCAATCTAGGAGTATCAGCCGTCTTGCAAGCAGAATTGTGAATGCCAGAATATCTGAAATGGTTTTGTCCAGGCAGATGTTATTGGGTTTAAGTCCAAATAGAGCAGTCAACGGGCTAAGTTCTATTTGCACATGATATACTACTGAAAAGGTCTTAAATATATTAGACCAGAAGCATGACAGACTAGGGCACTGCCAGAACATGTGTGTAAGTGTTGCTGTTGCAGCCTTAAAGTGCTCACAGGTTGCGTCTATATGTTTATACATTTTCTTAAATCTTGATTTTGAGTAGTATGTTTTAAACTGAATATGAGACTGCCTGGAACAAATAGATAATGAATGTACTCTTTCTAGCGCCTGTGTCCACTCACCATCTAAAAAAGAGTATTCCAAATCCCACTGAGTTTTAAAATGGGTGAACTAAGTTGAGAAGAAATAGCTGAGTATATCGCTACTATCTTGGTGTTGTCTAAGCCTTGTTTTAAAATGTTATCTTGGATTCATTTTAGTGGGGGAGCTGGAAAATCATTACAAAGTTTCTGACTTTTAAATAGCGAAAAAAGTAAGATTTGGGGAGATAATATTTCTCCACTAGTTGTTCAAATGAGGCAAAGTTGTTATTAATGAACTGGTCCATTATTGTTGTAATACCTTTTCCTAGCTATGAAATGCTCTGTCCTCACGTGATGGTGGGAATTAATGGTTATTAACCACTGGGTTAGTAGTGTAGCTTGCAATTTTTAAAGGCAGAGATGAAGACAGCGGTGCAGGGAGTGTTGATGAGTAACATCAAGATTTTTCTATCTGCAACCAAACAGGCTGTTCTGAAATATTTTGGAAATGCAACCAAAGTATTATGCTTCTAAACTTGGAAATTAGGCAATGCAAGACCACTTAGTTTCTTCGGTTTTTGTGAAATATATTTATGTAACCTAGGTGTTTCTTTGCTCCAGATAAAGGTTATTAATTGGTCTATTGAGTTAAAATAAGATTTTGGAATAGAGACTGGGATAGACTGAAATAAATGGATACATTTTGGAAGCAGAATAATTTTTATAGAGTTAATATGGACTGAAAGAGATTATGGTAATGAAGACCAGCGCTGAAAATCCTGCTTCACTTTTTCAAGAAGTGGGGAAAAATTTACATTAAAACAGGTCTTTATAATAAGTCTAACAATTATACCCAAATACGTAAACTGTATAGACATCAATTTAATGGTAGGTGAGATGCGCTTTGATCTGGGGTGACCTTGTGGAGAGAAAATATTTCACTTTTTTCTAAATTCAGCTTATATACTGAAACCTTTCCAAATTTGGACAGAATGTTCAAAATGGGTGGAGCAGATATCAATGGATCAGATACATACAGTAGAATGTCATCAGCATACAGTGAAATTATGTGTTCCATCCTGATCACCTCTGATAACACCATGCACCTCCTGGTTATTCCATATAGCAATAGCGAGAGGTTCGCTGACTAAAGCAAAGAGTAATGGGGAGAGAGGGAAGTATGAAGATATATATTTTGATCTGATAGAAGCAAATGGGGGTTTGTATATTATTTTGATCCAGGAAATAAAGTTATTTACAAAACCAAAATCTTGTAAGGCACTTAACATATAATCCCGTTTGATTCGGCATCCATCAAAATGACCACTCCAGGTGTGGCTGATGTTGGTTTGGTATGTATAATGTTATACAAGTGCCTGAGTGGGACTATAATTCTGCATTTGTATAACTATATCAAGTTAACCTGTACTATGGCCCATTGATGCTCTATGCAAAAGATGGCTATGGAGCCTTTTGTCCATCTCCTGTGTACTCTAAATGTGTAATTTGGTCCATTTCCATGGCTCTTGTGGATACGTCCCCTGATTCAGCAAATGGAGCAGCACCAGTGGAAATTGCCAGGACATTGTTGGGCATACAGTAGCTGACGTGCAACTCGCAAAAGAAACAAAGAAGATCTCATAATGCATTTAATGGCCACATTGACCAATGATATCTGCTGAGCTGCCTCTTTTAAAGTCTCTTTCTGAGAATAATCATGATCTTCTCCACCATGCCCTGTTTGCTGATGTCTAAACTGACGTCGGAACATTGAGGTGAACTCTTAACTCTGCTCTGCTCTCTGGTGGATGTATTGACCAACAACCATACCAACATAAAGGATGACTGGAAGTATGATGTTTGAAATGGACTTACCTTTTTTTAAATTTTGTCTCAGACTCAGATAGTAATAACTTTAAGTTATTCTTTTCTTTTGCATTGTTTTGGAGGAGTGTTTCCCCACTCTTCTTTGCAATGTTGTATCAGTTTAATACATAGCCCCCTGAGGGTCCCGCAACATTTCAGTCAGGTTCAGGTCTACGCTTTGTCTACGGGGCTTAATGACTGCAAGCTGTCCAGGTCCTATGGCTGTAGAAAAAGAAAAAAAAAGTCCTAATCATCAACCATCCACCACTGTGCTTTACAGAATGTGGTGTTTCTGCAGATATGCTATATTTGGTTTTTGGTGCAGACAAAAATTTCCACTTTTATCTCCTCTGTTTAAGCGGCATTCTTCCAGAAGTCTTGTATTTTTTTCAGGTGCAATTTTGGAAACCTAAGCTGTGCTGCCATGTTCTTTTTATGGAAAAAGCTTCCACCTGGCTACCCTTACAGACATAATCATCCAATCCTCATTTAATTGCGCTGTCATGAACTTTTAACACGCCAACTGAAGCCTGCAGAGTCTGAGATGTGACTATTGATTTTCTTACAGTTTGTCTGAGCATTGCATAATCTGACCTCAGGATGAACTTGCTGGGACATCCACTGCTGAAAGATTCATAACTTTCTTGTAGGTTTTCTAGTTGTGAAGAATCTTCCTCAATGGCCTCCAAATTGTTTGGAAATGGCTTTATGGTCCTTCCCAGCAGCGATAGGACGTACAGCGCTGAGTCTTTGGAGTGTGTGTTGAGTAATCCAGGAAATACTTCTGCAAAGTGTTATTGGGGCTTGATCATTTCAGAGGAGTGACAACACTGATTATGTCTGAAGCCTTGATGCCCGGCTATACCATGTGAGTCTGGTTTCTGAAAGCGGCTCAGATCTTGCTGTGAGCCTCATCTGTGCCATGTGAAAGAGTGTATTCAGAGGCTTGAGAAGTTGTCATTGCCCCCCCTCAAAAAAAAGAGAGAAATCGGCTAATAACTAATGTCCATTATCAGAAATGAATGGACTTCGCAGAAGCAACTGTCCTCCGCTTCGCGTTGGATGGTTCACGCCTCCCCGTTGTTCATTAATTTCTAATAATGGACACATTGTCGGGCATTATCCCTTACTTAATTAAAATGGTTTTCCTGACAGATCTGATCACGGTGATAGTGACCTTCCCTCAGATCATTATGCCTGGAATAAGCTCCACAGCCTGAACAAAACCTACTCCCTATCAGGCTATGTTCACAGCATTAACTTATCTAGATTAGCCATTTTGGAACAGAAAACCCAAGATTACCGCGTAGTGTAGGTTAACATAGTTAGCTATACCAGTAAACCCGGTTTGTGGATGTCTAAATCCTACTTTTGTGCAACAGGCCCCTGGTATGGGCCAGATTATATTTTATTATCGTCTGCTGCAAAAAACACTTTGCTGGGATTTCAAAGTCAAAACAAATTTATGTTTAAAAGACCCTTTCACAGTCTTGACCCTACACATTGAAAAAGAAATGCTTTAGAGGCACCAACAATGAGATGCCATTGAGCTTTAACTTCTGCCATGTAAACATTTGGACTCCTGCAGCATAAATATTCTCCTCTGAAAGTCCAGAGACAAAGCTAGAGATGCATCACTTTTTGCTATGAATATTCAACTCCCTCTTGCCAGTAAAGTTAAATAAATTATAAAATCTCATTCCTGTAGAACTGCTGAAAAACTTTTGATTGCAAAGCAGCAACACATTCTCCACGGTAACGTTTTATCAAAAGCTGCCCTGCTGTTTGCATGCTTTCCAGCAACACCCACACACTCTAACACACACACACAACAGCTCAGCAGTGTCCATGTGGGTTCATGCGCTGCCTAGATGTCAACAGGCAGATGAACAACAGTGTTTACCAAATGGCTTTGTTGTTCAACACACAAGCTTATTAAAATGGAATCTCATTACAGGCGCTGAGGAACCATTTTATTAGAGATTAATTGCATTTTTTAAAAAGCTTTTTCTCCTTATTATCATTCTGTGTTGCATATGGATTAGCTGTGACCGTGACAGCTCTACATATTCATATTAGAGAAAGCTTAGAAAGGGTTAGGAAATGAGCCAAAAGGCGTGGCTGTGTTGGTGTGCACAAGGATGTTGAATTTCAAAAAGAAGCTTTTCAAACAGAAACTGATGTGAAAAAGAAACAAGCTCCAACTGTTTCTGCAGAATTAATAAAATGTCCAACAGTTTTCTTCTGCCATGCATTTGCAGTGTTGAGCCTCTCATGACCTTCTGTTTGTGAAGCGGTCATTGGGTTTTACGGTGTGTACAGTTCAAAGTGAATGATTAAAATATGAATAATAATAACATAAATACAGATCAAAGATTTGTGTGATACTTTATCAGCAATGAGATTTTTCCTTCGTCACCCAGAGCTATAATTAGTAAAGGACATGATGGATCCATAATTTATGAAAATAAGGATTTTCTACTTGGTTTAGCATGTATAGTGAATAGCTTGCTGGGAAATGGAAAACATTTTCCATTGGCAGAATTTGTAAGAGCAGTACAAGGCAAACAGTTGTTTAATTTAATATTTAGATGCACTGACATGTCAAATGACTTTGGTCACTTCTTGGAGCTGAAATGCAGGGTTCATTCTTGCATTTATTTATTTATATTATTTTAAAGAAACAGCTGAGAAAATGAAGGAACCTTAATTCTTATTTTGCAAACTCAGAGACTCTCGAGAACAGAACCAAACCAGTTCAAGTTCTGGTTACATTTGTTTGTATTGAAGGCGCTGGCAAGAAAGGTACCTGGTGAGATGAAAACAGAGCTATCAAAAGTAATGATAAAATACACATGGACACACACACTCACACACACAGGTGAAAATGATAAAGAATTGCACACAAAGAGAAAATCCTTGAACAAGTTGAATGTCCTCTCTTACAATTTAAGGAACATAATCAGGATTCACTCTGAAATGAATGGGTTCTTTTTTCCCACTCCTCCTTTAACCTCTCAAACGGGTTTTTATAAAACTCAACCAAGTAGTTCTTGTGTAATCTAATTAACAAAGAGACACACATCACTGACTTCTGCCTTGGCTCTTCTTTTGGCAAAGAATATAAACTTAAAAAGTTTAAAGAAGTTTATATTGCACATAAAAATAAATTGTTTTTGATTGTGTCATTAATAAATAAAGGATTTAATCTTTATACTCAAACTGTTTTGTTACCTTATTGTTATTGTAACCCTTATTATTTTGCTTAATTTTATATTAATGAATGATGCACTGTCCTGGCCAGAATTGTGTTAAAACAGATTTCAAATACAAAAAAGTGTTATTTTCTGGTTTAATAAAGGTTAAAAATAAAAAGATTAATCATATATAAAGTTTTAAAAAATTAGTATTTGGTTGATTATTTCTCCTCTTTGATAATATCAGTTGTTGTATTATAAATCATTGGAAAGCCTGAATAGTCACCTTTACAATTAGGGATAAAAAAAACAATAAAAAAAAAACTCCTTTAAGATAAAACACAATTTACTTAAAGATTATCCTTACAAGTCATACCTCATTATAAAGGCAACTAATCATTTTCAGGCTTTTCAACAATGTATAATACAATAGCAGTTGGTGTCATTAAAGGGGATAAATAAATCAACTAAACACAAATTTCCAGACTTTCTGTTTACTTTTAAATGAAGAAATTTTTTTATGAAAATAAAATGCAAATTTTGAATATCATGCATTTGTTGTTGATTTTAATTGTTTACCTATCTAATTTATGAATAAATGATGGTTTCACTGCTCTGAAAGCAAAATGACCTGGTACTAACAAGGTGTTCCTAATAAGGCATCCAGTGAGTCTATTTTCTAGCTGATTTTTGGTGGACAAACTACATGACAGCAACAAATTGCCTCAAATATGAAATGCACTTAATTTACACATCAAAGTCTGTTTACAGATCTCACACAGAAGGAGAAAAGTGAAAAGCAAAATCATTGTGCTGACTGTTGTATCATTAGAAAGAAGTGAGCTTATCAAACTGTAGGCTGCAGCTAATCTCTACCTCAGGTAGAGAACTGAACGTGTGAAATAGAAAAGAAAATATCCCTCTTGCTTCTCTATTGATTATTGTAATTTTGTAAAAAAAAAAAACATTTTCAGCAGGTTTGACAGGAGAGTAATGCATAATTGGTGCAAAATGCTTCCACATCCCCAACATTGATTTGGCTTATCTGTGCTCCACTTTTTTCTTATCCAGCTCTTAACTAAACTCAGATTCTACAGCCACCTGGAGCCGTTTTTGCTTCAAATCAAACCAGCTGTAAGATATACTACATTAGTCCCAGGAAGATATTCAGATTGCCATTGATCAAAATAATCAGATCTCTGTAATGGGTTATCACAGTTGCTGCAACGAGCTGCACAGTGTTGAAGATTAAAGCAGGCTTTAATCCCCAAGCAGATATAATTCTCCACTTCTGAAGCTGGGCACTTGTACGCAGCAGGCTTGCTGTACTACATTTAAATTGCATTTGGAGTGTATTTACCTTTCAGGTCAAAGACGAACATGAAAGGCTTCTGCGGTCCCACTGGTGGTGACTGTAATGAGAATGGGCTCTCCTCGGCAGTCAGTGCTTTGACCCACATTAGCTCTCTGTTCAAGGCCCGTCAAGGCAGTGCGCAGAGAACAATAACAGGATATAGAGTATGAGACACGCAGTGTGCGTCAGATTATATTCAGTTTCACAAGAATATCTGGAGTTCATAAACTACAAGGGATTTTTTTTCTAAAAAGCCATTAGCAGTCGTTGGCACCGATTCCCGAGTGCATCTCAGTGCTGTGATGATTTGCTCTGAAACAGAGGTAAAACAGTCAAACTGCAGAGGCAGCACCACCATTATTGTTCAGACTGCAGTGGACTTTGAACTGTGAGGAAATTTGACGGAACGTCACTAAGTCAGTCTGCTTCATTTTTTCATGGTGACATGTAAAGACGTTCTATTTTAGACTGTATGCATAGGATTAAAAGATGAAACGGCTGCTACATGGATAAAGTGGGACTCACATGAAATTGCAAAAGAGAAGTAGGTAGATGCAGGCTCTTCTATGTGCCTCAAGGTTTAATCTATTATGAGCTCCTGGAGTTTTGGTGTTGGAATTCGGTAGTAAAACAGCTGTTTTACTGACATGTAATCATCACTTCATCATAACTTTGTAACAACTAGCATGTCTACTGTCAACTAGCTCGTATGGATCAGACATACTGGGTTTACTGGATCTCACTACTCAGAACACAACCTCAGTGATGCAAAAGCAGTGCAGCTTACTACATCATCATCATCATCATTATCATCATCATCATCATCCGTGGCAGCGGATGAAAGTCCTGCTGCAGTCAAACAATCATTTTTGGAAATTTGGCAGCATCAGAGTTTTTACCTTGTTTTTTTTAATTCACAGTTTCTCTGCTCCCCCGTTCTCCTCTCCTCGGTTCTGACAGGTAGCTGCATCCACTAGTCCAGAGCCGAACGGGATTGGTTCAGCCTTGTGTCAATTAGGAACAAAACCAATGAGACGCAGATCAGCATGTTTCATGGGCCGTTGGTCAGGAAAGAAAGTTCTGTGCTGACTCAATTACTCAGGCACAGAGACCATAGTGAAAGGGGGTAGTTTTATGGACCAGTCAGACCAGTCAGACCAATAAATATACTGTGTAGGCCCTAATACCATGGAGGCCCACTGGGAAAATGCCCGGTATGCCTGATAGCCAGTCCATCCCTGTTCAGAACTGTCTTAATTCTTGGTGGCATAGATTCCACAATGTGTTTGAAACCATTCCTCAGAGATTTGGCTCCATATTGAGATGACAGCATCAAACAGTTGCTGCAGATTTGTTGGCTTCTGTTCCACCACATCCCACAGGTGCTCTATTGGATTGAGTTCTGGTGACTGTGGAGGCCATTGGAGTACAGTGAACTCATTGTCATTTTCAAGAAACCAGATGGAGATTTGAGGTTTGTGAAATGGTGCATTATCCTGCTGGAAGTAGTCATCATAAGATGGTACACTGTGGTCAGAAATTGATAGATATGGTCAGCAACAATATTCAGGAAGGCTGTGGTGTTTAAGACGATGCTCAGTTGGTACTAAGAGGCCCAAACTGTGCCATGAAAACATTCCCCACACCATTATATCACCATCAGCCTGAACTGTTGATGCAACATAGGATGGATCCATGCTTTAATGTTCTGACCCATCTAAATGTAGCAGCTGAAATGGCAACTCATCAGACCAGACAACATTTTTCCATCTTCTATTGTCCAGTTTTGGTGAGTGTGTGTGAATTGTTGCCTCAGTTTCCTGTTCTTAGCTGGTAGGAGTGGGACCTGGTGTGGTCTTCTGCTGCTGTAGACCATCTGCTCCAAGGTTGGACATGTTGTGTGTTCACGTTAGTTTAAAAAAGTAATTAATTATAGTTACAAGTTACTTCTCCCCAAAAGTAACTGTGTTAGAAA
The DNA here is from genome assembly GCA_037177055.1 of Atherinosoma microstoma. Taxonomy (NCBI): domain Eukaryota; kingdom Metazoa; phylum Chordata; class Actinopteri; order Atheriniformes; family Atherinidae; genus Atherinosoma; species Atherinosoma microstoma. The sequence continues at coordinate 12,251,529 of JBBBVU010000010.1, forward strand.
CGGAGTTACAGCATTATAAAAAAAAAACTAATACTCGGAAAATTACTTGTTAAAACTTTTTTAAATGTTTCCTTTAAAGGAACTTCAAATTTATCTGCATGTTCATTCATTCATAATAAAACTGAATATTAAATCTGATTAATAAATGAAAAGGAAATTTAGCATAATAAATTACTTCGAAAAATCAAGGATGGATGTTCTGGCTTCGTCTCTCCCTTCTCCCCCTTCTCCTCCTCCTTGTGTATGTATGTGTGTGCCTGTGTGTTGGGCTGTGCACACTGACTTACCCAAGTCTGCTATGACATTTTACTCTTTAGTCAATTATCATCTCTTACTAAATGGGAGAAACAGGCTACACTGTAAAACAGCTTCAGTGAGCAGAATTAGATTGTAATGCCTTCTGCGTCTTCAGCCTTAACTATTAACCAGTATTCTCCAGTTTCAACTGTTTCACTTCACCTTCTCTCCACTACAGCAGCAGCACAATATATTCCCAAAATATGTGAAACTTCTGTTGAACCAAAACAAAAATCAATGCGCTGTCAGTAAACATCAGTAACGTTAACAGCGTTGTAACGATGGAAAGAGTAATTAGTTAGTTTATCTGTTACTGAAAAAAGTAATGCCCGTTAGTAACAGCATTTATTTAAACACTGTTGTTTCCATCACTAGTGTTCAGAGTTAGTGTTTGCATACATTAGTTGTAGCCAGTTGTTATTTGACTTCCTGTTGCTTTTCTATCATCTCCAACCAGTCTGACCATTCTCGTCTTGACCTCAACAAGGCATTTTGGTCCAGAAAACTGCTGATCACTGGATATTTTCCCAGTAGATCAGCAGTTTCTGAAATACTCAGACCAACAACCATGTCACGTTCAAAGTCACTTAAATCCCCTTTCTTCCTCATTCTGGTGCTCAGTTTGAACTTCAGCAAACCATCTTGAACATGTCTACATGACTAAATGCATTGATTTTTTGCCATGTGATTGAGTAATTTGAATGATTCACTATTTGTGTTAATAAGCAACTGAACAGGTCAACCAAATAAAGTGGTCGGTGCATATACATACCTATCAAATTTTATAAAAAAGTATCATATTTTTACAAAATGATTTATATCTTGTAATAATGTCATGATACTTTGTCCAGTGTATGCAGATTGTTTATCACAGTGTCATCCAAGATGTTTAATAAATGCAGAATGTTGTCATGTTTCAACGCAAACATGAAGAAGAACTTAATCAAGTAAATTAATACACATTATTTTCATCATTCTTTTCCGGTCTTTGCATAGCTTTACTTTTTACAAGTACAGTTTCATGTTGAAAGGAGCTGTTAAGTTACTAGTACAAGTCTGAGTGCTTGTTACTTCTGGAAAATAAGAAAATAGTTCAGCGAAGCAAGCCACTCAAGTGTGATTATGATAACTTCAGAAAGGAGAAACCAATGAAATGCTGTGGCAAATGTATTGATATGCAATAATGAGAATAAAGTTTGGCGATTAGATGCTGATCGTGCATCGATGTGAGGGTTGACCGGGAAGGCCTGGGAGCCTGGAAGGAGAATGACAGCAGAAGTGAGAATTTAAAAGGACTGATTGGGAAAGGAAGCAGGAGACCATTGGACCAGAGTCATAACATCATAATTAATGTGGAAGGTTTGACAGCGAGGGAAAACAAGGGGCTGATTTTACCATATTTGCTTTACTGTGCAGAGGTTTGGGGCAATACTTAAAAATGTAGAATACAATCACTATCCATACTGCAGGAGAGAGCCATACGAATAATTCATAATACTGGTTACAGAGATCACACAAATTCATTATTCATAAAATCAAAAATATTAAAATTCACTGACTTGATTCATTTTCAAACACCACTAATCATGTACAAAGCAACACACAATCTACTTGCTGGAAATATTCAACAATTGTTAATCTATTTATTTTCTGTTTTGTAAATAAGTATTATGTTAGTATGTTTGGGGAGAGTGATTGTTAAAAGAGCGGTGAAAAAGGGGTAAATAAGCTTATGCTTCATTATGCTCCTTTTCGTTGGTTTCATAGCATTCTGTTTGGACAACTTTAATTTGTTTTAGTTTTTGTTGTTGTTTTTCAGTTACTTTCTTGTGTTGCTTGCACATGTTTGAAAGAAAGAAAGAAAGAAAGAAAGAAAGAAAGAAAGAAAGAAAGAAAGAAAGAAAGAAAGAAAGAAAGAAAGAA
>JBBBVU010000010.1:12266594-12288494 GCA_037177055.1 Atherinosoma microstoma
AGACTCCATAGACATTCCTGACAACCCTCCTGCCAGTCTTTACACAAACATCAACGTCTTTGAAAACTACGATGCCAACAAGGCTTATAGTAGCATAGTTGATGAGTATTTCTGGGGGAAACCTCCATGTACCGGGGACTTCTTTGTCATAATCTTTAACAGATCAATAAAAATAAGCAGAATAAAAATTGTGACAGGTACAGAGGACCGACAAAATGACATTCTTCACCACGGAGCTCTGGAAGTGGGCCAGAAGTCTGTGGAAACCAAACAGGGACGTCAGTGTTCATCTTACATCACATTAGGGGAGTTTAAAGTTGGGAACATTGAGGTTAACAATGTAGACCACAAGATCAGCTTTGACATAGAGTGTGTAAGGATTGTTGTTACAGCAAGTCAAAAAGAATGGCTCATCATAAGAACTATTAGTCTATGGACTACACAACCTGTTAGTCAATTAAACAAGTAAGACACTTTTGGCATCCTGATTTAATGTAATGAGTTCATCTTGGACTTTTGCCGTTTTGTGATTTCAAATCAATCCAGATTTTCTTGGGTTGACAAGAGATTTGTTGTAAGTTTTCATTGTGGTTTATTAAAATTACTGATGTGTACATGGAGCCTTTTTACGTATGTTCATTTTCTAAAAAATCTATTTATAAAAATATACATGCTTGGCTGATATCTTCTTTCTTATCCCATATCATCTAACATGGTGTTTTGCAAATCCCCTACTTCAAACATCTATCTTTAATGGAATAAATGAGCTGCTCTCTGAACTCAGATGTTTCTGTCCTGGTTTCAGAGTTTGTGAATCAGTGCCAATTACTGAAATAGAGCATTTCTTTTAAGTTAATTTTAGGAAGTGATAAACCTATTTTAAATTACTGCTACAATCTGTGCAGTGTTTAAAAAATTCTTAAACTAGTTTGGGATCATCCCAGTGCAGCTTTAAATAGCCTGTTTCTTACATCTATCCTCAATAAAATATAAAAGGTAAAGTTTTAATGGCTCTAGGGGCTGACTGAATGATAGATTATGTGGGTATTTGTACTGCTGATGTAGAGCAGTCAGAGTGAGCCTGAAAAGCAGCTGATAATATAAAAACTGTAGTCAGATCTCTGTTCCAGTAATATTAGAACATAATTTTAAAACGTCAAGTTCTTAACTGCTCTTGATAACAATAATAAGACATGCATTTCTCTTGATAAAAGTTAGATCAATCTGGGAGATGTTTGATGTGACTAACCCAAACAGAGAAACAGCTATAATTAGGCCTACTTCTAAAAAAGCAGTCATTAGGACACAGTTGAGTTGTATATACAGTGTGTGCATAACTTCATTCTGTGTATATTAATTCGACATTAAGTTCCAGTTGATTGGTGTGTTTTGCTTCCATCTGCTGGTAAATTTTCAAATTGCACAGTCTATTATAAATCATCCATCGTCTTTATTCACTTATTCCATATGTAATAACATCTTACAACAGCGAAATATCAAGTTGTTTAGATATTATTTCCCACTAGGGACACTGTAATCCTAGCAATATGACAAATAAATAAATAACTAAATAAATAAAAAATAGAACATTTACATAGGAAGAGTGTTGTAGAGAGCACAACAGATTTTTAACAGTTATTTTGAACAAATATTCTGGAGAAACAGACCAATGATAGAAGTAGTGCAACCAGAGAAAACATGAAAAATAAATGACAGATGAAGAGAATATCATTGATCATCTCATTGTTTATGGTTGTTTTTGGAGAGAATGCTCCATGGTTGTGTGATGGTAGTTGGTACTGTTGCCTTACATCAGGAAAGTTGCTGGTTTGAATCTTGGTTGAGGCCTTTCTGTGTGGAGCTTGCATGTTCTTCCCACATATGTGGGTTCTCTCTGTGTATTCTGGCTTCCTCCTGAAGCCCAAAAGCATCTATGTTAGTAGTCAGTGTGCACATGCATGGCTGTTTATCTTGTTGGGGCTGTGAAGGGTGACCTGACAACTCCTAACAAGACTGTGAATATAATTAAGTGAGTAGCTATAGAAAAATGGATGTATAATTCTTAGTTCCTGTTACTATGCCTAAACATTTTTGTAGTTCAAACACAACCTTCAAACCTATGATCCTAATCCAGAGTGAATCAGTGTTAGGGGAGAACGGATATCAGTGAAAGCTGAGTCTCTTCTCTGTTGAGGTCTGAGAGAGTTACAGGTGTTATCTGTGCTGCTGTCTCTTCTTTGTATGAGTCTCTTTCAGGTGTTGTGATTGCCAGGAGATAACAGATGGCCGAACCATTGAGAGAGCCAAAACCATAATGAATTTTCAGGTGAAAAACAAGTTCTCCATCACAGAGCCAATTTCATCCCACTTCTCTAACTTTATTACAATGTTAGGCTGGATCAGAGGGTTTTTACTTACCCCAGGCACATCATAAACCTTACTTTCTGAAGCCATTTTTCATGGATTTCATATACTTCAGTTTGTACATGTTTCTGTGTCTCTTCACCTTTTGCTCTGTAAAGATTGGTTTTTTTTAATCTTATATTATCCTTCCTGCATAATTCTTCCATAATGGACCCATCAGCTCTCCTGCCTTCTTGTCCAAAACGATCCCCCTGATTTTATGTTTCTCCTTATCATATTCTCTACCTCTTCTAGCTTTTCTGCCACCTTCATCTTCCTGACCTCCTGCTGTCAAGTGTAATCTGAATCATTCTCCCATCAACTTTCCTTTGCAATTCAAAAAAGAGGGATGAAACAGATTCAACACTATTTGTTAAATATGAATCTATGTACCATATAAATATATTATATAAGTAATACCAGCTCATGTATGCTAACAGAATATTCTTAATAAATCATACTACCAGCTGTTTGTATGATGTGTTTTAAAACAAGTAATGCACTTTTAAATTGGTTAGGATTTTATTTAAATAATTATTAAAATAAATTTAAATTGAACAAAAGTGTTTCAAATGTCTTTTTTGCCAATGTTTTCAAAACATTTTTCAAACTATGTCACACATGTTCTGTTCTGTTTTACTTTCAGTTAAACAGAAAAGAAAATTATAAACGAAAAGGTTAAACTAATCAGTAAAATAATTTAAATAGATAACTTAGGAAAAAAAAGGGCATGGTATTACCCTGTTTATACAAAAAAGGATTTTTTTAAAAACCAAACTTGATTGAATATTGAACCATTATATACAGAACAATTAAATGCCAGAAATTTATAACAGACAATAATAATAAAAAACATGGGGAAAACTGATTTAGAATAATTAAGGTATGAGAATGGGAAAAAAAATCCCATTACGTATCTATCCATACATATATACATTATATGGATACTTAATCAAGTGACAGATTCAAACTGAGTTTGTCTGAAACATAGTTTGTTTTTTATTGCCTTTTTCTTTTCAAGTTCTTTGATGATGGTACTGTTCTGTGCAAGTTCTTGGTAGAAGTGGTTCATGTCTGGTTTGGAGTCTGTCCATCTTGTTTTATGAATATTACATTTTCCCAGGAGGAGTAGAAGATGGATGAAGTAGATAGAGTCTTTGTCCATATCTTTAATGTCAAAGCAAAGTATAATATCTTTCTCTGTAAATTGAACTTGTCCAGTTTTCTGTCTAATGAAATGTTGTACATCCATCCAAAATGTCTTAGTACATATACTGATAAATAAATTGAAAAATTGTTTCAGTGTGTTGTGCACAGCATGAGTAATTGATATTAAGGTTAAATCTCCCCTGTGTCTTTTTTAACTGGGTATACACATCATGTAAAATTTTAAAAGTAATTTCTTTAACTTTGTTCGTTAAGCAGAATTTTTCCCCTTTGGCCATATCTGGTTCCAGTTAAAATTACCAAACCAAAAAGACCAAAAAATCTCCCAAAAGGCAGAGAGACCTTCAGCAGAAATGTTCCAATCTATTTATTGGAACATTTCTTTTTGGTGAACCTTACCAATCAGTATGCAGCTGTTAAGAGGGTCACTAATATGAATATCAATTGTTGTTTTTAAAGTTGCAGCACACTGCTTGATAGAAGCAAGAATCAAACACCACTGCATGTTCCCTGGGAGTTACTGCAAGGTTAAACTTGGATTTAGTTTATGATTCTCATTAACATTTAAGAGCTCTTTCACAAGTACAATACCATTTTCCATCCATTTCTTCAAATAAAGTAACTTATTCTTATAGAGAATATTCCCATTGTTCCATGCGTAATACAAAGTTTGCAAGTTTCCATGCTAAGAGAGCTTCTTGATGAAAACCAGACAGTTTTACAGGAAACATTTACATTTTATAATCTCATTTTAATAAGAATTTAAGTCCACCCATCAATCTGAAAATATGCTTGGGAAAAGTGTTGCAAATTGTATATTTTCTATTTAATAAGTTGGTTAATCGTCTCGCTTTAAAGGAATCATTCAACATTTAAAAAAAAATCAAAAAAGAAAATGAAGCTCTCATCTAATATGGGCTAAATTCATTATATTGTCTAATCTGAATGGAATACTACGTCTGTTCCTTGTAGACACAAATCCAGAATGCTCTTCAATATATTTTTCTAAGAAATGTTTATCAATTCAGTGGTCTAACAACACTGCAATATCACTAATAAACACTGCATCAATTGACAACAACGTTACGCAAAATAACAACCTCAGAACAATGACATCATTAGACTGCGCCGATGAATGCTGTGTGGCGTCAACAGCAACGGAAGCTAGCAGCGAAGCTAGTTTTGAAGTTTGGATGCCAACTTCTACTTCTGGTATGAAAAGTGTGGTAAGCACTTGTTTGTCACAGTCTGACTACATGATTATGTACATCTGATCTATCTCTTAAGTGTTTCCCCCCCCTCGCTCTTGGCTGTTTGACCGGTTGATTAAGTCGCAGGTTGCTTCATGTTAGCAAAACGCTGCTCAGAGACACTTTGAACTCTTACTTTAACTAAAGTTTATTGGTGGGTTATGTTTGAAATCATGTTGTTATGAACCAGAAAGTGTGGTGATATCAACCCCAGTATAACCTCAGCCATTTACTGCTCACAGTATCAGAGTGAATACTTAACACCCGCACATTTAGCTCTGGTAGACTTCATAACATAATGCTAATTTAGCTATTAGAAATGAGCCGCAGTTTCTGTTTAATATAGAACATGTTTGATATGAAGTGTGCCCATTGTTTACATTGTTTGAATGAAAATTGATGTTGGTTCTGTTATACTATGTCATGCTGTGTACTCAGCTACAGAAATTAGCCGTCCGTGCGTGTACTTTACTCAGATCTTATTAGCTTGGCAGAGTGGGACGTGTTCAACGGATCGTCTCAGGTTCAGCTATCAATGTCTCAACATCAGTGTCAGCGGTTCAACATCAATGTAGCACAAAGACAGAAAATCAATTGATCCATCAGTCATGTGCTTACGATGTTAGCTTTTAAGCTTGAGAGGTCCTTTGTGGACAGTGATATTATACAATTATTATAAAATTGATTAGTTACGCATATTTCACAGTGTGCTGGATCAGGACCTTTTTATCAGTCAAAGAAAGAGATTGGCCCACACTGGATCCGGTTTGTGATAGTATCCTGTGAGCTGCAACAACACCCAACATGTTAATGTTCTGCAGCTACATAAACACAAACATGCTACAGTACAGCAGCTGGTTACCATCGTGACTAACTTATAACAATAGACTGTTTCCCACCAGGCTCTGCAGAACTGAATGAGGTGCTGCCTTCAGCCTCTGTTGTTTTGTAAGCACTGCTGCCACCAGGATGGGCCAGCAGATCTCAGGTCAGGCGGTGATGAACCATCTGCCTGAGAAGCTGGTGAAACATGCTGGACTGGTGCGTGACAGTGGCTACCTAACCTACGAGGAGTTTCTGGCACGAGTGGCTGAACTGAATGACGTGTAAGTCACAGTCTGTTACGGACGCATAGCTGTTTATAACACAAATAACTTTGCAGTGACTTAAATGTGGTTTGTGTAATTGTCTGTGAGGAATATAAAGGTTGATTTATGTGAGCTCGGCATTAGAGCTGAACTCTGGAGAGCTTGCTTAAATACATTTCTGCTTTCTTGGATCTTATTCCCTTCAGCACTAGGCACTGGGTGCCAATTTAATTTTAGCTTTATGGCCCTAAGAGATAAAAACAGGAAAGCAAGATAATGTGGAGGACGTGTGGTATTGCTGCTCTGTGTGTGACATGAAATGACACTATTTGTGTAGAAGTTTGGTTATCTTTTTACATTCCAACAAGTAAATGGATAGTGTTTGCAAAAGTTGATGACAGACCAGTAGAAGTAACTATAATAGTTAATTATTTCAAAACTATGTTGGTATATATATTTGAATTAAACATGAAGCTTGTGAAGAAATGTGTTTTAAATTTTGGGTAAAAATGACAGACATAACGTAGCATTCTTCCCATAATGATTCAACCTTATTTTAAGTTTGCACCAGCTGCAATTAAAAATAGAGCTTAATAAAAGCTGAACACACCTTCTCTCCTCTCAGAACGGCCAAGCTAGCTGCTGGACAACAGAAACACCTGCTGTTTGAAGTGCAGCCAGGATCTGATGCCTCTGCCCTTTGGAAGGTGGCTGTCAGGATTGTCTGCACCAAAGTAAGACCAAATAAATCTGAAGCATTTGCCAAGAGGGCCATCTGCCCACAACTTTGATTTGGTTAGAAAGGGACAGTTGTGAGTGAAACTGCACTCCAGTTCTGCAGATTTAACGTTTCATGGCGAGCTGAGGACAAAATATTGCCTGTGGTCTAACTTGGTCATTTTTTACTCTTTGATTTACATGACTGAAGTTGATTTTTTAATTCATGTTTTTTAAAAGAAAACTCTCAGGATCTTGTCTGCTGATATGATGAGGCTGTAAAAAACATTTTTACAGCAACTTTAGAAGTTGTGGTATCCAGAAATTTTGTGTGTTGAAAGCGTAACTGAGTTTTCAGAGACATACACAGTCTCATAGAACTTTGAAGTTTTTTGGGTAAGATCAATCAGGTTTATTTATTAACACCAAGTCACAGCAAATTCCCAGGACACTTGAGAGAAGGTAGAAAAAAATCATTATAAAGCAGAACCCGTTTCAGGGAGGGCGGGCATCTGTCTTGATTGGGACTAAGCCAGGGATAGCTAGGAAAAAAGAATGAATAAATTAACCAGTAACACAAAGTTAATGAAAACAATAATAACATTGTCTGCTGCCATATTTGTCTGGTTAGAAACATGCTTATTTTAACCAGCACTAGAAAGATATGGTTAACATTGGTTATTGGAGGATTCGGGATGGACTGAGATGATTTTCAGAGGCCACTGCTATAATTTGTGAATTGAAACACTACCTTGAAGTTAGAATTCAGGGCCCGTGCAGATAAAGGACAGCTTTAGAGAGTGAGAGAATATGATAAAGAATACATATAAAGAAGTTGTTTTTATGTTTCAGTGCCATTTTGACCAACTGTGTGGTTCAAAAAGTAACTTGTGTATTTGTAAGATTGGATTATAATCACTGACTGGACAGGGCCACTTAAATGTAATAAAAATCTGATATCAGCTATAAGTCACCAGTTAAAATGAAATAAACACCTACCTCACATGGTCATCACAACCCCAACCTTGCTCAGGATGAGGGATTGAATCGAAGTCAAGTTTCGATGCAATCTGTTAATTTTCTTTAACTATTATTTATTATGAACTGGCATGAATTGATTTGTCTGTTAAGCGCCCTGAGATGACGTTGTAAATTTACGCTATAAAAATAAAGCTGAATTGAATTGAATTGAATTGAATTGAACCTACCATCTGTTTGAGTGCCGTGGAGGATTGAGACAGCATATGTCCACAGTGGCCCTCATTTATCACACGAACGTGGAAATGAGCACACATCTGATCGCAGGAATGATCTTATGACTGGATCCACTGTTGATTCATCAAACGTTTGTATCTGACCAATCCCAGCGTACGAAGGATCAGGCCTTGATAAATGCAGCGGCTGAAATCCATTGTCATTTACATGTTGCGCGTTTAATTATTTGTTGTCCAGAGGCCTCGCCCAGTGAGACAGGAGCCGAAAGTGACTGATACGCCAATCATCAGTCTGCATGAGATATAAGAGGTCGCTGAAGACACGCTTGCATCCCCTGCTGTTCCTCTAGTAGTAGTATTAAATCTGCCATTGTCAAGATCTGACAGGTGAACTGTGAAAGCTCTTCTTTAACAACAAAACAGCCACCAGCGGTATTTTGACCGCAGAGTTTAGACTTCAATTAAATCCCCTAAAAAGTATACAGCTAAAATAATTTTAGCCTAATTATAATCAAATAATGTTTCACAAAACAAGTATAAAGAAACAGTTGTAGCCTTATTTGCCACAGAAACAAACTAAATATCAGATTTGCGCAGCCTAAATGGGCCTGTATGTAAAATACAAAACCACAGAGCTGGGGTGGATAAGCCTGAAGTGATAGAGAACACCCAGACAACATGATGAAAGTTATAGTTAGGAAATTTATAGGCTTGCTGTCATGACAATCTACACTATTTACTGTGATGATGTAACAACTATTTAGAAGTCACAGCAGTGCAGATCACGTCTCCTCCTGCTGTAGCAGCAGCACACGGCTTTGCCTCACATGATGCAGGTGTCGGAAATGATTTTAGTTTTTTGTTCTTCCCCAGCTTCTCCAAACAGCTTTGGATTGTGCTGCTGTCCACGTTGCTTCATCTGCCTTACTAGCTGTTTCCCTTCATAACCTCCGCTAGACGTTTCTCTGCAGCTGCTGCAGAAACCTTTTTCAGCCGTTTGTTTCAGTGATTTTCCAGAAGATGATGTGGACATTTATTCCGTCAAGGTCCCGTATGTTATCAAATCCAGCATGGATCCATCTCCTCATACCACCCTTTACAGAATACTGTCACATTATCTGATCCAGAACGTCGGGAAACACAAAATAGAACAGCTCAAAATCCCATGCACTCAGAATGACCTCTTGTGACTGAAATAGATAGAACTGATTGTATTTTCTCTGTTCTTTATATTCTAAATATTAAAACTAGTTTTAATGAAAAGTCACATAATTTTAGGAAAAGTCAGGGACCAGCAAGGCTTCATGGTTTTGTTTGAAAACGCTATTGAATATGCAAATTGTCATGTTGGGCTGTTTATCTGTTATTTTTTCCAAATCATTTTTTGAGTGTCAGTGTGCACTCCAAGCGGTAGGTTATCAGTAAGCATTTTTATTTTTAATTAATTCTTTTTGGGAATCCATTTTAATATGTTTTTTTGAAAATGGGTTTATTCTGAGTACTGAATATGTGGCTGCTTATGCTTAGATGACGGTTTAACCATGCATGGAAATGGTAGTGCGCACAGATTTCCGTTGTACGTTCATTTGATAAATGAGGGCCAGTGTGCTGACCCTGGATTCCTCATGTGTTTTGATCTGACTTGTCTCATCTTAGATCAACAAGGAGAATGGTATGCTGGAAGCATCGAGGATCATGAACTTGTACCAGTTCATCCAGTTATACCGTGACATCACCAGCCAGGCGGCTGAGGTGCTGTCTGCAGAGGGAGCCACTGAGGGCCCTTCTGCCCAGCTCCCCTCCACAGACTCCTGCCAGGCCAGCATGTGGATGGGGAGGTGAGTGCACAAGAAATGTGTGGATCATCTCAGATTTTTTTGTTTTCATATTTATAACACATAGGGATACATCTCTCAGTCAGAGATCCTTAGAAGTAGTAATCTACAAAAAGTAGTACCTTCCTCAAAAATAATTAGAGGTCAAACTTTTTTCTGGGTGTGTTTCTCAGAGTAAAGCAGCTGACAGATGAGGAAGAGTGCTGCATCTGCATGGACGGGAGAGCTGACCTCATCCTGCCCTGTGCACACAGCTTCTGTCAAAAATGCATTGATAAATGGTGAGACGTTAGAATGAATAAGCTCAAACTTTATTCATATAGCTTCATAAATTTTTGCCAACAGAAAGTCTTTAGATAAACGCTAACTCTTAATTTTTTGTTTGCAGGAGCGGGCAGAGCCAAAACTGTCCAATGTGTCGTCTGCAAGTGACTGCTGCCAATGAATCGTGGGTAATGTCTGATATCCCCACTGAGCATGACATAGCCGGCTACATCCTCAACTTGGCTGATGAGGCGGGTCACCCACACAGGCCTTAACACACTGAACACTGAGCCAAGTAGATAGCAAGTAGAATCAACCCACATCAGCAGACTTTACATGCTGAAACACAAAGTCTCACTTTGACCAAAAATAATCTTTTTTTTTCGTGTCCATAAAAGCAAAATGCAGAAAAAAGCAGAGGGTTTTCCTTTATCTTTTAACTGAAGAAAAATCCCTGCTTTTTTTTTAAGTCCTAAAGGTCCCAGGAGACTCCTTGCAATCAAAGTATTGTAGATGTGTTTTTTTGGAGAACTGTGTGTGGTGTGTTGTCTTAAAGTTCAAATATTGTATCTGTAAGCTATAATTATAATAATTTATTTTAACACAGAGAACAACTGATAGTTCAGCTCCTACAGTACTATGAGAGAAGAAGCCCTGGACTGGGATTATTTTAGCACTTTATGAAACAAATCCTGATATTAATGACTTCACATTAGGGACATATATCATTATTACAAATGAGACAAAAGCAGAGAAAAGAGGTGATCTAAAGTAAGATCTAGTACTCAGAAAGGTTTGAAAACTATAATTTATGTTCAAATTTAAACAAATACTTTGACATTTGGGGAAATATTTGTGTTCTCTTTCTGGGCAGCGTTTAGCTACGTGTCGTACCACAGACTAATGTCTAAGTTAGCACACCACAAAAACTCGGTTGTGTTTATTCCACTGTTAATGCATTTTCCTACCAGCACTTACAATGTTTATCAAACTTGTTAATTCTCATCTGTTGAAGGAAATTTGTCCACTTCAATGAGATAAGATGCCAAACAATGTGATGAGTCTGCACAATCGCTAGATGGAGACTTGTTGAATTATTTACAAGACCTTAGAGACGAGAAATCACCCCCCACAAAACATGTAACAGCCCTAAACGAGTCAATCTTGTTTAAGTCTCAGAAAGCAAATAAGCACATTTCCCCAAATAATTAACTGAGTTTAACCTCAAAGCAACGAACATGTCCCATTTTCTGCTCGAGGTCCTGGAGAAGCTTTTATGCCAAATTTATTTTCCATTTATAAAGCTGTTCTGTGGTCTTGTGCTCTGTAACGTTGCATGATTTCAACCCACATGACGTGTCATGTGAGCGCCGTTATGTGAAGCTGATATAAACTGATGTTTTTGGTGCAGATCACAAACTGACTATGACCCTTTTTTCTTTAGAGTGTACAGGACGAATTAGTTCTCCGTCAATTTAATGACTTGGCTTGTTATGGTGTCTCTATACTGGAAGAAATAACCCTTGTTTATCTTTTAAGGTATTGTCTTCTTTTTACTTGAACTTTTTTTTAAATTTCACATCATTTATTAGACTTAATAGTCTGATGACTTTATTGTACTTTGCACTAGTAAAACAACTTTCTTGTCTTTGCTTTTTCATGCCTGTATCTGAAAATATTGTATTATAATATGTAATAAGAGAGGCAGCTTTTCCTTTAAAGCTGATATTTTTTGGATTATAAGCTCCTCATTATTGTTTCATTGGTTGGATGTAATTTCTAGATTTATTCAAGTATTTCACTGTGGATATATTAACCTTCATTTTCATTAGTGATATATTTCTATTTCTGAAATCTGAAGCTTTTATTAGATTTGAATTGATGGGTTGCCAATTCAACTTTTTTTGTGACAGTGAGTGTATAGTTTTTCATCATTATAGTCTCTTTAACCAATTTTTTTCCCCAAGTATAAGAAAAGGTACATTGAGTACATTACTCTGTAACTTATTCATTTTTCAGTTTTACACTTTTACTATATTCCTGCTTTACCCAGTTCTGTCTAGTAATCAATAGACCTTTACTGTAATGCAATCAAAAGTCATTTTGGATGTCCACTTTATGGGTGGAATTACAATAAATATCTAACACTTTGTGCACAGCAGTTGAATCCATGCACACAAGGAGATGAGCAAGATCAGGGATTTTTGTTGCATGGATGCATGGTCTATTTAAAAATGATTTCTAAAGAATTATTTGTAAAAACAATTGAGAACAGAAGAGCATCTGACCCCACACACTGTATACCAAGGGTGCCCAACTCCAGTCCTTGAGAGCTATCCTGCAACTTTCAGATGCGTTTCTTCTCCAACACACCTGAATCAAATGAATGGCTCGTTACCAGGCCTCTGCAGAGCTGGATGATACGCAAGAGAGAATTCAGCCATTTGATTCAGGTGTGTAGGAAAAGGGAATGCGGGATGGTAGATCTCGAGGACTGGACTTGGGCACCCCTGCTGTATGTTTTATTCTCCATGAACTGAACACTTAAACTGCTCTGTAATGTGTTGATGTAGCCTTAAGGTGGTAGCATTAACTTGTATTTCTGCTGATAATTTATCTTTACTGGAGGCATTGTATCAGTAATGCTGAAAAGATAGAGGTGTAATGAAATGGAAACCTTCTTACTGTAATATCCTTAATAAAGAGATACTGGATTTTTGCACTTTATGTTGTTGGGGTGAAAGGTTTGCACAAATCTGCTTCCTTACTGCTACCGTGTTTTTTTTTTTTTTTACCTTCTATAATTAAAAATACTTATTATACACCTTGTACAGGCCATGTATCCGTCTCCCCATCAAAAAATCTTATGCAATAAAACCTTAAATACTGTTGTGTCAATGTTTTTATGATGCTTATATACTCAGGTTTATTTTTTTAAATAATTGTATATGCTATGTAATTGCATATATAAGCACATCAACGGTATGTTTACAGTGGCTTGCAAAAGTATTCATACCCCTTGAACCTTTCCACATTTTGTCACGTTATAACCACAAACAAATATATTTAAATGGTATTTTGTGTGAAAGACCAACAGAGTGGTACATAATTGTGAAGTACGAAGAAAATTATGCATATTTTTTTCCCCTTTTTCTTCAAATAAAAAACTGAAAAGTGCAGTGTGCAAAAGTATTCAGCCCCCTGAGTCAATACTTAATAGAACTGCCTTTTGCAGTTACAGCTGCAAGTCTTTTGGGATATGTCTCTACCAAAATTTTGCCCGTTCTTTGCAAAACAGCTCAAGCTCAATCAGATTAGAAGGAGAGTATTTGTGAACGGCAGTTTTCAGATCTTGCCACAGATTCTCGATTGGATTTAGGTCTGGACTTTGACTGGGCCATTCTAACACATGAATATATTTTGTTTTAAACCATTCCATGGCATTATTGTAATCAACATCATCACCCTGACCTCTGCCAAGGTGGATGGTTTGTCTGTCTGTTGGCAACATAACTCAAAAATTTATGGATGGATTTGGATGAAATTTTCAGCAAATTTCAGAAATGGAATAAGGAACAAGTAATTCGATTTTGGGGGTGATCCAGTTCACTGCCTGGATCCAGGAACTTTTTAAAGGATTCTTTACTATAGGGAGATGGGGATAATTTTGCCATTAGAGCTTCTAACTCAAAAATAATTTCCCAACAATCACTGTAAAAAAATTACAATGGCTTGGTGGGGGTCTGCGCACTCTGAGTGCTAGTTATTGTTATTAGTAGTCTTTGTAGTTGTAGTATATTCTTACATTAGCTACAGCTACTCGGCTAACCTTACTATCCCTGATAATGTGAGTAGTGGCAATTGGTTTAAAAAAATGAAGATAAAATCTAGTACATGTTTGTGTTTATCTGAAATATTGAATTATTTCTGAAATCACAATTTTTTGACGTACTTGTTCTAGAAAAAACCATGGCAACCTTAATGACCTTGAACACAGCTGATGGTAATTAACAGCCTCCCTGGTCTCTGTGTTGTGTTAAAAACTTGATAGGCCCTCGTCTTCCATCCAAAGCATTTACAATACACACAACAGCCAATTTACACATTTCAGCCGTTTTAAGCGTTTCCCTTTTTTTCAGGGTGCCTGTTCCCCTTAATGTCCAGCCATATATTTTGTACTTCCCAGATTAAAAACAAATTTAAATACATTTTACAAATTTTTTAACACATCTGCATGTGTCTGTGTGCACCCTGACGTTTGCAGGCCGAGTTGACGCCTCTCCTTTGTCTCAGGCACAATAACACAAGCATCTGCTGAGACATTTCAGACAAATTTAAAGGACACCTGATGGAAAAAAAAAACTTTTAAAGACAGTTACACAGATACGTTCTCAAATCTTTATTTTTTGGTATGAAAAACTATAAGAAATTACATTTAAAAAAAACTTGATCTAATCACTTCATATTTTCACAGTTTATGAAAACAATATAAGAAAAGTTTTGATACTTATCACACAACCAAGTTCTCACAGCAGGGACTATCAAACTTGCATGTCTGTAAATATTTTACTGGCATTTTATGCACTGTTGTCAAAATCTGTATCAATCATTACTAACTGGCTCATCTGGCCATGGAGTTGCATGATTTTTTTTTTACACTTCATTTTCAGGCTTTTAACACAAATAAAGTCCTATCCTATGTGACAGTGAGAGCACAGAACACCAAGCAATTCTTTGTTATTCGTAAATTTTTCTCTTTTTTTTCATCTGTCACTGAAAAATAATCTCATATTTTGACTGTAAATGTGTAAATTCTATATAAGATTGTGCGGCAGATGCCCTCAGATAAACCCAATTCCACAAGCACCTCATAGAAGAAAGAAAAGCTCGACTCGATTTAAAAATGAGGCACTAGGTGATTGGTAATATTAGCACTGGTCTAAAAGTCAAGTCTGTATTATGCTCCATCACCTATAAACACAACACATGCACCTCAAGTTTTCAGGTCTGAACATTCAGAGGAGTACATATAAGAAAATGGAAAAAAAAAATAAAACGTGTCCTGTAAATCGTGTGTGCCCCTCATTATCTCTGAGGACACATCCTGGTCTAGTTTGTGCTGGTGAGTTCTGTCACTCAGCTGGATTCAGACCAACCTCCGTCTTCACCGCATCCACCAGAAAACTGAGTTCATTGCACAGAGTCTCATATCGGTACGCCATACGGATTTGTGCCACGTTTGTCCGCCGGATATCGTTGCCCTCTGGTCCATCTTGTAGGTAGTTGGGACCAATGAAATGTTTCTTCTCCTGTGGATGTCAGACATGGCACATGCTTATAGTGTTTTTTTCTAATCAAACAGGAGATATGGAGCACAGTAAAAAAATAAAAAGAAGGCATTATACTGGAAAATATTCAGATTTTTTTTTGTTTGAAACCATCTTACTGTACACCAAAAAGCAAATTTCATTCAACAAAAATGTGAATATTTTTAAACATAAACAGAGTTTGCTCTGAATGTTGTTGACCAAATGTTTAACTCTTAAAGTAATAAGACCTTTAAACAAGTTATGAAGATTATTGTAAAGATAATAAATCAGATTCTTCACAAATATAACTGCATTTCAAGCCCATTTTAATATATTCATTTATTGGCTTGTGTCAGAATGTGAATAAAGGAAAAGACCTGAAATGTTTATAATTTTTCATTCTGTGGTTGTGGTTGCGCAGTATGATTTGTGCCCTGAATATATGGCCACTGATCACACAGCCACAGCCCAATATGCTGCACATTTCAGTGTGCAATAACATAGTGGCAAGCTGAGTGATATGTTAATGTTTTTACTTGTATTAAAGCAAGGATATAGTTAAATATTCAAAATGACATCCTATCATCTTCTCCTAAGCTCTTTTTTATTATGTCCTCATGGGAATATGTGAGGATGAAGAAATTCTTCGGGTCGTTTTTTCATTTCGATGAGAATTCAACCACACTTAGTGTAGCTATAATGTAGGTCAGCAGCACTTAAAATAAAGATGTTCACTTCAAAGTTAGTTGTCCTTTGAAAAGTAGTAAAAGGCACAAAAGGAACAGATATTTTCAAAGGCTGCTCGCACTCATCCTCCTATCCTCACAGTTATCTACACACACACAGTTATCAGTTAGAACATATAATAAAGTGCTACAGCAGGAAGGAACAGTGGGTCAGAAGGCTCTCCTTTATTTTATGAAGGATGGTCCAGTGTAAAGGAAGCACTAAAGCTCCTTTCTTAATATTTAGATAATTTGCTTTTATGTCTACTGTTTAGATGTTTCCAGGCCATTTAAATCCTGTAGATACCATCCAGAGCTCTGGTTGGATGACTTTAAAAATTCACTTATTTTGAAGGGGCAGTTTGTATTAGAAACTGCAAAGTTCTTCTGGTAGAATACTTCTCCATTATAATCTGCTTTTACCATCTGTGGCAGGATCATATGATTGTGAAAGTCTATAAATCATGAAGTAGGAATGCTTTATAGAAACATTTTATATATGGTTTTATATTTCATAATGTGCTGCTTTTTCTTTTTAAATTTTGACAACAGCATGACCTACCTGATGTGAGAGGCCGCTCTGCAGAACACTGTTCCTGGCAATCTCACACAAATCACAGGTGCTCAACTTCCACAGCTGTGCTGCTATGGCATACTCCTCCATCAAGGCTTCCTGAATAATTAAAAAAAAGAGGGACATTTATTTGTGTGGCACCTTTTCACACTTTAACACTATATAATAATCATTATAGTTGATGCTAATTGATCTGATCATTTTTCTTCTTGCAGTTCTGACCTTTGTGTAGTGAAACTGCATGGGATCGTCAGTGGACAGCGACACACACAGGCCCTTCTGCAGAAACTCTCGCAGAGGGTTTTTTGAGTACTGCAGGAACAGGCTGTTATTGCTCAGTGGTGACATGGCAATTGGGACCTGTGCCAGGTAATACAGGTACTGCAACACTGGACTCTGGGGAGGGGGAAGAACATAGACACAACACTGTAAAATAAGTTGATCAATTGAAGGAATGCTGGGGGAAAAAATATCATTGGAGTCAATGGCAGTAAAATAGAAGGGTGATCTTATTTTGCTCTCTTATCTAAGCTTTGCTGGCAAAATTCTGATGAACTTGAGTATCAGACAGTATGAAGTCATGATTACACCTTCTTGAGGTTGAGTCCATGGGAGATATTGTCAGCTATCAGGAAGGCAGAGACCAGGTGGGTGATGGAGCCTGCCTCACCACAGTGGGGACGAAACTGGAAGGTGTTGAGTCCTCGTTCCCTGGAGAGAGCGCCCAAAGAGTGAATTATTGTTTCCATTGTTTAGACCTACTACTAAACCTACTTTACAGAGGACTCATGGAGTCATTGTTGCTTCAAACTCTTAATATATCATTATCAATTCATTTCCTCTAAACTCTATTACCATATTTGTTGGTGATGGAGTGTTTTTAAAACATGCAGGACTTACTTGCGCAGATTGTTGAGCACCATGATGTTGGCATACATGTGGAAGAGGTAATATGTGTAGGGAGGGTTATCATCGGTGGTCCATGCCTCAGGCTTGGGGCTCTTGTAAGAAAACATGTGGTCACTGTGTTTGGATTCGTCATCCACGCTGTCAAATCCTGTCACCTGCAGGGCAACCAAATTAAAAACACACAAGATGCTGATCAGTTCAACAAGATGTGGTGATGTTTTCTCGGTCACTAATCTTTTCTGTCTGAAACCAAAGCACATGCCATTGCAGATTATTTATCAAACACTTACGTATTTTAGGAACACATGGATAGTTTTGTGCTTTTGAGGGTTGACTGTGGCCTCAAAGAGTGGGAGGAAAATGTTCTCCAGCATCTTGGCGAAGTTTGGTATTAATTTCTTTGACCTGAAGATGTCACTAGAAAGCAAAAGTAATTAAATTAACCCTTCCTCACTAACAAATAACACAATATGGCATTTGTTTGCAGCATCATGAGAAATGCAATCCCTCCAAACATAACTCTATATATTTCTGATTAGTCATTTTTTTTGCATGACAAACTTAATCTATTCATTATTTCATAAACTGGCATTAATAATAAAGCAAAAAAAAAAGGCACAGATATAATTCAAACGAATTAGAATATGGTAATCTAATCTGTGTTAACAGGCCCATGTATATTTTATTGTCACATTATACCTCTGGCTCTTCATTTTACTAAATGCTTACTAGATCCGAGGAATTTGGATCATCCACCTCATGTTGGATGAGTGAACCTTATGCTGGATGAACCATGTTGCAAGACTCTCCCACTCCCCTGCAGAACGACCATAAATTGACAGACGGGGCTCTGCATGCTGATACTTGCTCTCCTCCAGCTCTTTAGCAACTTCCTAAAACATGCAACAAACAGTAGGTCAGTGATGCTTCTTGATAAGCAGAAATGAGCATAAGTAATTATTCAAAGAGAGTCAATAGATTATATCAGATGCATGCTATTTTGAGATACCATCAAAGTCTGTATGAGAAGGAAGCACTGACAAACTTCTCATGCTCATAGACACAAAGTTACCACTGTAACCATGGTGATGTGTTTTTGGAACAATAGCTGACAAGAGAGTGGGGTTTGAGAATATTCTAAACCAAATATTGTCTTCAAGACCTAATATGATGTTAATTATGGGACAATTTAAGAAGGATACCAGTCCGGAGGCAATTTAACTTCCATAATGAATTATAAACCAGACTTGTTTACTTATTACTTTGACAGTGATTGAGCACTATTGCATTTTAAGACAAAAATTCCTCTTTTGACCCCATGTTTCTGGTGGCTAGGTCAACAATTGCTGATTAAAAAATATATATATATATTAACCATCTTCAGTTAAACTGGAGTTATTCATGTATTTTCATAATTCCAGCTTGGCTACATCCAATTTAAACCACAGAATTAATGACAATACAACACTCCATAAACTGTGTGTTCATAGTACTTTAACTTATATCACACCTTGACGAGACGGGCAAAGTACTCTCCTTGGATGTAGTTGTCTGTTTTCAAGTAAATCTCTCGCAGTTCGCTTGCTCCCACCGGGTTGTACTTGGAGTTAAACTTGTCAAACCGATGAAATGTTTGTCTTCCCTGTGAGAAAAAAATGTGGGAAAGTATGAAACTCAAATACTTATGATCACAATATTTTCCTTCCATAGAAGTGACTATAAGCATTTACACATTACAAATGATTAGGACCTAGCATGCAACATTGAATTTGGCCTCACAGCGTGCACGTCCAGTGAATCTACAGTGAGGTCGTAGGGGTCCATGTTGAGGTTGTTGAAGACTTGCTTGAGTGTGAACTTCTGGTTGCCTTTCTCCAAGATCACACGGTCTGCCTCGGTGTGGTATGTGGTTTTTATGAATTTCAGCAGATGCTTCTGGTTCATGCAAGCAGCAGCATGTATGTGTGTGTCAACCTGAGTTTGGCATGAAGCAAAGAGTGAAATTTACCTTTAAAATTGGCAATAATTAGGGAAATATCTTTAAAAATGTGATTTTTGTTATGTTACTAAATAGTTGTTTGCACCCAACACTAAATGAAAAAATGCCAACCAACCTTTCTAACGTTGTAGAAGTCTCTGTGTGGGACGCATTTCAGCTCTTTCAGCTCCGCCATCTCATTCAGCATTTCATGAAGGTAGAATTTGGAGGCCAGGAAGTTCAGTCGTCTGTGACAGTAGGTTTTCCTACAATGATGGCACAATGATGAATAATCTTCCACCATATTCAAGGGTTTGAATATATCAACAATATTTGGTGCACTATTAGTCCAATTAATATGTCACTTTTCATCCAGAATGTTAAAACAACTCACGTTGGACCATCAGCTATCATTGCTAGCACATGGCTCAGGTCTATAGCAAACGTTTCCAGGTCAGGGTAAGGCAGGCTGAGTGGCTGCTGTTGTTTCAGGGCTTCTGCATTTTCATAAACATGAACTATACCATCTTTCATCTGCAGCTCATAGTCCAGGTTCTCAGGAATACCCTCCATGGAGTACAAGTCCTGTCCTTCATGAGGGAAGGGCCAGATGTCTACAGATGATTGGAGAAGATACACAAAACCATAAAACTGAGTTACACTGATTAAAAACACGTCATTATGAAACAACAGATGCATACAAGTCATCTGTAAAAATTGCATCCATATCATAATGATGAGCCATTAATCTCCAAGACATTTATATTTTTCTATCCTAATTTTTGCTTTTGAGGTAAGATCTCTGAGGTAATTCAGCTGCACCATGTTGACCTTAGCTGCTAAAATACGATTTCTTAAATGTGTTGTTCATTTGGTCGTGGAAGCTGTGACCTTGCTGCATGAGTAGCTTTTCAGGCATGTCTGAGTTGACAGTAATACTTTGTCAAACTACAACTGCATTAAAGCTCATAATTACCATACTAACTTCTAAAATTTGGTTTTCTGAATTGACATTCAAAGACTCGGACAGTAGGAATTGCAACTACTAACAATTTCAATAAATATATTGGTAAATTCAGCCTTACATAGACCTACCTACCTACCTTAGGGCTACACACCAAGATTTGCTTTCTCTGTTCAGCCAGTTGTACTCAGCAGAAATGTCTGAATGTGTGTCCTTTTATCTGTAGTCAGAAATAGCCTCACCTTGGCTCACACACTTTTGCACTAACAATGATTCACATACAGAGACAGTTCAAAATAGCTGCAGACAATAGCTGATATGATGATTCATCTTTACCAAATATATTACAAAATGCAAACTAATTAGTTAAAAATGGCATCAGCCATTACAATATAAGGTGTGGTTATCTAATAGCTAAAAGATTTTTGTTTATTTAAACATTGATTTTATAAACTCATCAAATTATATCCATAATTGTATTTGCAGTACTTGCTTTCAGTGGTTTTACTTACAGTGGCATGTTTTTTAATACATCACATGCATGTCCTGTATTGGGGCAGCTGTGTTTAATCACTTTCTCATGTCACACTTTCTGTCATCTGGCACTGGTCTAGATTGTTAACTATATGTTAGAGGTGGTGCTTATCTTAATTACTAGTAATAGTAGACGGTTAATTACTCCTTTATTTGAGTAAAATCTTAGTTGTATGTGAGGTAGAATTGCTTAAATTTCCTTAAAGTTTAGCATAACACCACAGAACTTCCATCTGGATGAACTAACTATAACTATAAAAAAAATGTATATCCCTTGTAGGGGAATTGCCCTTTTGAATAGGTTTTTATTGTAATGCACCTACCTGGCAAGACCTCATCCTCCTCCTGCCACTTCTCATTTTCAGCATTGCGGAGGAAACGTGCAGTGGTTCTGGGGAAGCGATGGTAGGCCAGCTTGGAGTATTTCTCTCGGATGAACAATGCCTTGAGGAGACTCTTTGTTGCTTGTTCATAATCCTCAACTGTGATCTGGACATCAACATGGTGAAAACAAAGTCATGGCAGCAATTAATTGAACCTATTAAACCTGATAAAATGCATCTCTATGTGATGTTACCTTATATTCAAGTCTTTATGCATCTAGTCTGAGTAAATAGTTTGATACCAGTGCTGATTGCAGGAACTTAAACAGTTGTTCATATTTTGTGTACTTATAAAAACATTATACCCCTGCACAGTAATCCCCGCTGATGGTAACTCTCTGGAAGTCTGGGAAACCTTCTGGTAGTACAGAATCACATGAGACTGTGCTCTTCATTAGAGATGCCCCAGGGACCCAGTCAACACTTGCAGATGAAGATAGTGACTGTGATCGCTTCAACAAGAAATGCTTCTTCCTGACAATGAACAGAAACAACACATTAACAAGTTCTCTCTAGATAGATAGATAGATAGATAGATAGATAGATAGATAGATAGATAGATAGATAGATAGATAGATAGATAGAT
>JBBBVU010000010.1:12300633-12315509 GCA_037177055.1 Atherinosoma microstoma
TCTGGACTAACTGCAGCTGTCTGATGGACTTTTTAGGGAGACTTGTAAGGACAGCGTTACAGTAGTCTAGTCTACTAGAGATAAATGCATGGACAAGTTTTTCTAAATCCTGTGGAGACATCAGCCCTTTAATCCTTGATATGTTCTTTAAGTGAACATAGATGAAAGAGCACTTACTGGATGCCATTCTACTTCATGGTCGTTGATATCCAGCTAAGTGAAAAATCTCAGCTAAACAGGCAATATGAATAATTTTGAATAGTATAATATTAACATATATTATACTGTAATATTTTAACCAGGCAATGTGCAACTCATAAACATATAATGGAGACATTGATTTACTGGCCAGTACAGGTCTTTTGATTTCCAAGGAACAGGTCGTCCAATGACCCGAAGATTGGCGGTTCGAATCCTGCTAAGTCATCTGTTGTTGTCTCCTTGGGCAAGACACTTTACCCTCCTTGCCTCCAGTGTTGGCATCACTGGTGTACTCAATTGTAAGTCGCTTTGGAAAAAAGCGTTTGCAAAATGACTGTATAGTATAGTATAGTATAGTATAGTATAGTATAGTATAGTATAGTATAGTATAGTATAGTCTAGTATAGTATAGTATAGTATCGTATAGTGTAATATAATATAATATCGTAAAGTAAGAACATTGAAGTAACAGTCTCATCTTTACAGTACCTGCTCGTGGGAGTGTATCGTGATTAAAACAAAGGAGACCCAGGGACCAAAGTGATTCCAGCTGATCATCTGGCTTGAAAAAAGTTGCAAAATCACCTCTGAAGAGTTTATACTTCGCGTTTGGATATTGTTGGAGAATGGTCAATAAAGTGCTTCATAAACTAAGATTAGGCTACTCCATAAGCAAGTTGTGGACTAGTGTACCAGGTCAATATAGGAACCAAGAAAACCAATTTCTTTCATCAGCTAAGGTTAATTTTTAAGAGACCATCATCAAAAAAAAGTCAGGACATCTGAACTGATTTTCACCAGAAAGTGTCTCATCTATCAAAACAGGCTTAAATGGTAAAAGAAAAAATGCTAGGATAAGACTTTGGAACGGCCATGTTTAAGTCTTTGTCTGCTTAATAAAAGACAAATGATGTGGAAAGAGCTGAAGTGAACAGTTCATGTGAGGAAACCCACTCACATTACTTTGAGTGAAAATCTGATGTTATAGCTCATATTTGTGCCAAAATATTAAACTGCACTATGTATACATTTTCTTTCATTTCATTTATCTGCATTTGAATTTTTCCAAGATTCACAGAGTTCTGAGGATGATGGCAAAAACACAGGCAGTCTAACAGCTGGCAATTCATTGAACTCTGTTCATGTTGTGTTCTGCTCCTGCACAGCGTCAGTCTACCGAGAAAAACTGTCGATCTGAAATAGCAACGTCTTCAAACTTTTATTCTGACATCTGTTGTTCACAACCCGAGCCTGCTTTTAGGATCCTTCAGTGCTGGGATTATTAGATTTAAACTTGGCCAACTTCCTCATAGTAAAAGATTATACAACACAGTTCCTCATTCAGAGGGATGTAATAGGAGAATTGGGTCATTATTAGAAAGGGGTAGTACCAAATGCTTATCAACGTCTCTAATACTAATTTGTTTATGATGCCAGGCGGATCTGAGACGGTGCCTGGGTCAGATAAAATCTTATCACATACGCTTTGCAAGCGAGACAGAATAACAACACACTTCTAGACTAACTTAGATCCATAAATGTCTTTAGGTTTTTTTTAAATTTGTTGTTTTTTTTTTGTTTTTCTTAAAGAACACTGTTGGGGAAAAACAAATTCCCCCAGAAATGTAGCTTCAAACACATCACAAACATTTAAGCTATTCTTTTACCTAACATCACATTTCCTCACCTCTTCTATCAGAGCTTCTCCTGGAAGCACCACACTATAAGGAATGCTCTCTCATTCAATCAATTTACAGCCACAGCTACCTGCTTAGATTTGGTTTGGTTTTAAAGGAGACAGTTAAAACATGTGAAGCAGGGAAGAAAGAGAAAAGGAAAAATGAAACCTTACCAGGAGAAACTGAATGACAACAACCAAGTCCGAGATCTGCTGATTCACAAGCCTGTTTAGGGGCAAATGTATTTAACTAAAAGGAATGCTTTCAAATCCATTTGATGGTGTTTAATTTATGGAGGTAAGAGTTACTTTATTGATATTGGAAATGTTTACAATATTGAAACATATTAAAATATCGAAATATGAAATATTGAAAGTATCATTAAGATACTTTTTTTTTAACATGCAGAGGACTGATATGTTTAACAAGGTTATGTGGATTAGAAATGATCTAATATCTGGTTTTAGAAGCTGATCCTGCAAGTTCAATAGAAAGATCCTAGAGTGCATCCGGAAACCACCATCAGAGGAAACAGGAACACAGTTTCGCATTGAAACAAACCAATTTCACATTTTTTTATAGAATATAAACTAAATGCTATTATATATTAACTTTATTTCATGATATTATAAGACACTATAATATATTTGAATGATATAAAGAAATGATTTAAAAAGATTATTCTTGCAGAAAGTTGTCACAGCCTTTTGCTCTGAACTAACTACAGCTGTTACCGCAGGATGCTCATTAAATGATTTTGAATTTTTTACATGATGAATTGGAGTAATCAAGAATTTCTGAGGGTCAAACATTTACCCATTTTATCTAAATGCAATATTTCAAACAGGAATCTTTGTTTTGCATGTGCGATGAGTTGTCTCATATAGCTCGAGAGAGCTTAATTTAATATCATTTGTCAAATAAAGAAAGAAGAAAGTGGGATTGATTATATTAATTCATATAATAAAAGCAAAAACAGGATTGAAATGAGAGGTTGTCTTTTTCTTTCTACTTTTAAGTATTCCTATTTTTACTATTAGAATTTTAATTCAATTTCCCAGAGTCATGACTGGTTTGTTTTATCATTGCTGAACAGTGTGACCACTCTGTATACAATAAGCGATCAAATTCCATACTTATTATCTCTGGTCCTCAGAAAGGAGAATGTGGCTCCTTCTTCTCCATTAATGTAAAGCATGGCCTGACTTTTCCAAAACAGAATTAATTTAGATTAAAGCAAATAATTACACAACACTAAATTCCTGTCTCCCCGAGACAAATCTAATTGTAGATGTGTTTCTCTAAGACAAGCAGCTGATAAAACCGTGTTATTTTCAGAATAGAATGCAGCCCACTGGTTCATATGTTTGAGACGTGACGTAACTCAATTTCATCACATTAAGCCACACACATATCACACAATGACAAGGCAAAAACGCTAAGGAGCCAGTGAGCGTCCTGATATTGGCTAACTACAGAGATGAGCGACTGTATACTGAAAGTTTTTTTTAAGTTTAATTTAATTTGCTTCATTGGTTTATTTAAACAAGCCAGCTGTAAGTGATTACAATCGCTGGCATTTGCCACAAGCCACAAATCACTTTAAGTAACATTTTAAGCAATTCAGCTGAAATGTGATTAAATTAGAATAGTTCACATTTAGAAAAACAGATAAATATCAGAATTAAGTCCTTTTACTGTGAGATGAGGCATTCGTATGTTTCCCAATGTAAAGATAGATGGCAGCAAAACACTGTTTTTAGCTCTTCACTTCCTTTCTGACTCTTAAACCATCTGAACACGACTGCTACACAACTCTACAATGATCAAGTTTCAATATAATATAATTACCACAACAATGCGTAAACCGTTTGTGTACCTCAAGGACAAGAAGAGTACAAGACCATTATTATTTACAAAGTACAGATACATCAAATACTTCACTGAAGTTAAAATAAAACATATGTTTAGTTTTTTTCTTGTATAAAATTACAGCATTCTTATATATTTGTATATACAGGTTAACAATGATTTTTTTTTTTAGCTACAGTATCATAGGTTTAGTATACATGTTGTGTGGATTGTGCATAACAAGCGGTTCACTACATTCACTTCACTTGTGTAATTGGCAGTTTGGGGCCCATGAATGTCAGTTTGTTGAGGAAAAGTCACCCCCCTGTTGCAGAATTGGTTCCTCCTCAGTTCATGGCTATTACAGATCCTCAGGAACTGTCTTCTGTCTCAGCTGCCAAGTTCACTTTGGATGCTGAAGAAAAGACAGACATTCCTGTCAAGTCCCACATGGTCTGACTTGAATTCATCAATACATCACACTCATGCTGAGAAACTCTGAAACCTACACCTAAGCATGTGTACACAATCTTCTCAGTATGTGTTATCTGAATCCTGAATTCATCCAGAGCAACCTGAGCTCCCTCTGATGGGATGCGCAGACGTAGCAGCCGCTGTTTTAATGGATTTAGTAGTAAATGTTGAATAAAAACTTATGAGGGGACTTATCTTAATCTGCTGTGAGCAAATATGCCCAACAACAACTCTTTTTTTTAGCCTGTCTTGGCCCCCTATGCGTGTGTTTTGTGACTGCTGACTCGCTGACCAGTTTCACTACTCCTTTGCCTCCCATTCTGGAGTGCCAGTTGAATGGTGTCTGCCAGTGATCGGCGGCGGCGTCCGTAGCCATTCGAGGTTATCTTGTCTTTAGGGGCATTGAGGTCTTTTTTCTTGCTCGCTTCATGCAGTATGTGGACTATTTCGTTGTATATACATGTGACTAAACGACAGATTGATGATGCTCTTTTGAGTCTTGCATTCAGCCCAAAGCTAAAAGGGGGAAAAAAGAGGAAAGAAAAAAATATATATTTAATTTGTTTTCCGGGGTTGTTCCCTCTGACAAAAGATAACATGATTTAAGTCAAAATAGTATTTATTTGTAAAAACATGAACGCATTAATGTAGTAGAGGACAGCAAACAGTTTTTTTTTCAGACTAAAGATCTTCATGCATTCTAATGCATGAAGGCTTTAAAGTGCATGCACTTCACATATACTTACACATATACAACACACTGTGTTGCCTATTGTTTTCACATAATTTCATTCTATTTTCTCTTTGCCAAAATCTCTTGTTCTTCTCTGCCCTGTTAGTAATCCCATTATTGGGTGGAATTGCATCTTTTCTTGTTACCTTGATGGTGATGAGAGGGCTTCTGCATCCTGCAAAGATTCATCTAAGATGTCAGAGGTCTGCACATCAGTGGCCACTGAACCGTTGGGCACGTCTCTCCTCACATGGCTCTGCAGCCACACTCTATACCTGCACAAAACAACACAACAGGTTGTGTTAACAGAAATGACAGCACTATTTCAGTCACATTAGCTCTTATATTTACTTGAATAGCAGCATTATACTCTATAGAAAATACCATTTCATTCTTTACAGGCAAGGGCTTCCTTTAGTCATTTCTGCACCATCATTTATATATAATTAGTCTAAAAGTAATTGCAGTAAGGAATGTGTTTGCTATATTTTAGGGACTGATCCTTTTTCTTGCACGAGTTCTACACCGAGGAACACTTTGTAAGTTTGCAAGTTTGTAATTTACAAATATCTCGATCACAACTAATATAGTGACCCTAGTCAAGATTTCTATATATTTGGACACCAATGATCTACTATCTGCTGACAGAAACTGATATTTATTGACTTTGATATTCTCTTCAACTTTACCAATTTACTAGCCGATGTACATTTACAGGAATCTGCATTGGTTATCAACAAGCAAATAGTCTGGGTGCTAATAAAGACAACAGAGAGCATTTTATTGAGGGCTGAACAAAATGTTGTAAAACATGCTGGTTTTTGAGGCTGCTTACATTTTTCTTAGGGTGACATTGGGCTCTGCTGTGGCACCTTTTACTGGTGGCAGGACTGTGGTAAAAACACAGCAGCAGATGACAGTGTGCAGGGACAACCTCATTTTGGCTTGGAGCTGTAAATGATAGATTTGGAAAAAAGTGTTTGGTTGGTTAGGTATGCATTATTCCAACATTTGCTGCTTGTTTAATTTAAAACAACATTAAACCATCAAATGATTAGGTCATTTTTTAATCTAGACAGCTGTTACAAAACAGTACAAATCCATACTGGTGGCCTTGTAATTAGGTTGTCAAAGAAACATCCATAAAATGGTACACACAGTATCAACCAACACATATTTTCATTCAATTCTTCACACTGTTTCCCCAACTTACAAAATGTGAATTTGCATTTTAATATAAGATGAAATCTTCAAGGAAAATCACTTACCTTGGATTCTTGTTTGTGATGTGATCCACAGTTGATAAGGTGCACATCCAAGTTTGGTGTCTATTCTTTAAGTTTTTCTTCTTTTTTGTTTCAAATGCTGTAAAAAGTTTGACATGAGTTGAAGTCTGGAGATTACACAGCTAACATGAGTCTTTATAGAGGGAGGGAGGGAGCTGTACCTGAATGCCAGACCCAGTGGGAGGGACTGTGGGACAGTTCATGTCAATCCCATCCACCCCTCACGAAGAAAGCCAAACCAAAAACATGCAATCTATAAATGGCCTTGCACTTAATCTAATTCACAATTTGATTATTCAAACATATACCCCTGTCCTCTCTTTATTTGAATAAGCTCTGAAATAACATTTTTTCTGTTTTTTATTTCAAATCTCAAAGATTTGCTCGTGCTTGGGCAAAAAAAGTACATATCCCTTCACTTCTACTTTAGCTTTGACTTTTCTTTCAGTGATTGTGTAAAAATGGCAGCCATGCATGCTTAAAGGTGATTAGAAGGGTAAATGTAAATCTAAAAATGTGTTTTGGATGGTTCTGTTTTGGTTTGAGTCAGCCATCTGTGGTTTTAAATGGCTCTAAGAAGTCAACTTTGTGTAAATTAGCACTGTGTTGTTATGGCAACTACACGCACTGCACAAATTTAGGACAGAAACATGCTTTATACTAAGCTAGTGCACCACCAGAGGAGCAATTTAATCTTTCTAGGTGCAAATTTCACCCACTGGTAATCACCTGTGGGCAAGCTAAATAAGGACACGTATAAAGATTAACCATGCATTTAAATCCTCATTGGATGGATGGATAACTATAAATATTGTAAAAACAAACTTGATTACATTTAAACATATATTGCACCAACATCAATGCATTGCAGGAATCAATTCATTTAAGATTTATACATCACTTTACTTCAGTTTGTTGGGGTCCTTCTCTGCTAGCTCATACCATATTGTGGCTAAATGAAAGTTCATAGGCGATAAATGCCATAGCTGCTTTCTTATTGTACTCGCTAAGATTGTGACTGCTACACAAGCTGACGACAAAGGTGAGTTAAACTCTTAATTTTAACTAATGTTTTTACTCTATTCACCAGGATGTCCTAACAATATTTATTATGAAGATGATTAAAAGTGGGCTCCTATGAAGAATCTAGGCCATGACAGAGTGAAACAACTGGCCGGTTGGTTTGTTTACACCAAACATGCATAGCAACAACATTATAAAAACACCCAAATGTATACTTGCACAATAAGCAACAATGCAGGATTTGTCATGAAGGATCTTC
Source organism: Atherinosoma microstoma (assembly GCA_037177055.1). Classification (NCBI taxonomy): domain Eukaryota; kingdom Metazoa; phylum Chordata; class Actinopteri; order Atheriniformes; family Atherinidae; genus Atherinosoma; species Atherinosoma microstoma. Next base: position 12,308,140 of record JBBBVU010000010.1, read on the forward strand.
ATCCCAACTGTTTTCATCCATCCACACATGAATAAGTTGGGTGTGTAGAAACTCACCTGAAGTAGATAGTTAGAGGAAGACGTAGAGGAACTTACCTGAATATCTCCAATTCAAACTTAAATCTTTCTTGAATAACATACAAGGATCGGTGCCATCACATGGCTCAACTTTTTGAAGGTATCTAGTGCATGAACTTGCATCTAAACTTTGAAAATACTCTATGCCATGCAGTTAAAAAAAACTACAGCCGTCAGCTGCATTAAGGGGAGAGGACCTACCTCTGGTGACCCAATCGCTTGCGTCGCAGGTCCACTTGGCTGACGGTCATCCCTGGAACTCAGGACCGGTCCGCCAGTGATTCAATTTTTTGGTGTTTGCCCAGCCCTTGCGGCCTCTACTGGCCTGTTCAGTAATCAGTTCATTTGTTTAGACAAGGAGATAACCACAAACCTAACCAAAAGCACTGAGAGAGCGCAAATCTCTGCCAGCCATTGTAATTTTTTTGCCAATAATTGTGAGCATTATTTTTGGGTTAGAAGCTCTGATGGCAAAAATATCCCTGCTGTCTCCCAACAGTAAAGTATCCTTAAAAAAATTCCTGAATTCAGCCGGTGATCCGCATCACCTCAAAAATTTGATTATTTGTTCTTTTATTTATTTTATTTAAGACAGACAGACAAACTAACACCAGAAACATAATGATAATAATAATAAAAAGAACAGAATTTTAAAAAATGAATGCAGAATAAGCTTTGGCTATGCTCCAACAAATGAATCAGGAAGACTCTGGGTGAGAAATGATCAGCTCCTGTGACTACAATACAATACAATAAATTTGGCCTCCTTTATCTTTTTTCTTTTTTTTTTCTTTTGCGTCGGCAGGGTGTCAAAATGACCCAATCTGGCAGTTCTAGGGGTAATTGGAATGTTGGCGGTCCAAGTGTTAAAAAAATTCCTGTATCCAGGCAGTGATCCAGATCACCCCCAAAATGTAATCAGTTGTTCCTCATCCCATTTCAGAAATGTCCTGAAACTGTCATTAAAAGCTCACCGTTACTTTTTGAGTTATGTTGCTAACAGACAGAAAGACAGACGCTGCTGAAAACACAACCTCCACCTTGGTGGAGGTAATAATCTACACCAGGGGCATTTCTCCACATTACGCCAATCGTCCTACATCACACCTGGCTGGCAATTATCTTAATTGTCAACTGCACCTGACCCCACCCCCCACAGCATAACAGCTAAATCGCTTGCGTGGACGGTACTGTAACAAATTTAAGAGGATATTGTTGGAGGAGGGGAGAAAAAGAAAGATATAAAGTGACAGAGCAAAAGATAAGAGTCAACACCAGACTGACTTTTACTGGCTAGAGAGAGCTCATAGAAGAGACAGGATGCAAGATGGATGCAGAATTGGCCATCATTAGGAGGTGCCAAAGTGTAAAAATCTGCCAAAAAAGACTGCTTTCAGATTCTGAACAATAATTTCAGAATAACCTATCAGGGGAAAGAATATTGCCCTTAAACCGGGAAAAAATTAACTTATTCTGTCCTCCGTGAATATTTGTAATATGATACAGCTTCACAATTTTTAACATAAAGAAAAGGTAACAACCAAAACAATTTAGACTTCAGAGATTCAGTTTCTTTGGTAGTACGCATATTCTCCCTGGAAACCTGCATTCTACAGATGGCTGTCTTTTGTCGTGGACAAAACAGGTGGTGGTATCAAGACTGCTGGTTCTGCAGGTTCCTCAGACTAGGGATGATGTGGTCACGTGTACCCTGAGTGGAGAAGGAACAGTACATGTTCCACAACTGGTGGAAACAACGTAACTGGAGAACTGCCTACCAGTTCACACCATTGTACCGTGATCATTGTGCAATGTCTGTTGCTTTTAAAGAAAATAAAAAAAATCTCTGTTGCCTTGCTCCATCTTGTATAACATAAAGGACTGCTCCAAGTCCTCGAAGAACTGTACCATAAATATGTTTCTTTGTCCATTTAAATGACCACTTTATGTATTCATATGGCTTTTATGTAACATTACACTTTTGTGTTATGCAGAACAAACCGATTATTTCTCACCGTTAGACTGCAGATACACCCTGCAATGGACTGGTAACCTGTCCAGAGTGTCAGTGATGTGTCATACACTCTGAGAGTCGATGCTTTGTAGTGAATTAGAAGAGCCAGCTTACATCGAGTGATAGCCGGATCCTTTCGCTGTTTAGCTCTCACAGTGATCAGTAGTGATGTGCCATTCATGAACGAGCCGGCTCTAAGAGCCGATTCTTTGTAGTGAACAAGAAGAACCTATTTCTGCCTAAGAGAGCCAAAACTTTAGAAGGGGCAGGATTTTATTTTGATAGGCACACCATGTGTCATTTACATATGAGGAAAGACAAGGATCGTACCACTATGTAATGAAGGATGGGCCTCTTTAGAAGACAGGGGTACAAACCAGGTACTTAGAGAGAGCTGGAAGCCAGATTTAAATAACATAAATGTGTCAAGCAGTGTTGTTTTTTGTAAACAATGGTGAAATTATTTTGTTGACACCCCTTTTGTTCGTGAAAATAACAAGGCGGTGATGAGCTAAACATGGCTCTTTGATGACTAAAATGTGACGACACGTGTGAGTTTTCGTTGACGAGACAAGACTGGACAAAAATGTTAGTGGGTTGTCTGTCAGATGCAGGACATTTCTGCCTATTGTGCTGTAATCTGTCTGTAAAAAGCTAAAAAGTATCAGCAATGTCGTAGTTTTTTGGGGTTTTTTTCCCCAGCTTCTTCATACCTGGCACTGCATCCTTTTAGAAGTCTGCTGCAGCTGTGGATTCTGCCGTTCACGTTGTTCCACTCACCCTGCTGGCTGTTTTTCCCTTCTTAAACTCTGCTAGATGTTCCTCTGCAGCTGCTGCAGAAACCCCTTTCAGCTGTTTGGGTTTCAGTGCACTTCTTGATGATTAAATAGACATTTATTCGTTCAAGGTCCCGTATGTTATAAAATTCATCATGGATCAATCTCAGCATACCATCCTCTACAGAATACTTCCACCTTATCTGATCCATAATGTCGGCAAATTAAAAATAGAACCGCACAAAATCCTGAGCGGTCAAAATGACTGCATGTGGCTGAAATAAGTAGAAATGACATTTTCTTTGTCCTTTACACACTAAATATTACAACTAGTTTTATTGAAAATTCATGCAATTTTAGGAATACAGGAAAATAACTATATTTTTTTATGAAAAAAAATTCACAAAAATAAGGCTCTTAAGATAAAAAAAAAAAGTTAATAAAAATTTCCTTACCAACAAAAAAACCCCATTCATAATTGCTAAATTACACTAAAACAGAAGTTCTGAGTTTATACTAAATGAAGAGCCATTTGGGAGCCGAAAGAGGCCGCCCCTCTAAGAGGGCCGAGTCAAAAGAGCTGAATCTTTCAGAAGAGCTGAACTTCCCATCACTAGAGCTTACCCTGCCTCTCATCTAGTAGCTGCTGGGATAGGGTCTAACCTTTTTCCATATGTAGTGGGTGATAAAACTTTGCAACACACCCAGCATGTGCACTAAATCCTCATCAGACCCGAAGACATAACAGCCGCTTGTATAGATTTGTATCGGTTATCTAGTGCATCTAATCTCTGTGTCTTCACTGACGTCATAAATATTGCACAAAAAAGCAGGTTTTGCTGTAAGAGACAAAAATAACTTAACAAGGTTCAGCAGCACAAACGGAACACAGAGGTATGTTCTTGTTGTTGTTGTGCTGTTTGCAGGCATAAACAGGACCTTAGTGCACAAGTGCAAGATGATATGACAGATATCAACATCGCCAAAAGATTCAAGTTTACATGGACAGGATTCACTTTGTTTTAGTTTTTTTTAAATTTCCCTCCAGAACCCATTCTCAAACCTTTGCAGTTTTGTCCACCCAAAACTCTGTTACTGTGTAAACGAGAGGCCAAAATTTAACAAAACGTTTCATTTTACATTTTTACATTTCATTTTTACATTTCATTTTAGTGTCATCGTATAAGTGGGACCTCAGACTACTCAAGTAGTTTCAGTGGAGTTGTTGTGCCGAAGAGTGATCGGCTGCCAAATATCAATTAAGCGGCCGCAAAAGCTTACACAGCCTTTAAAACTGGCTCATGTAATTGTCAATAAAACAAGAAAATTTACTTTCAATGGCTGCAATACACTAAAGTGTAAAATTAAATAGATTACAGGCCAATTAGTAGCATACCTTCCATCAATTATTATGGTCTTTTAAGGTGGAATTACTCCACAGAGTGGCAGTTTTTAACCGAGGCAAAAATTGTCATTTTACTAGCTACTAATTCCACCTTAAAAGGCCACAAGAGCAAATTTAAAATAGCCTACTAGTTGGCCAGTAATTTGTACTGTGTGACTGACGTAAATCAAGCCATTTAAAATAGAATTTATTGCTAAGAAATTTACTGTCATCAATGAACATCAATGGAAATGATTCTTTAATAGATGAACACATAAATCATATTAATTAGACTTTATATTATAAACGGAAAGAAGCATAAACAATTTTCTGTTAAAATTGACACAATGTCGCCTGTATTTTTGTGTCATGACGGTTTTGTGCCTAGAAAAACAGCAACAGACCCGATATACCGAGATAAACTGAGCAACCCGTGACGATCACTTTTTGGCACAACGGAGTCAATCCATCGGAAGTTTTATTTATTTAGTAAGTATTACTTTCTTCAACATTAACCTTTAACCTTTAACTTCCCTGCATTAGAAAACTGCTTATGATATGCCATCAGTCCTGGATAAACTCTAAACGACTTGATCCAAATTGGCAGATTATTCCCACTTTGTTCATATATTTTTGCTTCTGACTTGTATGTACCTGCATGCAGCAGATGTAATCCCAGCCCAGTTGTAACCGGTGCTGTAGCTAGTCATCATCTACGTTATGTCCAGAAGCTGTGAGCATGCTGTGCCAATTGTCAGGTTTGTTTTGATATTGCTTTATAGAACCAAAACGGCATTTCTGAAGTCTACAGAAGTACATGATTCATGGATTTAAATACAAACACAAACTAATGTCATTGCAACAGTTTCTGCACTTCTGAAGGGCCAAGAGATGATTCAGTGATCTGTTTTTGCTTTGTTTGTTTTTTTTAAACATGATCCTTTTCAGATATGAAAAAAGTTGCCCTTTATCTGTTTATGCCCACTGATGCTGAGGTTTATTTTCCCCAAAAAGTAGATTTTTCCAAAACAAAAAATGCAAGATCAAAACAAATTGTTCAAATAGCTTTTATATGTAAATTAGTCTTTCATTTTGAATTATTGCTGCATGAAAAGCACCACTTTAAATATACAAGAAATCAAGACAACATGGTGTTTGAGTTGGGGATGGATACAATTGTGATTAAATTCCATGGGTCAGTAGAACACAATGTGCGTGTGATATTATTAGTTACTCAGTGTCTATTTATAGCTCCACATAACTCAGTGTTTGTATTACTACCGAGAAAGATGGGGAGGAAGTGTAAGGATTTCATTAACTCAGCTGCTCTGGCATGTGATAGCATAGTGCTTTCTTCACAGCTCTGAAAGAGAATACTCCCTGGAAAACGATTTTTCTAAATGGGAGGCCCAAACATTCCACACATTTTCTTTCCAAACAACAGAAAATCGCTGAATGGGTTGTTTTTTTGTTTTATTTTTGTGGAAAAAGTATACGGTCAAATGTTTACAGGTGGATAATATCAATTTGACAGAGGGAACAATTTTTGTTTCACATATTCCTGACTGATACAACAAAACATGATCTGAACTGTGGCTGTTTACAAAGTCCAGTCAGTTTTTTCCTACACTTGTGTATACATAGCCCCACATTTTCCATTAAGTTTCATTATGAAGCCAAATTGGAATAAAAATTCCTCGTGTATCAACTTTAATCAGTTTCTGAGACAGAAATGTGATGATCACTTCCTCTGACGCTACATTTTAGGTGTCTGTAAACAAGTATTAAAAAAAATCCCACCTGGTTTTGATCACCAAATGTCCTCCTACTACAGATCCTTGTTTTTGGAGGATGATGGACGAAACCACCACCTTCTCTTTTGTTTTGGTGAGTGTGACTCATCAATTCTCAGAATGAAAAGAAGAACAGCAGGAAGTCCCACATCCAGGAAACATGTTGGACAAAATATTTGAAAAAACTCCATTCTGAATTTATGGTTTGTTTAAGCACCAAGTGGATAAAAAAAAAAAAAGGCTCTAATGTAGACATTTACGGTTTTAGTGTGGCAGGACGATTTTGTGTTGAAATTAAAGGTTGCTCTTACCATCACAATATTCTATTGCGTGCTAATGATAAATAAGCATTACAACATTTTTTGATGATTGCAATGCAGAGATTGAAAATAAATTCACCTTGAATGACTGTTCTGTTCTGTTTGGGTATAGTAGATGTACACATAGCTGAGCATTTTTCAGGAGTGTTTGTTTAATAAAGAATAAAACTGGTGGGATTTTATTGGAAGTGGAAGTAATTTAACAGCAGATTTTGTGTGTATATTACTAGTATATCATATATATTATTAGTAGTAGTATATACTGCCTGGCCAAAAAAAGTTGCCACCTGGCCTTAACTAAGCAAATAGGTACAAGCCTCCTATTGGATAATCACTGCACGGGAGATTATCTTTTAGCTGGCAGCAAGTTATTTAATGCCAACTGATGCAATGACTAGCTTCTCATTTCTTAAACAACAATGTGGAAAGACACATCCAGTGGTCGTGGAAAAGATCTTATTCTGTTAAGAAGGGTCAAATCATTGCCATGCATCAAGCAGAGAAAACTAGTGAAACTGGGTTAAGAACTGTCCAACGCATTATTAAAAACTGGAAGGATAGTGGGGAACCATCGTCTTCCAGGAAGAAATGTGGTTGGAAGAAAAACCTGAATGACGGTGATTGGCGATCACCTGAATGATTGGTGAAATCAAACTGAAAAAAATCTATAGTAAAACCCAGGGCTATGTTTAATAGTGAAAGTATGAGCATTTCCGCATGCGCAATGTGAAGGGAACTCAAGGGATCGGGACTGAACAGCTGTGTAGCCATAAAAAAAAATATTGGACTCTGGAGCAATGTAAAAAAGGTTGTATGGTCTGATAAGTCCAGATATACCCTGTTCCAAAGTTATGGGCGCATCAGAGTAAGTAGAGAGGCAGATGAAGTGATGCTCCCATCATGCATAGAGCCTACAGTATGAGCCTATGAGGGCAGTCTGTGATCTGGGGTTGCTGCAGTTGGTCAGGTCTAGGTTCAGCAACATTGTGTGCCCAAAGAATGAGGT
>JBBBVU010000010.1:12364011-12398195 GCA_037177055.1 Atherinosoma microstoma
TGGTCTTAGTGAGGACTCGAGCAGCAGCATTCTGGACTAACTGCAGCTGTCTGATGGACTTTTTAGGGAGACCTGTAGGACTTACCAGTTTAAAGTTGAGTGCTCACTTTTTATCTTTCTTCTTTGGTTCCAAAAAACTATGATTGCAGTTTTGTCTTCATTTAGCTGAAGAGAGTTCTGACACATCCAGTCTCTAATGTGATCAATGCATCTGATCAGTGATTGGATCGGACTCTAGGATTAAGTTTCACAGACTTGTTGTAAAAAATTAAACCATGGATGATGTCTTGGGGATCCACTTCTAATGCCTCCAATTGCTCTTTAATGTTAACAATAGGATTTTGGGTGGAGTAGCAATTTTAAAAGAATGTTGGTGGGCCTGTCAAACACGTGTCCTCACATTTTAAACACAACTTTGTTTTCCTAAAACCAATCAGACTGAATCAAAAATGCAGAGCCTCCTGTTAAGTAAACATGAGGATGGTTGTATTCACATTTTTGGGCTTCACCGTCTCATCTGTGTGGTTTTAGATGAGTCAGCAAAGTCTGATTGCAGCAAGACAGAGTATTAGGGAAGAAAAGTTGTGAAAGAGGGATTTGTTATGAAAGAGCACCTCTTGTAAACCACCTTTGTCACGCTCATCTTGTTTGTCTTGCTCCTCATGGCTCGCTGGTTTGCTCCTCTTCCTCTCCCTCCAGTCTCAGTCTTTACACTTCAACAGTGAGATGCTTGTCAGCCCCCTCTCCTCCTACCCTCCTCCATTACCACGTTTATTAGGATTCTGGGTCCAAACTTCAGCCTCATATCCTGCAGCAGCTCTTATAGCTCACACTGACAGCCAGTGAACAGCTGCAAGTCAGATTGACGTGAACAATGAAATAATGTTACCAGTTAACAGGACTGAGTTATTAAATTGAAGGTTTTCCTAGAATGAAACGAGTGATGATTGAGGGTGGCTGTGTTGCCCACAATATGTGAAATGAAAGCCATAAAAAAAAAAAAGAGGAAGTGAGTAGAGCTTTTAGATGGTCCATTGCACAAAACTATATTTAAAAAATCTGCCGGCTTCTTCGTCTGCCTTCCACAACCTTTTTTTAAGCCAACTACTGCACAAATATACTGAGTCTACAAGACTACTGAGGAACAGGGAAAGGTTTTCCAAAACCGTGCAGTGACTACTAAAATGAAAGCTGCCTCAGGGACTCTATGTTTCTGTATGTCAACACTTTTTCTTCAAAACTCTGCACTATCAGGTGATCTGGAGTCTTAGTGAATTTGCATATGAAAGTTAATTGAAGCAGAACTTAACTGGGCTGCACCTAAACCCTGAAAATGAAGCAACAGATTGCAGCATCTTCATTGTATTGACACCAGTATGGGCAAACCTTTTTCAAACGTGTCAAATGTTTCCTGACAATAAACAAAGAATAACATTATGTAGCCATCTGATGGTTAAAAATAGAAGTTCTTAGACAAGATTCAGCATACCCATGTGCAAACAAGCTGGTTTATATTAGTGTCTGTATTGTTATATTAGTATCTTTAAATCAGGAGTGTAGTTATTCTAGTCAAGAGCATGGTTCCTTGTGTTCTACTTTACTCATTTTTGTACTTTTTCCCAAACATGATCAATTGGTGTAAATATTCATATTTATAACCCTCACAAAAGGACATTTAACAACAATGCTTAAAAGAAAACTGCCAGATGCAGAATATACTGTCCAGGCATAATGAGTACTCGCCTTCGCATTTTCTACCTCCAGCTCCCAGTAACCAGCACAAGCTTATCAATAAAATCACTCACTAGCTTTGAGATGAATATAGCCTACTGCGTTAAACAGCCACTGCCAGGTGCTCAAACTGTCTTTTTTAGGCCATTTGGTGCACCAGTATAGCAACCCATCCAGCATTAAATGCCTAACAAGTAGTATAGGATACAGAAAAACAAGTGCACCTGCAGGGAGACTGGAAGGAGCAGAGCTTTGATTTGAAGAACGTATTTACATGCAAGCAGAGACTTCTGTAGAGCATAAATAGAGTTTTGCCTTCTGATCATGAAAACAAAGAGGGATGCTCTCAGTAGAAAAAATGCACTCTTGATCAAAGCCACTAATATAGCTCCATATAGATTTTGGTTGCAAACAATGGTTGAATGATCATTTAAAAAAGGAAGCTTAAGTGTTGTTACCAGCATAGTAACAGAAACTGTCCCAAAAATACTGCATAAAAAAGGCAAATCAAGGAGGATTCTTATCACGTATAGCTGTGAGTGAGTTGCTCAAGATTGACTTGGAAAAATGTGAACAACGCAAGTGCAACGCTTCATCAAACTATCAAATGCCGCATCTTAAGAGGAAACATCGCTTCCAGATCAGTGTGTCCGTTTGCTGAGCTCTACTCTAAATATTTAATCGCCATCTCTGTGCTCATACACAAGGGTGCTTCTGGGGTCTCCTGCATTGTACATTCTGCTGCAATCTTTCATAGACATGGAGTGAGTTAGTGAGGTTGGTGCACACTCCCTGTCAAAATGTGATTCCTCATCTGTGGAACAAATGCATGCACATACAGTTTTTTTCATGACAAGTAACGCCATTCACTTGAAAAACAGGATTCTTGTTGTGCTGCTTTTTGAGTTTCTGGTTCATACACAAACGCACGCTCACACAGTTTCCCTGTGTGACCGGGTGGAGTTTCCTCAGGAGTGAAAGCAGATGAATGCTTTGACCTCCACCACCACCACCATCCACAGAACAGTCACATTCACATCAATGGACGGGTGGGGTGGTTGTGAGTGGAAAAATACACAGAAGTTTGTGTGTCGGGGGCGGTTATTAAAAATCAGCCCATGACATCAGGTCACTTCTCCTGAGTTTAAAATCCAGAATTTGCAATTTCATGAAGAGTCACAGTTAAAATTTTTCCTGCTTCAGACTGACTGAGACAGTCCTTACCAAGAACATTCAAAAACTTTCATTTTAAACATTTTGCAAATACATAAAATCCCACAGAGCTGGAAACATGACAGAAACTGTCAGAGTAAAAAAGAATGATCCACCATTCGTCTACATGTCTAAGGGTGTCTTCCTGTGTTTCTCACAGGACTGACGCAGTGTTTCTTTAAGACGTTTTACAATTTCCTTCCAATCTACTGCGGACCAAAGAGCCGTGACAAAGCACTGATGAGGTAACTTAAAAATAATATTAGAAATCACAAAAACTTCTCACATGGTTTAAGGTTTAATTACATTATTACACAGCGAGTAAGGTGCCGCTGTATGAAACTGCCATTTAATCACACAAGTGCTGACACCAGCACAAACATCATGAAAGTTCAAGTTTTATAGCAGGTCAAACAAGGAAAAACAAAACTACGAGCAATCCAAATATCTGCAGAGACATCAGCTGTCCGATTACTGATTAGTACATTTCTTAGATAAAACAGGGAGTTTCTAAATGTGATTCAAAGACGTAAATCAATCTTTGAACCATATTCTGGACACAAAGTGAGGTCTTCATCTGTCTAACAGACAATCGTCCTGACATTAAGAGAACCTGTGATGATGTAAAGCAGGGATGTCAAACTCCGGTCTTTGAGGGTCGCTGTCCTGCAGGTTTTAGATGGTTTCCTGCTCCAACACACCTGATTCAAATCAATGGCTCCAACAGCTTGTTCTGCACAATAACCTATTATTTGGAATTATTTGGAATTATTTTGAGCAACCCTTGTGGACAGGAGCTTGACACTCCTGATGTAAAAGATCAGACATTTTCTATTCACTCTTTATATTAACCAACCATTATAATAACACTTATGTGCAGCCCTGCATGACACATTAAACTATGGATTATGGAGTGTACCCTTTAAAGCATCACATACCCATCTTCCTGTCAGACCTGAAGAGACATCTGTGTAACTTGTGACTTCTTTATTTCATTTTCAAAGCACTATTTTCCTTTGCATGACCTTATTCATAAAATGAGGTAGTTTTTGCTTTCCATTTCGGCAGGACGTTACGCACCTGTTTTTGTTTCGGATTACTATAAATTTTTATGTTGACATAAAAATTAATTCAATTTTTTTTTTTTTTTTTAAACACTATTTTCCTATAAGTAAATATTGATTTAGAAAATTAGGGCAAGGTAAATACTTTATAATGAAGCTAAAAGGATTAACCCTTCAAACTGCTGTGATGTTGCATAAACAGTTTCTTAAAATACTAAAGTGAAAAGTTTCTTGTTTTCCTGAAAAACATCATTTTTAAAAGATCATTTTAAAACCTAAGTTTTAGGTCTCAATAGGTGAAAAATTTCATTAGGTTAACTTTTCTTTGCTGTGCAGAACTACAAACAGTCCTGCACATCTAGTTAGTATTAGCAAAAAGAGCACATGGCTAATTAACATATCATAACAAATATGCCCTCCTGAAGCTGGGGCTACCATAGTGATGGCTGTCTGCATCAGTGGTGTGAACAAAAAAATTTATTTCAAACAATTAAAAAGTAAAAAAGATCCAGTGGTAGAATAGGATACCGAGCCTTCATGTAGAACAACGTTAACCTAATACTGCCTGAGCTTAAACAACACATGAAAGGCCTGCTGTAAAGACAGCGTTTGGTTTGTCTCTTCTGGGTTTTTGTAATAATACGATGGTGCAACATGGTGGCAGTGTCTTTGGATAAAAGATGATTAAAAAACAAACAAACACTCTTTTGCACAACCCTACATTATAACTAGAAGTACTCAGAGAGTGTGGACCTCTGCCAAACCATCGTCTTTTTTTTTTCCTTCTTTTTTTTTGCCAATGATTGTGGTCACTATTTTTGAGTTAAAAGCTCTAATGGCAAAATTATCCCCATAGTAAAGAATCATTAAAAAATTCCTGGATTCAGGATTCAAAATCTAGTCACTTGTTCATTATTCCATTTCTGAGATTTCCTGAAAATTTCATCCATAACTTTTTGAGTTATGTTGCTAACAGACAGAAAGACAGACAGACCAACACCACCAAATACATGACCTCCGCCTTGGTGGAGATAATAAACAATAGAAACTGACAAAAATCAACAACTCAGCACTTGCAAGATCCCCATCGTTTCGACATCATACAGCACAAAATTCATACAGCCAGGAGACCTATTAGAGCTTCATACTGCCTATGGCATCTTAAAGGGGGAAAAAAGGCCTTTTCATTTGTTTCCATCCCAACTAAACCATCACCAACGCTCCATCTATGCTGTGACCACATTGTGACATCATCACAGAGGGACAGAGAGCTGAATAAGCAGACTGAGTTCTAAGTGAGTAGTTTGTATTTATGTCAGAGCTTGACACAGTGCAGTGATTGATAGTCTGATAGCACAACAAGCTGATACTACATGTCAAATAGTGAACTGCTACAGTTTAATAAAATAGTTTGCCACAAGCAACTAAACTCAAATTCTCCATATCAAACATATTTTTAAAATAATATTTAAGCAGGATTAATATGAAAGACAAAACTAGTCGGACATTAGAAGCATACATTCTCCATAATATCAGTTCAGTTTTAATTCATTGACCTGATGTAATATCAAGGGGCACATCAGCTATAAATGGGATTAAAAATAAATTTTAAAAAGTGATCCAAACCTGATATAAACAATTCCCTGGATTCTTCATTTTCCACTGTTCTCCCTCTCCAAATTGGATATAATTTGGCTTAGTAGTTTATGTGTATTCTTGCTGATAAACTATAACTTTGAAATTAAATGACAAGCTGCATCAATACTATAGTTAAGTTTCAAGTTGTAGGTTGAGGTATGGTTTGGCAAAAAGAGAGAAGAAAAACTTACATGGGATAGTCTATGCTATTTACTGGATTTATATACACATTTAAATTAAGCCAATAATCTAAAATAGCTTTTTTATTATATGATTATATAAATAAGTCCAATGGAAAAAAATAAATAAGTAAAAACGGATTTAAAAGGAAAAAAATGCATGAGGAGGACCATGTGCAGGACTTTTTCTCAGGTCAAGAAACTGGCAACAATAAGATGCTTAGACATCCTGTATGTAGTCAAAAGCCAGAGTAAAGCAGTCTGGTGCTTTCAAGGCATCTAGCTATGAGCAAATAGTAACAACTGAAAGTGATCTGGTCAACTTTATCAATACCTCATTGTTTCTCTGGTTTGGGTTTTAAGGCGGTGACAAGTAAGAATGAACTATAAAACTATAAATGCAATGCCAGTCACACTGAAACCCAACAACTGCACTGACTGCCAGTCATTTTTATTTCCACCCGTCAACCTGGAGTGTTTCTGTTCCTGATAATAAATCACTTTCCACACAAATTTATGAAAAGACACAGACTGCTGAGTCAAAGTCAAATCACTGAACAGTTGTTTTCTCTATAACAGAGGAAACAATTGTTTCCCCAGTTTTTCTGGCATTAATGTGAGGTTGGATGTAATCCTAAACTTTAAACAATAGAATCATTAGCAATTATACGTTTGTTGTCATTTGTTTTGGGGTTTTTTGGAATAGACCAACAAAAGAAAACATCACAATTATGAGGAAAACATGACGATTCCACACAGATGAGAAACATGCAATATATAAACACCACCAATGTCTTTGGCTGGTTGTGCTGCGTTACTGACTGACCTTATCCAGGATGAACTTGTTGAGGTATGGCATGTATCCCTGGTTGGAGACAGGACCCTCATCGTCATCTTTAAAGTGCTCTTCCAACGCCACTGGGTCATGTGGGATCATCATCACTGTACATAAGTTGTGAGACAGCACCTGGAATCACAGTAAAAAACATTGTCCAACCCAGCATTATTACAGGGATAAACTGGAAGGTTGGAAGCTTGAATACGCACAGGTCAATTCCCTGTGAAGGGTCTGTGGAAACTACTGGCTCTGTCAGTAGAGTAGCACAATCTCAGTCCAAACTAGAAATAAATCAAACCTCAACTCTGGCCACCCAAGCAACTCATTACGTTTATCATCCAAGGAAAAGCAGAGCCGTCACTGTGGTTTGAGCAAGGTTTATCCGGTGAGGAATCGTTTCAAGTGTGTAGTCTGCCACTGTTGTGAAGGCCTATACTGTGAGTAGTGGTGACAGTGGGATGAATATTACTTCTGTCTGGCCTTGTCAATTTGAAAACAAGAGAACACTAAAAACACTACAAATGTAAGCCAAGACAGAAGATTGCAAAGGTAAGAAAGGGGGGAAATGGAGTAAAGTTTGTAGTCTCGTTGCAACAGCTCTGCCATTTGTCATTAGCGTAAAAGAATTTCCACGAGGTGAGGGGGAGCCATAGCTAAGGGACAGTTTTATGCTAGTTAGAGCAACGACTCATGACACCGTTCAAGTGCTAATTATTAATTGGAGACCCAACTGTGGTTAAGTGTTTTAAATGAGTTGTTTAAGGTTTGAATGAAATGAGCAGCATTAAATGTAACAAATGACAACCAACTGTGACAGAGGGTCACAAACATTGATGATAAGTCAGTGGGTTCATTCCCTGTCCGTCCACCAGCACATGAACCAAAAAGTACTGATTACAAATGGTGAGGAAAGAGTTTCTCTTTTAAATGAAGCAGCGGTGTCCACTTCTGGTCCTCGAGGGCCACAATCCCACAGGTTTTAGATGTTTCCCCTGCTCTAACACACCTGATTCAAATTAAATGGCTCTCTTCCTTGGCAAGTGCTGCCCAAGCATGTTGACCCATTAATCTAATTCAGGTGTGCTGCAGCAAGAAACATCTAAAACCTGCAGTACAGCGGCCCTCAAGGACAGACTTTGGATGCCCCTGAAATAGAGGGTCAGATGATCTGTCAGAGTTCAGGCTTTATTGTCAATACATGTTAAAGGCCCACTATATAACTTTTCAGCCTTAAAACTCTGCTTTCCGGACTCGTTTGATGGCACAGTGACCTCTTTTATGTGCATTTCGAGGGCCGTCGCTGCCCAGCACCGCCCCGCCGCTGAGAAACCACACTAGAGAACCTTTACATCCGGGAAGCTGCCTGCTAAGTTTCACTTGGCGCATGCGTTACACACTAGCACGCAAATGTAAACAAACCGGTTGTTTTGAACGCACCTCGGTGGATTCAGCCAAGAAATGTTTGAAGACATTATCAGAGGAAGAGAGGAAACTAAGGAGAGCCAAAGAAGAGCAAGAGATAAGACAAGAGTCGAGGTATGAAAAAGTCAAGGTATGAATACCATTACATTTTTCATCATACCGCAATACCGTGCCTGCAGTATGAACTGTGTTTGGTCTTATAAATTACATAGTGAGTGTGCAAGTCAGGTGTACCTGGAGTTGTGTGTAAGTGCAGTAAGAGTGTATGGATGCATGCTGACTGCATGGCTAGATAACATGCTAGTCTCCAAACATTTCTTATCATGGCCTAACCCAGATGAATGGACAATTCCCTTGTCAATCCAGCTAAATCATTAGCTTTTGAGCTAGCTTTTGGTGGGAAAAAACACAGTATAGGCTCATGGAGATAATATTGATACTTTGTTTTGATGTCTTGATGTTTTACACACTGACCACAGAAAGATGTTTTTGTTACCTTTTGTTAAAGAGGAACCCTTGAGTTTTACTTTTGGCCCCATGCTCAAGTATATTAATATTAAATTGAAAGATATTTGTGTCTAGATTATTTCTTGTCATTATTCAGTTTAAGCTAATTTAAAAAGCTCTATTAAAATCGTAGTCATAATACCACGGAATACTGTGAAACCATGATATTTTTGCTCTAGGTTATCATACCGTCAGATTTTCATACCGGCACATGCTTAGTCTGGATAGAGCTCACAGTACAGGTAGGATCCAAGACGGATGCCAAATTAGCCGTCGATAGGGGCGTGTCACTGAGAAAAATAGCATAAGTTATATATTGTGTCTTTAAGATAAATGAGCCACAGGAGAAAAAAAAACAGACCAGCAATCATTTAATAGATTATGTACTAATGTCCATGTAATACTGCTTTGCCTGCTGGCATCTAAGAGATCATATTGTGTTTATATCAATCACATGATCAAAGAGGTTTTATGTGCTGCTGGATCATAGCCTTGAATACACCAGACGATACACTGATTAAACAGCGTGCTAGCTACTTTTGTGCTACTTGTTGAGCCGTTGTGTACATCATATGAACCAACAGGGTTGTCATTTATGCTCAGGTTTATTGTATGACACAAGTGCATGAAATCACTTGTGTTATAAAGCCTCTGTTAAGTATTTAAAAATCTGAGTACAGTCACAGGTCTTTAGGAAGCTGTCTTTGTTCCTTCTGTTATCGAGGAAAACTTCCCTTTCCTTGTGGCCTTTCAACTGGAAACTACAACCAAAAGCCGCTGAATGTGGCCCTTTACAAGTGGCCGGTACACATAATACTGAAACATCAACTCTTCAGCTGGCATATATTTACCAGACAAAAGTTTGGACACACCTACCCAGACCGAGTTGTGCAGTTAAAAATTGCAGTAAAATGTGCGATGATGGAGAAGAAAATGCAACACAAGTCTTCAGTTTATGTTCCTTAAAATATGATTGGATTGACATATTCTGACGAAACAATTCAGTGGGGACTGGGGAGTTTCCTTAACAACTACATACCTTGTAATTGCGCCACACATATATGCCATGAGGTGATGCAACAACAAGCCAATGGTTAATAAATAAGTAATTACATTTTAATTCTTCTGCTGGTTTATTAAATCCTGGGCTTAACTTTTGGTCCATTCCTCTTTTTAATAGTTTTAAAACTAATGTTGCAAATGTTGGTTTAAAAGGGCAATGATTTACCAAAGATTTATGTTGGGATGGTTGATACTGGAGCTGTGTTCAACCAATCAATGAAAGTGTGAACACACCCATTAATAATGATAGTGTATCCCAACCTTTTAACTTTCAACTAAGCTAACCACAAAAAGTTTTTTTAAAGTCCTACTCTGTGGGAAAAAGTCAAATAAAAAAAAAAGACCCTATGAAAGCTCCATGAACTACAATTCTTCTACTGCAGTTCTTTTAATAGTTACTTCCTCTAATAGTTAAAAGGAACTATGAAAAAGCACCTATGAACAAAAGCAAAGAGGACAGAGTGGCCCAACCAAGACAATCAGAATAAAGGCAGCTACACATATTTCATCAGACATGTCTCGGTGCTACTTTGCATCTTATTAATGTAGAAAGAAACTAACTGAAGTGTAAGTAACAATAATCCTTTTCTCTTTAGAGTCTCAGGCAGCTGAACTTAAACTTGACCTTTGTTGTTGGTTTTCATTTAAACTGCTGAACAATGCTAGGCTGGCACGCTGTGTTGTAGCTGGGCTCTAAATGTTTAGGTATGATGGTAGGGTTAGAACTATAAACAGGATTTTTGTTAGTTTAATTGGATTTTTCCATTGATAAATTATATATTTCACTTAAATACGCTTGATTACTTTAAATGAATTATATTAACACGTCTGTTAGACCTCAATATGTTCAGCAGTGGTTTCCTTTATAATTCGAATGATTCACAGCTAAACTTTACTGAAATAACAGCAGGTTTCTTCTTCATTATACAGATTATCAGCAGGTGCGTCTGTGCTGCGGCTGCCGTCAAACAGAGACGCCTTGTGTTTCCAGGAGAAGGGACGCGTACGGCATAAGAATATGCCAATAAGTTACACTATTATTATTATTTTTTTAAACAGTAGCCTATATACAATTTCCTTTAGGAAGAAAAAAAAGTTGAGTAACTCTCGCAGCCTACCTTCAGCTGAGATTTGGAGACTTTGCCGCTCTTGTCCACATCCAGAGCAGTAAACGCATGCCATATAGACTTTAAAAGTTCGTCCCGCAGGGCCATTATGCTGAAATGTAAATCGTCCTTCTCGTGTTATTTTCTCTCTGTTCTGAATGGGCGACTCTGACTCTTCCTCTCTTTGTCGCTTTCTGTGCTGGACAACAGTGAGGAAAAGGTCACGTGACGCGCCGTCAGCGGATTGGTGCTGCGTGTTTGGCATCATGATGCGAAGTGAAGAGCTGCAGCACCGCTCAGCGAGGCTGCCGCATACGTCAAGATGAGGCTTCCTCACGAGTTGTTTTATGTCACTTATTGTCCATTAAGAACACGGTAAATAAAAGATATTAAAAAAATAATAATAAAAAAAAAACGTTGTTTGCAGTAGGCTACAGAGAAGCCAGACTTGTGGACCCTCTGCTATGAAACCTAAAATTGAAATCATTTTACAGCTTGATACTCTAACAATTTGTCATAGCATGTCAGCAGTCCAAATTTCTAACTTTATCTGTTTATTTAGGCTACTTTATCGAAACAACATATCTCTGTTTGGCATGCTGTTTTGATTGGTTGGTTTATACTGTTATAATGTTATAGCGTATACAGTGTGCTGTTACAGAAAATATCTCTGAAACATCTTTGTTAGAAAATGTACGATATAAAAATGAATTATTTATTCAAAATGGTTGGTTTTGCCTGTTTGAATGGTAGGAATATTCTAGAATATAACCTATATTTAATGTAAAAACAAATTTAAAATGCTTATACTTTTTAATAAGTTCTCTGAAAAGTCTTATAAACACCTGACATTAGTCTGACTTATAACCTGAGGTATGAGTGAAAGACTGATGTACACCAACAGAATCCAACCAGTACAGAGAAGATGGGGAAGTTCTGCCTTGACAAATTGACATAGCTCCTCGTGGCCGGATGTGCCAGACTTTAAGGTACAGTGTTTAAGAATTATTGACATCTATTGATAAAGAAGGCCATAGAAATTACTTCAAATATTGTTTAATAGTTGTCCTAGCACCCATCAAACAAAGCTTGTTCTGCAGTTTTAAAGCTCAGTGGATTGTCACTTCACACATAGAGGTGTTTGTCCATTCAGAGACACTGTAATAAAAATGGTGGCACAAATACGGCTGCTTCCATGTTACAAATGGCTCATTGTTAGAGAATAAAAACACAAGTTGTGTGAGTGAAGTGATTAGATAACAATAGAAATAATTTTTAATGATATATAGATTTTTATTGTCATTTACATTTGATTTTGACACACCTGTGTATTCATGACCCGCACACTCTCCACTGACCCCCAAAAACTGAACATTTGAACAGGTTTATCACACTGATCAGCCTACCGGGTCATTGCTATGCCATGGTATTAAAACCAGTGACTGTAGAAGTGAGACCAATAAGAGAGATTCAAACTGAGAAGGAACTCAGAGAGCGAGCGAAGGTTGTGGTAACACAGTTTTTTCACTTTTTGATCCAGTTCTCTGAGGAGTCTGTGGAAGGTGCTCTGGGGATGATGGGTGCTGGAGATACCTGAGCACTTAAATGAAAACTGTGATTTGCATTCATTCAGATTCGTTCCGTGTGTTACACTTGACTGTTATATCTTGTCTCCACTGTTGTCTTTTGTTTTTTATTCATAGATCTTAGAGCAGGGGTTCCCAACATGGGATCTCTAACCCCCCAAAGGAGGTCCCCCAAAGAGCACACGAGGATTTAACTGTAAAGAGCTTGTGGGATTGTTAAAATTAATGTCATGTCCACATAGAGATAAGTTGAGGTGGATCCACTTAACTTTTTTATTATTTGGACATTTTATTCTCATGGAACCAGTGTTTTTGGAGCCTGAAAACAACTTTTGAAACCAGGTCCAAAGGTGAATAAATGGGGGTCATCAAAATCTGCTATACAGCAATATTTCAAAATGTATGCTTTTATCGAAAATGTTAAAAAAAAGACTTGTGCATCTAGTCAGTATACTATATGTGTATTATGTGTATAATCCATGTACTGTGTGGTTTAGTGAAAGCAGTGACCTGGTTGAGCTAAAGGAGGGGAGTAGTTCATGTCTATCCTTGTAATCTGGATTTTTCCTGCACCATTTCATTCATGAAACATGAATGACCAGAGAAAAGCTGCAGTGAAGATGGGGTGTCTCTTTTTTCTTTTTTAAAAAAAAAAAGAAGTAAGTAAGGATTTGGTTTTATCAAAGGACAGGATTTAGCCAGAGTGCATCATTTATGGTGAGAAGCAAGCAAATGAAAGCATAGAGACAAGCATGGCTTCAGCACAGGGCAGAGGGGGATCCATGGCTTTTTGGTAGTTGCATGAAGGGGATCCTCAAAAAAAATAGAATAGGAGCCACTGCCCTAGGGTAGTCAAATAGTCACCATCCCATAATTCTTTCCTAAGATCTTTTCCTTGACCTTCTCAAAGGTTATTGTGTTAAGATATAATATAAAATACCAGGGCCACAATGCTGCAGGTTTTAGATGTTTCCCTACTCCAACACACCTGATCCAAATTAAATGGTTTTCTTCAACAGCTTGTTGTCAAGTGCTGACTATGCATGTTGACCCATTAATCTGATTCAGGTGTGCAGCAGGAAACATCCAAAACCTGCAGGACCGTGGCCCTTGAAAACGACTTTGGATATCCCGTCTTCAAGAAACTACAATGATAAATTAATTTGATATAAGACATTAATGGGACAGAGAATGGAACAATTACATCTCAAAGGAACTGAGGATGAAGTACTGTGTATCACAATGGCAAATTACATATTCAACCTCTTGGAGCGTATTTTTCTGCTCAAAGAGATAAATAAAGGAAGCAATGAAATGTCCTTAGTATTTGACAAATTTGAATTTTTGCAGCTACTCTAGAGCACTCATTTCACTCAGGTAGGAATCCTCATAAGCTAAATAGACTATTCAACCATAACCCCAATTTCAGGATGTAGCCAAAGTGAGGAAGGAATCAGTTATGGGGTTCAAAGGTTACATCTTTAGTTTTTCCTGATGATGTTCTTCTGGCACCATAACAGGGGGGCATCTAACGTCACCTTGAATGGTCTGGAGACAAATTGTGTAATAAATTATAAATTATTAAATAAATTATAATTCACTTTAAAAAGAACTTTGTAAGAGTTTGTAGAGTTTGTAGAGAACTTTGTAGAGTTTGTAAGGTTGCTTGGCATTCAGTTCATATAATGGAAGTCAACACCCACATCCTTACCTTAAACACTACATATTGTTAGGCACTTGTTATAGCAGTTTATGGTCTTATTTCTTAAATGCAGAATGATGCAAACACATTTACAAATGGACAAATTAATGAGAATTTATTTAAAGAACATATGTACAACAAAGCTTTTTCTGTTAGGGGTTACAAGAACAAATGGATGAGGAAAATCTGAACAGTAACAAGATGAGCTTTATGAAAATGATGGCAGGAAAACAGAACAAGTATCTAAAGAACAGGACGATGATTGTTCTAATGCTACAGGCAGGGTTTGGCAGCACTGATCGAAAGGGAAGAATCAACAACTGGATCAATTCACCTCAGATAATTAGTTGGCTCACTGGTTTGATAATTCAAAAAAACTAGACGGCATGATCCATTTTCCATACAACCAGAAAAATATGACAGTATTAAATGGAAAGAATGGACTTCTGCGTCTTGAAAATAAGAGCCAATGACCTCTAGAATGACCCCATCTAAATTGACCAAACCCTGATACACACAAAAACATCAATAGCAGCAAGTTTCTTCTTTTTATTTCTCTTAAAATAATGTGGTATGTTCCACATGGTGCCTCCAAAGTGCTCCATTACAAACACAGACATCATCAGTTCTCAGACCCTCTGGTACCCAGCATCAGGCATATGACAGGCAGTAAGGTGCGCATGGCTATGGTGAGTACATTCACACTGTAGAAGGCTTCACTGCAGCTCTGACCCGCTGCCAGCGGCTTCGGCTTTGTCAAGGGAAGTGCAAGGACAGAATCTGGGAGAGCCTGTAATCTATGGAAACTTAAGGAATGAGTTGGTGTAGAAGGTAAAGCAACTACCTTAAAGATATGAGAAATTTCCAAATGGAAAAGCCCATCAGTAAAAGGGCTGAACTAGGCAACAAGTCTATTGAAATAACTTCCAGTTCAGTGTAGCAACAGTCTACAGGTCTGGCTGGGAAGAAGATTTCAAAAACCGGACTGATAGGGTTTTCAAAAGAAAAACAGACCATTTCAGCTGAGCTGGTCTGCTTTAAAAGGTCCAGGAGCCTTTCTGTTCGACTTCCTGTCAGAGTAAAGTCTCAGTAGATTGTAAGGCTGACGGAACGATTCATCTTCTTTCCAATGAGCCTGGAGGTTCGAGGGTTTGACTGGACTGTGGAGCGGGTCAGGATCCTGTCAGTGGACAAAACCTTCTCCTCTGCTGCAGCTCGAGCCAGCTGGGCTTTCTTCAGCTCTCTGAGGAAGATGAAGCAGGAGAAAGAAACATTATAAAGAACAACTGAACAGTTTACAACTGGTGCAGAAACAAACTTGAATTTCAGCACAAACCTTTTCTTCTTCTACGCTAACGGTTTAAAAAAAACAAAAAACAAAAAAAACAACCTTTCAGTAATGAAAGCGCTCACTAGAGAAAACGTAATTGTTTGAGGTCTTGGGAACTCTTGTTTAGGGTTAGACTACAGTATAGCGTGGGGTTGTCATTACCTCACAGTACAGTTTACATAATTCATAGTGCTATGAAATGGCTTTTAAAAAAAGAAAAAAAGAAAAAAGAAAAAAAGTGCTGAAACGACAGCCTTCAGTACCACAATTGTAGGTACCCCATACTTATTTCAATGGAAAATGGCAAGTTAAAACATTTATCGGCGTCAGCCCTACATCACATACTTGTGACTTAATATCAGCATCAGAAAATATGTGAAAACTTTAACTAACGCAAACTGACTGAGCACCTAAGCTCTATGTTTACAGTGTACTTACTTTTGGAGCAAGGCATTCTTGAACTTCTCTGCATTGAGCTCCACTCTGAGTTGGTCTGCACTCATTCTGGCAGCAGTCAGAAGCACCGGGTGTTTGATGAGGTCGGAGGCTGATGGTCGTCTGGTTTGGTCTGGGTGGATCATCAGCTGGAACAATAGATTTAAAAAAGGGAGGGGGGGTTAAATCAAGCAAGTAAAAGCTATCTAATCAAGATAGAAAATTCAGAGAATGACTATTTGTATGAGAAGAAAAAGTAAACAATTTGAGCTCTGATGGAGACAGATCAGACTACCCATTTTGTCTGATCGGTCTCTAAAAAACAAGATACACTTACTTTACTTTTACAAAATAGATGACTATTAATGTCAAAATACCATTATTAACATTTATGACAAACTAGACTATGCTTAAAAAAGTACAAGTAAGTAAGTAAATTCTATTTTTAGGCACCTTTCAAGATAAAAATCACAGTAAAACACAAAACACAGGAAACATGAAAATAATTTGGTTGACATAAATACATATACAAAGCATCTAAAAATAATCACATGAATGCAGCCAGGTTCCGACAGGAAACACATTAAAGTCATGACAGTAACTTCCAACCTCAAAAACTCAAAAATAAAGATAAGAGCTGCTGACTGTTACCTTGAGCAGGCTGAGGAACTCTGGAGAAAGCACTTGTGGGATGGCAGGCAGTTTGCCCCGTCTGATTTCATGCCACTTTTCCCCATTGGTAGGTAAAGGTTCGGCCCCTGAGGCGCTGACGACAGTCAGAGCCAAGGCAAAGATGTCTGCCTTGGTCAAGTTACTGTAGTCCTAAAAAAGTGACACGATTAAAAGCCTTGTTCAAAGTTCTTCTGACTCTGAAATGTAAACAGTTTTTGTTTTCAAGGATTACAAACCTCTTGTAGAACTTCATTAGCCAAATATCTGCTGTCACCTTCCTCGACCTGCGGATTGTTCGCCGTAGTCACATGACCAAGATCCCCTGAAGGAGGAACAAAAAAACAGAAGAATTTAAAGTCTTCTGTTTAATCTGACAGAAAATCGTTTAACAATGGAAACACGGGAAATTGTTCACATGTGGGTTCTAATTACCGATTTTGTAAACAACACTTGTTGTTAGTCCGTCATCCTCATCACATTCATCACAGCTTGCTACAGATTTCCGTGAAATGAAGATATTGCCTGGAAAATAAATTAATTCATGAACAAGAAACCTAAAAAATAACCCATCACAAAATCCAGAATTTGGCCTCTGCCGTTTTTATGCCTTGACTATAACTACAACGCGTCATTTCTATTAATAACTACTCACTAGGTTTGATGTCCATGTGCACCAGAGAAGTCGAGTGGATGTACTTGAGTCCTCGTGTGACTTGCAGTAGCAGATCTTTCAGCTCCAGCTCAGAAAAGTAGCTGAGCCGCCTGTAGTTTTCTGCAATGACATCTGATAACGTTCCTCCATTGCAGTACTCGTTCTGGATGAGCATGTGGTCGTCCTCGGCCCAGGCCGAGTAGTACCGCACCACGTGGGGATGCTGGCCCAGCACGGCGTGGGCGTACACTTCCCGTAAAGCATTTTGTCTGTAATGGAGGGGACATGCCGTTTTAATTCATTAAGAAACATCTGAAGTAAATTATTAAAAAAGAGGGGGAGGGGCGTTAGGTGCCTCGAGAAACAACATTTATGCTACCTTTTCTATGACTATTAGAAACTGTGGTTCCCCAACTTTACTTCATATCTTTTCTGTTCAGTTCTTTCAATCCTTTACTTACTCATCTACTGATCCTGCCAAAGGTTTCTTTGATCTTTTAATGGCATAAATGCAGCCGTCAAGTCTTTTCACACACTTGAACACGGCACCAAACTCGCCGCAGCCGATTTTCTCCAGCTCGAGAAACTCTGAGGTGTAGCGGGACATCATGTTGCTCTCCATCATGGTGATCCTCTGAGGACAGACAGTGACAAGTTGAACACTAACATCCTCTTACAACTAGCATAAACTTGTTTTCCAGTGGCTACACAAGTCTCATTTAGCATAACACTGAAACCAACCAGTTTTCTTAGCAAATAGTTTTCAGGCCATTTGCATATGAATTGACAATTGCATATTCAGCTTCTCTGCTTTGAATTTAAAATCTGATAGTGTTGTGCAACATTTCAGTGCTTTTATTATGCGTCTACATTAAATCCCATTCTACTGCAGAAACCGTTTACAAAAGCACATGCTGGTGGAAAACACAGCTTAAAGATGGAACACACTCAAGACATTAATTTCCCTTCAATAAATATGTACATACATGTAGTTAATCATAATCACATGAGTGTTTAGTTACCTTAGAGGGCGGTAGGACTTCATCCTCTCCTTCACCGTCACTTGCTTCCATGTCTTCTCCACAAGAGCTAAAACACAGAGGTGTTTTGTTTGTTAGGATTCTTTACAGCAGGGGGCAGCACTGAGAGCTTCCCAAGCACATGGCAGAGTTCACTTGTGACCATGTGGTCTTGGTTGCCAGCCAAACCCCCTGGCCTTAGTCAACGACTTTAAGGAATCTGGTTGTTTTAACAGTGGCTTTGGTCCATGTTAAAGATAACAGGTATAGCTGTTCAGCTCTGCTCTGCAATATGTGATATATCCCTCCCGCCCTTTTTTCTTTTTTGCATTAAGAACAATCAGTGAATAAAACATTGATTCCAGCTGATTTACTCCCACAGAAACTTGGAGAGCCCAAACATTCGGTTGAGGTACAAGTTGTGACATTTCAAGACTGAGTAAAGACAAACTATAATTCTTGCAGGCACAGGAGAAACATACTCATTCCAGTGGGCTCGCTTCCTATTGTTTCTCTGTTGTGTAGCAGACTGAATGAGGAGGGAGTCAGGGGTAAATGGGTTGAAGTTGACCAGAGGCATCTGCGGTCTCCTGCCCTTGTCTGCGATTGACTTTCCAGGAGACTCCACATTCTTGAACAGAGCGACTCTCCTGCTGGAGGATCCTGGGCCGGAGCCTCTGGCCCTGGACAGCAAACTCTGCATGAAGACAATTTTACATCCGTTAATTACTGAGGCCAGAATTAGAAAGAACAAATGACTTCCAGATAATAAAAGACATCTACTGGAGAGCAAGGAATTTCAAATAAAAACAATTTGTAACCTGTAGTTTTAAAATAGCTCTTCTTAAAAAGAATAAATAAAAAAATTAAAACTGTGTGCATAAAGTTTGGCCGTGTTGTATATGAGTCACTGATACAGTGAGACATGTCCAGACAAAACCTCAGGTACTCACTGATCTGGCTGTCCATGTACAGTGAAATCATTATGTAACAGGTACAGTTGCACATTAAATGGGTCAGTGGGTCGATAACCGACACAGTAAAAAATATCAACGGGAATTCAAAAAGTGGACAGACAGCGTGGCTGACTTTTAACCCATTTCAACACCTGGCAAAATGCAAATCAATGGTCAAATATACAATTTGAAAATGCATGCCAAATCAAGTGCTTTGACGCATTTGGAGGAGAAAAAAATCCATGTTTGCTAAAAATGTTTCTGCAGGAGCACCCATGAAAACGGTAGTTTCAAGCATTCCTCCAACCATTTATCTCAAATACACATTTATATGCGTTCAGTTTATCATTAATACACAAATGCTGACCTTTGGCGTGTGTGGTGTGTCGAAAAGTCGGAGTTTTCTAAAGGTTTTGTGTGGAGGTGTGTCAGGACAGTCTGGGATCGGAGAACTGGATCCTTCCCCGTCGTCCTGGATGTAGCTCCGCTCCGGCGAGCCTCCGTACAATCGAGAGCCTTTCCTCGGCGACGGTGAGCAGTTGGCAAAAATAACACTGCTCGGTGACCGCAGATGAGACGGTGAACCAAAACCTTCCTCATCCCACAGCTCCACGTCGTCGTCACCGCCGGACTGAGTCAGAGGACTGCTGCTCCCTTCCAGGCGTTTGTCGGCGTTGTCCCGTCGCACTGGCATCGGGGAATCCATTTCTGTGAAGCCAGACTCTCCCCCGGTGCTGTTATTAACATCCTCAATGGGTTCATCTTCTCCATCACTGGATGTGAATTGTAGTTTCTGGCGAATTGGCCGACTTTTTGGAGATGGGGATCCGTGTCGATGGCGACTGTAACTCGACATTTTCAGGATTTAAACCCCGGGTTTGTCGACAAGAAAATCACGCGGTTGGACCCCCAATGCAGGGGTAATAGTAGTATTTGGCTTTCAAAATCAATTCAAATTATATTTACCTTTATGAAAAGGTATTAATTAAAAAGTTTGCGAAAACTATTCTTCACGGCTCAAATTCACCGAAAACCAGAAATTTCAACACGCCCATAAACGCTGAGAAATGACCACGGACTAGCTTGTACTCACGGCAGCAAACAACGTCTTGAGTTATTAAAAAGCTCAAACAAATACGAAAAGACCTCCGTCCAGTTGAATATCAGTATCCGTCACCGTCTTGATGGTTCGATGACTAAGAAACACGTCTTCCCACAATAAAACCTGGGCAATGTTTACAAAAAGTTCGAATGACTCAAGAACTGAGTTTCTTCCTATCACGCGCGTGGCATAGCACTTCCCGCGACCGTTGGTCACGTGTAACAGAGCAGCCAATCAGAGGTCGCTTCGAAATTTTAAAAGATGGGCGTTCCAGAGTAGTTTCAGGAGGAGTTACGTCATGGACGGCAGCGCAACAATCTGGCGCGAACGTGTGCCTTTCAGAACTCTAGACTGGAGTCAGACAATTACATTATCTACGAGACAATACGTCCATTATTTAGACGGCACGATCAAAGAAGCCTCGATAAAACAAGACCAAAGAGAAGAGTCCAGGTCGTTCACTTTATAGGAGCTAAACCAATTTATATGCGTGGCAATAAAAGCTGTGGATTTTAAGAAAAAAAAAGCTCATAACTTTACAACAAAGCCTTGATATATAGAAATGGTCCATCTTTCCTTGCATTCACCAATCTATGCAACAACTTGCATGTTAAGACAATTTCATTACTTTAAATTTCTACTGCAAATAAGCTCGCAATATCATTTCCTAAATTTCCTTCAGGATCAATTAAGTATTTATCCATCTTTAGGTTCTTAATATACAGATTTTTTCCATTAAGTTCTTGGTTATTTTCAACCTTAATACACTGTATAACTAACATAAATATTGTATGTAAAAGGTATCAGCATTTTGTCGTAAACTACCATAGTGAAACAAGTGAAAGTTGTACAGTTGGGCAGACAGAGGAGACTGTGGTGGAAAGTTAACTAAATGAATCATCAACTTGTTTTACAAACTAAAACAGTCTCAGGTGTTAGTGCTATAAAAAGGAAATATTAAGTGCTCATCTGCGGTCCAGCACCATCTTATTTCTTCATTCTTGGGTTTTGATGTTACAATTTTCTTGATTATATTAGTAACTTGTTATACATAAGTATGCATAAATTATATTTCATTATGAAACTTCTAACTAAAACCCCTTAACATTTACTGCAAGGCAATGGTAAAAGTTAGACAAGAATACAGATATTTAGAGTACATAAGTATATAATCTTTTTTTCTTTAATTAGAAACAGCATTAACTGTACACTGCACTGTGCATTGTGCACCATAAACATTACAACTCATTTTTTCCCCTCTTCCGTCTTTTCATGAGGGACAAAATAGCATAGCAGAACTCCAGTTATCAAAATTCTATGTACACATAAAAGCTAAGTTCCGTTGTGGAAAAAAAGAGGAGGAAGACACATGATTACTCTCATTAATAAAGTCCATTTGAAATGGTCATGATCTCAAATGTCCTTCATCATTCAGTCCATCAATCATCCAGGCCTGGAGACTCTCCTTGCTGTATTCTTGATGCTATTCTAATGGCTTCCTCCAGCGAAGGCTGATCACTGAGCTACAGAGGAAAACAAAGAGAATAATGTAAACATTAACACTGATAATCACCGTTAATCAGTTTCTGATTTAATTTATTTTACCACTCTTAAAATGCAGACTGACATACTGATGGCATTACAGATGGCTGAATTTATTGGATTACAGTCACATAGTAGAAAATATGGATTTAAAAAAATGGCTGTTTAATTAACACGACAGAGTGCGCAGACTGTTAAAAACGGTAGTTTTCAAGGATAAAATAAAGGCTGGTTATCAGACCTGCAAGCTTTGATCTAATCATGATCTAAACAGCTAATACAGAGTTTGAATTTAATGTAAAGGTGCAATATCTAGACAAATCACATTATTATTGAATGGGTAAGCGAGTCTTTAATTCAACATATGATGTAGTAAAAAACATTTTTATATTTTACCAGAAACAGAAGACTAAAATAGAAAATTCCAATAATGTCTCCCTGCTTTTGGGAAAAAGCTTTGGTGCCAATACAAAGAAATGAAACTACAACTTTAGATGACTTTTGAAGTGCTGGAGGTTGGCAGTGATCAAGTTTGGATTACATGTAAACTTGCACATTAAGAGGATTTAAATTTAGGTTAACTTTAATCCACAAAAGAATCTGCTTGACCAATCCCCTCCCAACCTGAACCCCACTTAACCAGGAAACATTTAAGAATTTCAGCAAATAGTTTAGCAGGGTGGGACCTGGAAAGGGGATTATCTAGTCAGATAATAGTCACTACCCTTAGTACTGACCGAAACCACAGCCAGTATCATTCGAAACTCCTGTTAGTATCATAGTAATAATTCAAAGAAAATTAATTACTCACAGGAATTATCAGTCATCATAAATACCAATTAAATATAATGTCTCTATATCTAATGGACATCTTCTGCTTCAACTCTAATTCAATTTATACAGCACTTTTGAAACAGACTTTAACATTCTGAGAGGAAAAGCTTCTGGTGGGATTTTAGGGAACAATAAGGTGTTAAAAGTTGGATAAAGTCATACCTAACTGATAAGGAGGATCTTAAAAAGTCTATTCTAAAATTCACTGGAAGCCAAGAGAAGCTAACACCGTACCAGTCAGTACGCTGACGTTTCATAGATAAATAGAGCCGTGCAACATAAAAATAAACAGTAAAAATGTACTTCATGTAGTGTAAAAAAATAAAAAAAATAATTAAATTCTCAGATACCAATCAATATTAAGATTTAGTATCTATTTAGATATCAATTATTTAGATATCAATACTTAAATGCCACTTCAGCGTCTGCTAGTTCACAGAAAGGACCGGCTTCCTCTACTAATTTTTAAACAGACACTGCAGCGGGCAGCCCCTCCCCTGCAGCATCTTCCTGGAGGACCCGTTGTTTACAGTGTTGCTAATTTAGCAACTTGTTGCTATAATTAACAAGTTTTTAGACTACTCTAAAGACTGCTTTTTTAAAACGGCGGCTAGCGACATCTCTAGCTACTTTTTCTGGCGTTATTGGAGACTGAGATGAAAATACGTAGGCTATTGTTTACTTTTCTCAATGAGCTGCAGTTGCTACTGCTGCAAAATAGTATTGAGAATCGAGCACTATCCTTAGTATCGAGTTTGAAATTTGAAATCGTAACAACCCTAATGTCATGTTTCCTGATATTTTTTAAAGGACTCATGTAATGAGAGAGTAGAACTGGTCCAAGCTCAGAATCCCGTGAAGCACTATAATTAACGCTGGAACATCTGATGAACCGTAAACAAACTGGAATCTGTCAGACAGATACAACTTGAATCAGTCTAGAGGAGCAACCTTGAACCTTCCAGTACGTTCAAGTCTTTGAAGTTTGTGTTTCCTGAATTTTACAGATGTAAAACTTCCTGCAATTTTACCACTTTACATACACAGATATTTCCAGCCATCTTCCTTAGAAGGCAACAAGCTGATTCAAAGATAAGAATCACTCGCTAGTTAATTACCTGGTATGGTGTTGGTCTACTAACCTGCACAGCAATGTGAGTGCCATTAGAGGTGGCCAATAACGTGACAGGATGAATATCTTCTTGCTCTTGGGTGTAGTTTGCCTCCTCCACAGTTTGGAATGAGGCCATGTCAGGTGTCATAATGGCCACCTGAGGATGACAGAAATATTTTTAGCAGTTAAATGAAGCCATTAATAGAACATATTCCATGTCTGAGAAGACCTATAGCAAACTGAATACAAAAGATGGCTCAAGCCTTCTGATGTGAAAACAAGAAACCAAAGTAAACATGCCTTAAAGCAGTGGTTCATAACTGGGGGGGATTATGACAGGGAGGGAAGGCTAAATAAAAATTTTTGTTTTTGCACTACTAGCAAAACATGGACAAATTTGTTGAAGTACCAATAGGAAAATGATGGTGACTCAACATCTGACATTTCAACAACCAAAAGAAAGATAAGAAAATATGATGAGGCATATCTTGCCCTAAGCTTGACCAGGTACCTGGCAAGTAATAGTAATGGTCAAAGGTGGGTAATGAAGAGAGAACACAGTTGTCTCAAAATATCAGAATCTGACAGTATGAAGCCAAACAAGTTACGAACGCCACTTGTAGATGTGTCACACTGAACACAAAGAAAAGCCTGTTGATTACTTTAGAAATAAAATACTCAACTGTCATAGAGTTGTTTTACTACAACAGCATCTGTCTCATTGAAAGCTCAACTCACCTAGTTTGCAATGATTCCTGACACCTCACACTAGAACAGAGGAATTGATCATTCTTTCTGCCACTGACACAGTTTTAGCTATAGTTAACAAG
Organism: Atherinosoma microstoma; assembly: GCA_037177055.1. Lineage (NCBI taxonomy): Eukaryota > Metazoa > Chordata > Actinopteri > Atheriniformes > Atherinidae > Atherinosoma > Atherinosoma microstoma. The sequence continues at coordinate 12,388,545 of JBBBVU010000010.1, forward strand.
TTGCAGCCAATAAACTAAACACATTTTTGTGGCTTCACATTATTGCTGTCGATGAAAAGGGGGCCATGCAGAAAAAGTTTGGGAATCACTGCCTTAAAACAACTTCCTATCCACTTCTCTAACTACACTAGTCATTTGATTTGTCACCTCCGTACATTGTTTCCTTTATAAATTTATGGCTCAAATTGAGGGGAAAAAGAAACGAGAAACAACCCAAAATTACTGACAGTGTATGTCATGAGAGTTTCATGTCTGACAGTGGAGTTCTGCAAAAAAATTTTCAACAGTTCATGGACAAACCAGACAGGTTTGGCCTTGAGGCAAGGCTACACTGACAAGCCACTACCATATGGACTGCCCAGCACCTGTATTTCTTTGTTTGATCCTCCTCTTGTTCGTCCCGTTTCAGTTTCTCAAACAGCTAAATGATGAACTGGAGATTTTAAAATAGGAATATAGGAGCTGATGTGTGGTGTCACAGTCACAACAGTAGGTCTATGTTTATTTCAAATACCTTCTGTTTTATGCAAAAGACTAAGACAATGGAGTGACAGCATCAGTGTTGGATCACAAATCAAGCAGTAACCATGTTCAAAGCAATGATGGATGTTCACCAGAAAACTGGTTGCAACAAATGAAAATGTAAAGGTTCAACAAACTGCAGAGAAAACAACCACCACCTTAAGACTGTGTTGTGGTGTGACTAATGACTAAGTTACAGTCTTGTCTCGTCCTTCTTTATTAAGTTTGATTAACAAAAAAGCAAAAAAAATCTACATTGTCCTTTGTGCAGACTACTGAGAGCTACAACAGTTGTTTACCTGTTCATCTGAGCCGTCTGTTGCAACCATGGTAACTGAGTGAGCACCTTGCGTTGCCAGTTCATGGGCTGGGATGGTAATGGTTGTCCCTTCTTGTGTTACCATGGTGATTGTGCCACCCATAGCTTGTAAGTCTGCTTCAGAGATACTGACCTGATATGAAACACAATATGGAGGGGGAGAATATTAATTTTCCTAAACAATCCTAATAGCTATTAAATCAAAGGCAATACTCATCTAAAAAAAAAAAAAGGAATTTGTGGATGATCTATACAAGACTAGGTACACACACTCATTTAAGATGGTGTTTCCAAAACTTAAATGCTGTTGTGTATCTATATGCTTTTCAAGGATTAGTGGACTGGATTCTGTCGGTCTGTTGAATCACAGTGAAACATGATGCCAGAAGTGAACGATATAAATTCAAAATCTAAATTTACAAGTTTTGACCGCAGATTTCAGTATTAAAGACATTGAGGATAACAGTGTTTTCTGAAGGCATTTATGAACTAGAATTTAAGAGAATGAACTGAGCAACTAAGATGAGTACAACCTGAAAACTGTAAAATACTTACAGTTAAAGCATCAGCATTCTGCTCGGCATTTCACTGTAACTTCAAGCACTCATCTTTAAGGAAACCTCACATTGCTTTTATTTATATAAGTAATTTAATTTAAATTTCCTTTTGACAATAGATATCCCAGTTTTGGTTTGTAGTGACCTTGGCTGATTTAAAGGCAACTTCAGTATAAACAACTACTTGCACCAAGTTAAACTGTCAACATCTTAAAAACAAGAGCTGACCACAATTTCATATTCAGTCAAAAGCTGCATCGTCTCATTTACAATATGAATCAAAGGTGTGGTGAAGTAGCACGAGGAGACCGACTACTGCTTTGTGAAAGTTGTACAGTAATGCAGACTGTAGCAGAGACATAAAATCATAACAACCATAAAAATTTTGGTCCTTATTTTTTTTGTCTAAAACATCTACTGATATTATGTTCCTGTACTGAAGGCAGAAGAACTTAGAACACCATTAATCATAAAACCAGAGTGTGAGCCAGAGCTAAACATATGTCAAATGTTATCGGCTCAGCAGAGCTTCAAAAAGTCATTATGAGCAAATGTAAGGCTCTTTTTTTAAAGCTTTACTTAGTCAAAATGTGTGTTACAATTGGATAAGTTCACCACCGTAAGTGTCTAAAGTGTTGTAGGCTTGCCTTTATTACCTACAATATTAATTTCACTGTGAGGGGGGAAACAAAGGGTCAACATACTAGAAATGAAATTTACTGGATTTAAACAATTGAACTATGTGGTTGTGATGGACTTAAACATTTCTATTAGTTGTTACCTGTTGATGTGTTCCATCCTCCTGAGTTACCAAAGCAACATGCTGCTGAGCGACCATGTCAGAGGTCTCTGCAGGAACCTGCTCTGAGCCAGAGTCATCTGCTTCAACCACAGTCGATGAGTAACTCACATTTGGATCATCAATTGCATCTGAAAGATTAAGTAAAATATAATCAATTAGATATTGTTTCATATCATGCTTGATTATAAATATTGATAGAGCTTCACGTGGAAGTTTAATCAAATCTTGTACATGTCACATTCTTTGTTATAAAAAGAAAAAACAAAAACATATTTTAAGGAGCTACTCATCACATCTAAACTGACCTGTTGGGGGTTCAAAATAAGCCTCCTGCTCCTCCTCAATGGGTTCTGTATCGTTGTGTGCCGTGCGTTTGTGCATGGCGAGCGTTGAGATCTGCTTGTAGGTTTTCCCACAATGGTTGCAGTTGTAAGGTTTACAGGGTGTATGGACAACATGGTGTTTATAAAGGCTGGAGTATTCGGTGAAGCGCTTTTCACACCCAGGCACTGTGCATACGTATGGTTTTTCTCCTGAAAGACACAACATCAGCCAGGGAAGACGTTTGCTTATCTATTAAAAGTATCAAAAGCTGTTAATAGACTTCACTCTGTATTCAGTGTGTACAAGAGCTTGACAATTACTATTTGCAGCATACAGGGTTAAACTGGGGAGCACTTCATGGATGCTAAACTGCAGCTGGCTGACTCATCAGAGGTACTTTTTGAAACAAAAACAATGACCTGTAAAAGGGACGCACCAGTGTGAATCCTCATATGGTTCTTGTAATTTGTGGCACTAGCGAATGACCGTCCACAGCTAGGCTCAGAGCAGTAATATGGCCGCTCTCCAGTGTGTGTGCGGATGTGAACTTTGCGGATGTTGGAGGTGGTAAATGACCTGCCACAGCCTTCAACTGGGCATTTAAAAGGCTTTTCTCCTGCAAAAAAAAGAACATGAGATGCAATGAAATAAGAAAAAACAAAACATTTTATTTAGTTATGCATCTATGTACATCCCATACTCGCATAATGAAGAATCTCAAGTGCTAAATTAAAGATACTAGTATTACTGCATAATTTTGAATGTGATTAGCCTTCTACATGATTCTCTAAATGTTTACAAATCTGCATTTAACTTCAAATATAAACAGCTGCAACGTGGCATCATGCTGCTTGTGATGATCATGTGCCTAACCTCTGGCACTTTGATATCTTTTAAAAACTTAACGTCTATAGATCTAACTAAACCCCTCATGCTGTTCAGCCAATCCTGATGATCTGTGTTGTTTCAAAAGCCAGTGGTTTTTGACTTGGGACCGTTAGTTTTGACCAAAATGTCATCCTTTCAACGCCACGCACTCTTAAAAAAGGATCTTTTGTATAAAACTAAAAGCCTTGAAGCCAGATTTCAGTCATCAGCAGTGGTAATCTGTGGTCGGCCACTGTTCCAAACACAGTATAACACATTCACACACAGTTTAAAGTTTAATGTATGCTGGAACAAGGAAATGGTGGGTCAGTGAGCTTCTGGGTGTGGATGGGTACCTGTGTGAGTCCTTGTGTGCTTTTGAAGGTCACCAGAGGTTTTAAAGGACTTGCAGCAATTCATTTCCTGGCATCTGTATGGCTTCTCTCCCGTGTGTGTGCGTGAATGACTCTTCAGTCCATACCCTAAAATACCAAATCATTGAATTTTTAATGTCACTGCAATTCTATTTTGAAAGTTAATATGACATGTAGCTTCTCTATGATCATTATAAAATGATAATTAAAATAAAAACATTATCTAAATGTAGGAAGGTTCAAAATCATGAATGCAAGACAAATTAAATTATCAATAACTACCTGTTGCAAATTTTTTCCCACAGCCACGATAATCACAGGCGTAGGGTTTGTCTCCGGTGTGTGAGCGCTCATGTACCTGAAGCACACAAAACTCTTATGCATTATGGCAGAAAAAACATAATTGCTGCTGGCAACATCAAAGAAAGATGTTGTGGGGAAAACATTTTCAGACTATTTCAAACTTGAGGAGCTACAAGCAAAGCATTAACCTTTATTTATGTATTTATTCATCATAATTAGCACATATATATTGTGTGGACGACACATCCACAAAACACTCGCACTTACCTTGAGGTGGTGGGCAGTGGTGTAGAGCTTTCCACAGCCTTCATAATCACAGCGGAAAGACTTTTCTCCAACATTTGACACTCTTGCTGGCCTGTTGTCTTGACCCTGTAACACAATCTAACAAATAAAGGTAGAATTTAGCTTTAAAGTTAAAACCCAGGTGAAAACTTAATAATAAAATTAAATAAAAAGATTTGATACCCGCATGTGGACACCATTGTCTGCTTCCACTCTGCCAAAGGACCCCAAGGAGCTTTCTACATTCTCCACCTAAGAGATAAAAGGAATTTATTTTTATTTTTTTTTAAATAAACAGCTAGAATAACATGAAAATCCCAAAACAATAGAAATGTACCTTTATGTTATTTACATCTACATACGTTTATCTGGTAATCATCCGTACAGCATGACAAATAGTGTCTGCACAATAGATAAAAATCTGTATACTCCATATAAAATTATCATTATCACCTCTGCCAGGGCTTTGAGGTTATGCTTTCGGTGCTGTACTTTTGTCTGTCTGTTGGCAACAGTCATAGACGCATTTTGACTAAATTTTCAGGAAATATCAGAAATGCAATAAAGGAACAAGTGATTACGTTTTGGGGGTGATCCGGATCACCGTCTGGATCCAGGAATCTTTTTAAGGATTATTTACTATGGGGAGATAGGGATCATTTTGCCATTGCAGCTTCTATTTCAACAGATAATGCCCAGAATCATTGGCAAAAAAAAAAAGAAAGAAAGATGACTTCATGGTAGATGTTATAATCCAAAATTGTTTGACTCTGATCCAGAGGTTCAAAATATAGGGGGTAGTGGGTGGTCACTTTGGGTTTTTCTCGGGTGACTGACCATATGGCTTGGCGAAGGTCTGCACTCTGCATGCTTCTAGTTCATACTGTTTTTAAAAGGGTGAGCATGGCAATTACATGATTTAGTTCAAAAGAAAAAGTAGGATATTCTATAAGACAGGAAATTCAAACACACTTATGGTGCATTCAGACAAAAGCGTCAGGTGCGTCTGGGGCATCAGGTTTACATGTTAAGTCTATGTGAACGCGCGTCAAGGGGCGTCCGCCACCTTGGATGCGGAAAATCTGAACTTTTGCCGCTTGACGCGGGGCGTCAACCAATCAGAGCGACTCAGCATCATGACGTACAGACGCATTTTCTGACAGGACAGAAATGGGAAGAACCCGGGGAAATCTCTTCACTTTACAAAGACAATGGAGGACAAACTGATCGTGGCTGTCTGTGCGCACCCTGTCATTTATGACACATCCTCCTCTGAACAATCTGGTGAATCCAGACACGACGCAGAGATGCCCAACAACATCGTTGTCTGACATTGTGGAGCAAATAAAGCCAAAACTACTTTCTAAAATTCATCCGCTATTGTAGAAAGACAAGCAAAAGAAAACATCCAGGTCCTGCAGATGCGAGTCTCGGGCGTCAAGAGTGTTTTTGATGCTGGATGTCAAGCGTCTGATTTACCAGTGTCAAGCGTCCAACTTTGAGCGTCAAGAGCGTTTTTGACGCTGAAATCGCGTTCGGTCTGAACGCACTATTATACATGACTTGTACAGATGTAAGGAAAATGATATATCAGATTTTTAAAAAACATGACATGAACAAAACTGCAGCCACATCAATACAATAGAGTAGATTCACCTTGGTACTGTACTGTTCTAGCACGCTAATGGTTTCTGGGTCGATGGCTGTGGCTTCGGTCTGCAGGTCAGCGATGGTGCCATCAGCCTGGATGGCCAGGATGGTGTTGGACTGAGGCATGTGTACTGTGTGCTGGATGTAGGCAGTGCTACCATCCTCCAACTGGACCTCTTGCAAGCCACTCTGGTCATAAGTATCTGCAAAGAAATAAAGAAAAAAAGAAAAGGAAACATGGCTTTGAGTTCAACCACTCCAAATTAGATCACACAGCTCTAAAAAGGTGAATAAATCTATATTTTGCCAAGTAAGTTTATCACATTTTTATTCCTATAACCTGACAAAATCTGTTCATATTTTTACAGTTCCCTTTATAATTAAACATACCGATTTATGGTCAGCATTGTCTAGAAATGCTACAGAAACTAATGTTTAGGAAGTTGAAGACAGCGATGACAGTGAGTCATAATCATCTGACAAAATGTAGTTTTTAGTGGTTAAACATTTACCTTTGGGTGTGTGAATATACGCAGTTGTTCCATCTTCTAACTGAACGGCCTGTCCATCTTCAAGCTGTAAACTGTCCCCCCCTACAAAACATATTTAAAAGTCATTTCTACCTCGCCAACAGCGTGCACTTGCAATCTTATTGGAGTATTGATAAAAATTTAATTAAACAAGTATTTAATACAGTGAAACATCTTCCCTGAACAAAATACACAAGATAAACCATCAGCTTCCAAATGGTATTTTTATAAAATTTTCCATTCTCTTGCAACCAGTATAGTGTCAGGTTTATCTTATACCTGCTTTAGGCATGGACACATGCTGAACATAGGCAGCAGAGCCATCCTCCAGCTGGATCACCTGACCATCCATGATCTGCCCATCTGAAAAGGAGGCTTTGGAGTCATGTTGGATATATGCTGTGGAACCATCTGCAAGCGTAACAGCCTGCAGGCTCACTGTGTCCATGCTCTCCATCTGATCACCATCTGGAAAAATATTTGATAAAGACAACACTTTAACTGTTGGTTTAATGGGAAAGAAAATCATGTTGTGCTGTATCTGCAGGTTCATTATGTTATTTCTTCAACTTTCTCAAAGTGAAATGAAAGAATAAAGATCTGATAGGATTGGGGCCGATTAAGTGACATAACCACACACAGATATTCAATCTGGACACTTAATGCAAAAATGAAAGTGTAACTATTAAAATTTATTTAGATTATAGTTTTCTCTGTAGACACAGTGCATATTTTTAAAACACTTTTGTTTCTGAAGATTTTCAAATTCAATTCAGCCTCTGTGTGAAATAACCGTGAATCTTCCAGCTAACATTACCCATCTTTTTCTATCCATCAAAACAGCTATTAAAAGTTTATACTTACATTATTCAGCACAAGCTGTCAGTGAACTGTGTTATGACAATAACAAGTTTGAGTTTGGGAGCTCACCTGCCACTGTCACCGCCTCTGTCAAACAGAGTGTAACAGGCTGCCCATCTGCATCATGAAACTCTGACATTCCCTGGGAGTCCCGGTTTATCTGAGCCAAGAGCATGCTTTAGCTGCTGGAGTGACAGATACAGGAGATTTAACTTTATGCTTAAAACCCACAGATCAACAGACACACCAGCAAAAGCACTGAAAATCAACTTTGCAAACATTCAACTTACTTTTTACCCTGTTCATCCCAAAATATATCATTTCCTTATTTTTTCTAATCATGTTATTCTTTGAAGCTTATACAAGTTTATAAGCTAGGAAGTGTCCATGTGTTTTTATCAAATATATACAGAGAGCAGATATGAACCTGCAACTGATACACACAGATAAAGCAATTATTTTATCTTTTGTTTTGTTTATATTCCCAAAATTATAATCATTCAATATTTAAAATAAAAAATTTCCCCCTTTAAGGGTTGATTCTCCAAGACAAGACACACTATGGCAGGGGTGTCCAACTCCGGTCCTCGAGGGCCAGAATCCTGCAGGTTTTCAATGTATCTCTGCTCCAACACACCTGACTCAAATTAATGAGTAATTGTGCAGAGCTTCATAGGCTGTTGTATCCTTTTTAATTTGAGTCAGGTGTGTTGAAGCAGGAATCATTGAAATCCTACAGGACAGCGGCCCTTGATGACCGACTTTGGACACCCCTGCACTATGGTGTTATACACATTAACTGTGCAACACATTTTATAACAATGAGGTTAAATTTAAGCTCTAAAGCCCGATGAAACCTGGGTCTTACCTAGTAATTTGATCAATTAAATACTCTCATCATTACAACATTTGTGAATGTATTAGTCCTGGTTGATACTTTATTTTCACATCTAGTCACTGCTCATTACCTGAAGGTTTTAAACGTCAGCCTTTGACAGCTAATCTGTTTTTGGCGCTTGATATTTTCAAATAGTATTTATTGCTTTGCTAGCTACCATGCATGGTAACTATGACTTGCAGAAATCCCAATTCAGCAGTTATTCTTATAGAAATGTGCTGAACTTGGTTCAATGTAATACAAGCACTCGTGTTGGCATTTTACCACCTAATGTTCAACTTCAACGCTACAACCACAGTAACGACTTGTCACAACACCGTATGCTAGCTAGCACTGTGCTAATAGCGCTGCTAACTACGCCAAGTGGTGCCATCACGACTTTTTAACGGTTGAGCCCGATCTGTTTCTTTAACTTTATGCTTCACAAAGCTTCAGTTATCTGTAACTGTCATGTGGCGACTTAGCGGACATTAAGTGTCAGCTAGAGGCTAACTAGCTCTCTCCATGAAGCTCCTGGCCGAGTTCGACTAACTAGCAACGGAACAAGAACGAGGAATCCATGAGCTAATTAATGATATAAGCATTTTTGGCTCAGTGGATATCAGTTTTATTTATTTTTTCCCCCATTTAACAGCATTTTCCATTCTCCAAATGAATCCCTGTCGTAGCCTGTCATTCCCACTCACAGCAGAGATGGCTGTGGGAATAATGCACACTGGGTAAAAAACCAATTTATATACTAACCTCCGAAAAATTTCCAACAATTCCTCCTGTTCGACCACCATGCAACAGTGCAGGAAACGATCAGTAACGTCCAAACACCGGGGACATGTATGACAACACAATCTGCTCCGTGCGGTCCCGCCTATTAGTTATTGTTGAAATACTATTGGTTTAAAAGTCATCAACTTCACTCCCACTGGTTAAACGCAGTGTCCGTCATGTCCCTTCGAGCGTGTGTAGTTGTTATTCAGCTTCCTGGGCCCCTGGCAGACGCCATTCCGCGTCGGTTTTCGTATTGTCTCTAGCTTTGACCGTAAATGCGCTGCGTCGTGTTGAAAAATAAATATTTAAGCTTTAAGATAAGTCTACGCCCAATCGACAGTGTATTTTTCGAACCACAATCCGCCACAAGATGCGGCCACAATGCTTCTGTAACATCATAAACATTGAAGTGAGGGGTGGTTTTTCGGCATCCATGTTGAAAACAAGGTCGTGTGGGAAAAAAAGGGGGAATGTGGGCAATGCAGTGAAAAAGGCTCGGACGTGTGACGTCCAGCTGCTGACATTTGCTGTATAAACTACACAAAGCACGTCTGATTAACTCTGGGTTTTAATCGGTAGATGGAAAAAGGTTTA
>JBBBVU010000010.1:12403116-12426121 GCA_037177055.1 Atherinosoma microstoma
CGATCTGAGAGAGAGAGAGAGAGAGAGAGAGAGAGAGAGAGAGAGCTGAACACCTTTATTATTATTATAATTCTTATCATTTTAATGTGAATAGATACAGCTCCGCAATGAAAGTCTTTAGAATAGTACAATATTTAAACCATCATCTTCTTGTATATTATCACCTGTAACTGGACTGTTCCTGGAAGCCTTTTATTCCCTCTCTCATTTTGCAGGTCCACCGTTGGTCCCACCACATGGTCTCGTGCTTTCCCGACACTGTTTGCGCAGCTCTGTCCTGGCTTCACTCCATCAGCTGCAGCCCCGGCAGGAACCTCCTGGCTGCCATGAGCCTGGCTCTCACTGACCCCGCCTGTTACACGGTTCATCTGCTCTGCGCAGACCTTCCCGAGCAGCCGGAGGTCGTACTGAGAATCCTGCCTGCTCTGGCAGCCGGGAAGTCTATGAACGTTTTCTACCTGCAGGAGTCAGGCAGTCAGATGAGGACGTACACTAGAGACTACATGCAGTGTCTGACTCAGGCCACAAGAGGGAGCTGTTACCTGATTACATTTGATTTGAATGGGGCGCTGGAGAAGGTAGGAAATTGTTCAGTACAGTTATTATTGACTTGTGGAAAATACTTAGGTAAATCTACTATATAGTTTTAAAGCTGTCAATAAAATGTTACAAGCATTATTTTTCTTTGCATCCCAACTGAACAGAGTAGTCTATTCAATAAGGAAGACAGTTTACTGAGTGTATTAATTTAAAAACATGTTGAAATAACTATGAATGTGTGCTTCTATGGATTTTTATAGGCAATTCCTCTGTATGCACCTGAGAGCCAGTCAGCAGTACCAGCCGTCTCTCAAGCCAAGTGTTGGTGTTCGTCCACTGCAGCTATTGGCTTGGTTACAATTGTTTTTAACAGTGCACTAAGTACAGTTTCACCAAAATGAATGAATGATTTTAATGGTTGACATTTCCAACAAAACAAATGCCCAAATCTGCTGTTAATTTTGCTTGATTTGTCCCCAAGGTGCAATCTTAGTAATCAGCTTTGCTCGGCCACCTCCTGCATGCTGTGCTTTCAAACTCAGGCCAATCGAAAATTCTTCCCAGGGTGTAGAGTGCTGGCCAGGAGAGAGGTGGATGGTCTTTACTACCAGGGCACTCTGCTACAGCAAGTACAGGTGAAAACCTGTGGTGTGTGTGTGATCATAAACTGTGTAGTATTTTGGCATGAACACACATCTTTCAAAAAACAAAATCAGTCCAATTGGGATTTTGAAATGGAACAATAAGGTTTATTATAAGCGTGAACTTTAAAGTCCCCTAAAATTAAATATGTAAAGTGTTTATTGATGTGTAGCACTATTTGTCACTTTAACACCAGTGTCTGGCCTAGCTGTTGGTCTTCACTGTGATGATTTAGTTTAGCTTCCTGAAAAACAATAAGAAATGCTGCTTTCCTTGTTCCATTGGGAGTCAGAACTTGGAGTTGGGAGTGATTTGACACCAGAGTTGACGATGTCCCTGTTGGAAGTAAAAAGAAAAAAATAGCAGCATTGCTCACTGTTTTGCTTACAAGCTAGTTGTTAGCAATACAGGCTAACAAACACGCTAGAAACCAATATCTTTATGAAGTGGTAATAAGTCTACCACTTTTCATCCTTTATATCCCAGTTTTTGTACTTAAACCAATGTCTACATTGGCATCTTCTCCTATATGTTCAAACTCAGGGAAGCAGAGGAGTCTGGGTAATTGAGTTTGACCATCCAGGAAGTGCTAATTTGGCCATCATCTCCTCCCTACGCCAAGTGGTTTGCTCACTGGACATGGTCAATGACAGCAGAGCTCAAAACCACTGTCTGGTACCTGGTGATGTTGTTCTGTCACCATGGGAACCAGATCTGAAGAAATATGGTCCAGGTCGAGTGATGGCAGCTACAGAGTGCACAGGTAGTTTTGAAGGTACTGTGGTGACACTCGTTTTTTTTTTTTTTATGTATCTGTAATTCAGCCTGATGTCTCTTTTTTTTTCCTGCAGCTGATGGTGTAACAAACCTCAGAGTGCTAATGTGGAACGGCTGCATGTCTCTGGTTCCTGACAGCTTGGTTTGGCCTATTTCCGCTTATCAACATGACAGGCTAGTCAGGGAGCTCCAAGCCCCGTCATCGGCACCCAGTCGATGCTGCAGCTGGCTTTCTACCCATAAGTCCTCCGTCACTCCCCGGCTGTCCTTCTCAAACTGCAGCCAGTCAGCGTTTACTCCATGCTGCTGTTCAGTTACAAACAACTTGCCCTGTGTAGTTTCACCCCGCTGTAGGTCCAACCTCGGAGAGATGCATAGATTTGACAGCACAGAACAACACAGACAGGTGGACCTGAGAGATACAGATTCTAGAAAGAGTGACTCTGAGGCTCCATCCTCCTCTTCTTCATTTCTGTCTGTAGATGAGACCAGAGTGTCAGTTTCTCCTGCAGGGAAGTCAAAGAGTAAACAGAAACGACCTCCCTGGAAGTACTGGAGAAGAATTGGACCAGAACCACAGCATAGACAACCAGGTAAGACGCAAGCAGACTATACTTTTTTTAAACTTCTTTTAAATCTTGGCTTAAGCCTAATAGATTTTGGTTTTTGACAGGAAGTACTGTACCCAAGAGGATATCACAACCTGCCAGTTTCCCTGCACCAGAGACCAGTGCCTCACTAAACCACAGCTCCCTGTTTCAGTCACTTCCTGGTACCAAAGAAATTAAAGCAAACATCAGAGATGTCTTTGGACCAACCAACTTCAAATCTCGACCTGCAGGACTGCGGCCTTTTTCTGGCAACAACGCTACTTCTGCTCACACACAGAGACCGTAATCAGTCTATTTGATGATGGTTGAACAACAAACAGCAATTTATTTTAAAAAAAGACTTTATTTTAAATACACTATAGTGGCATTATTGCAGGTAAACACTGTTTTTAGTGCATTACATGATGGAAGTGCAAAATCTTAACACGCAATCTAATAAGCAAATAACATGTAAGAAAAAATATGGCTCTTCAGTATGCAGCATACAAAACAACTTGATATGAAGATAAATAAAAAACAGGCAAGAAACACAAACAGCTTTAGCATTTGGTCAGTTTTTGTTATTAGAAGTTCATAGAGCTTATTTGGTCAGGTGAGGTGTCAGAGGTTAAAGGTGAGGTTGATGCTCTGTCCAGCTTTAATGCTGACCAGCTGAGTCTGCTGCTGTGACTCCGGCAAACTGGCAGTGATGGCGTACGTTCCTGGTGAAACCTCGATGTAAAAATCTTCCCCCATTGCAGAGACATGACCCTGATGACCAATAGGATTTTTAAAAAAATATTTATCTTACGTTTCAAACTTTATTACTAAACAACAGTCAAAATGTAATTTACCACATCTTTTATATGTTTACTGGTTGGAAGTGCTGATGTTGGCCGTACAGCTCCTGGTTGTGTGTGGAACCTGGACATGTGGGTTCTTTCACTTTCAGTGGGCTTAGTGCAACAGCCAGACTCGTAAAACCTCTATTAAAAAAACAAAAAAACAACAAAATCCAAATATTAGTGTGTAGCTGGAAGCACACAGAGTACAGGTTAACACAAGCAACATGGCTTGCTCACCTTGCAGTGATGGGTCGTCTGCTCCATGAACTCTGCAATTGTTGCAAAGGCATCATCAAGCTCTGTGTGGGCTCTCTGAAGGAGCAACATAGAAAAGTGAATTGTAATTAAGAAAAAGGCGACGGGACAGCTCAACTCAGTTCATAGAAGTTTGCATCTTTGGCAGACCTTGACAGGAATGCGAGTGTCTTCATCAGAAGTTGTGGGGGTCTGAGATGCACCAGTGTTTGTCCAGTCTACACTCCGCCTGGAGGCTCGCTCCAGCACCTCCAGGCCAAGACTGGCAGAGCGCTGCAGGGAAGTCTCCAGCCAAGATTGGTGCGCCATTAAAAGCTGAAATAAAAACACAGGTGACTGTCACCTGCAAAATCAATGACATTAACATTTTATAGTACTTTATAAAAGGACTTAACATCACTACTCTATACCCATAGCCCCTATAGTTTCACAAAAGTGCTGATAACACAATCTGAAACCCAAAGTTATATTAATGTACAGTTTAGTAAAATCTATTGAATTTAATTGAGGCATAAAACCATAAGGTTAAAATAACAGAAGAGACTTTAGAATCGTTTACAATTATACTTGGTACAAGGTTGCACAGATAGTGAAACCGCGCATGTGCAGTTCACATTAATGCCCTGTAGCCAAAACAGAAAGCACCTGGTACGTTACCCGTTATAAACTTTCACCTTTATAAAGATAACCCTTTCTTTCACGAGCTCCTGTGAAAAGCTGTCAAACAGAATTTAGCTGCACGCGCTGCATTCTCACACTGTGTCGTCATTGACAGGTTGCCACAAGTTTACCAGTTCGTTCTAATCACAAAATCTCTTCTAAAGAGATTTACTCGTTAGCGTGTTTCAGCGCGTGTAAACACCGTTGAGCAATGCTACAAATACTGATTTTCATACATAAAAATCTCTTGATAAAGTCGTGCCTTTAAAAATTACCTTCTTTAATAAGGTCCCTCACATTTTCCCTGATGAGTCTGGTGAGTCCAGCGTTCACTACTTTTCGAACATGACAGGAAACGCTGCCCATTTAAGCCCCGCCCCCTGCAGACGACGAAGTATGCAGATCGTGTTTAAATTAAAGCGGTGCACTTGCACATGGTGCATTAGGTGCGAGGTGTGCAAGTATTAAACGTGCGTTGACATTAGCAAGAAATGTAAAATATGACATTTATAGCTATTCAGCAACTGAAATAGTAAATGTTCTACCTTATGTAATGACTATTCAAGGGTTAGACTCCCCTTTAGGAGCTTCAAGGGACACCTGAAAAAATGCAATTAACTAGCTTCAGCTCTGCTTGAATGTTTATCCATGTAAGTATTTAGTTGAATCGTCATTAACGTTTAACATCGTGCGTGCATTTTCCAGATGCATCTCCAAATTCTGCATACTTGATTATTCTTATCCATATGGGCTTGGTATGGGTAAAATATTTAGTTAGAAAAGAATACAAATAACTACAACTATCACGCCAGCAGCTTTTTTCTCCTTAAATGCAGACAAAAAACCCCCCACATTAATTATCTGAGGAGCAAGTCTCCAAACACTGGAGTTGCATTGAAGGATCTCTCTTGGGGTCTTCAGATTCTCAACAGCTCCTAAATCAATCACAGAAGAAGCTGTACTTCCTGACTCCTCAGGAGAAATCCAGCATGTCAATATCACCAGTATGTCACAATGTGGCATGGAAGCTGTGCTGCTCAAGACAGAAAGACTCTACCGTGTATGATAAAACTGTTCATCCCATTTCTGAAACAGCCTTCTCAAGATTTCAGGATATTTACTCCACCAAGGTCTCCACAACATATAATTTTACTGTTCATACTACTGTTGAGGGAGAACTGCTGCAGGAGGGTGACAAATTGACACTCATTTCTCACAAACTATCCCATCATAAAAGGCAGACACTTGAGTCACTTAACCCCCCCCCCCCATCTTATTTCCCCCCCCGTTTTTTTTATACACTGGCAAAAGTAAGAATTGTCCTGTATGGTCCAAGTTAGTGTTTCTCCATCCTAGTCCTCAGGGATCACCTGCTCTGCATGTTTTAGATGTTTACAACTCCAGCACACCTGATTCAGATTAATTGAACTGCTCGTCAAGTCCTTTGCAAGCCTGCTAATGAGTCCTGCATTTCAGCCAGGTGTGTTAAAATACAGAAATATCTTAAAACATGCAGTGGGTCTCTTAGGACTAGGGCCGAGAAACACTGGAATGTTTTTACTTTACAGGTGACAATCTACACTTGGCACACTCAGTGGCACCTTTTAAAATTAGACATGACAGTTTCCGTTTATACAGTTTATTTTGTCAAAAAACACACTGACAGGAACATTATGCCATCAGCACGCAGGCTCCTCCCACTGCCTTGATCTTCTCCTCGGCCTGTCGGCTGAAGAATTTGGCCTTCACGATCACGGGCTGCTTGGGCAGCTTGCCTTTGCCCAGAACTTTGTAGTAGCCCTGGAGAGTTAAAAACACCAGCGGATGTTATTTTAATAATGAAAACAAACATCGTGAACATTCAAGAAAATAGTTTTACAGTACTCATGTTGGATAGAGCTGATTCAATATTACTACGAATAAAAAATACTACAAAACCAAAAATAAATAAAATCCCTTCCACTTTATTTATATAGCACAGTTTTAAACCCAGGTTAACCAATCTGCTGTACATTGTGAAACCTGATAGTATTTAACATTCCACAGTCTGCACTTAAAAAAAAAAAGGTTCTAAGAAGTAACCATGGGTCCAATCGCATCTAATAAAAATGTTCCTATGCAAGTTCTGACTACATTTATTACAAATTCTCCAAAAAGACCAAACGTGTAATTCACATCCTGCATTGACACTTTAACAGAAATAGTCAAACTGTGCAGACATCATAATCCTGTCCCTTGAAAAAACTATCCAATTTATTCATGTAAACTACAACATACAGATTAGGGCTGGGTATCACCACTAATCAGATCGATTTGATTCGGAACAGCCTGATTTAATTTGATTTTGATTAAATCCAATTTGATTAGTGTACAGATATCTATGTAACACCACCAACTTTTTCTTGAATTCCTTGAAATACATTCTAATAACCATTTTTTTAATCAAACATTGAGCCCATTTACATCTAAACCAGATATCTGGGAACAAACAGATAACTTTAAATTGGATTTTATGTGTCAATGTGCACTTAAAAAAAAAAAAAAAAAAAATCAGATTGAAAGATTGTCTACATGTTCTTGTCTATTACCAGATTTATTTTGGAATTGAGATGTGCGTTGTGACATCATTTCATGTTATTTTCAAAACATTGAGTTTGTTGAACATTGGGGACCCCACGGTCTTAGTGTTAGCTGCTATGTGAGAGGTAATATGCTGCTAAATAGTTTACAGGTGTATGTAATCCAATGGAGAACAGTTTAGCACAAAAATACTTCTCTTCCTGTAGCATGCTGTCCTGATTAAGAAAAAACAGTGTGGTTTTATAAAACCATTTAGACAATACTTGACAACACAATACATCTGCATGAGTACTTACGGCGCGCACAGCATCGATGACGGGGGCAGGTCCATCAGGCTTCTTACTGTAGTTGAGCCTGGTCTGCTCGCTCACCAGTGTCCACAGTTTGTCCAGGTTGATGGTGGGGCAGTGGGTTGTGTTCCTCTTCAGGTGGTAATGTCTCATACCCACCTTACCGAAGTAGCCTGGATGGCTGTGAACAAATACAGGAAGAAAAGAAATGATAAGAACTCAGTGACCTCCTGACACAGGGGTAATCTGGGAATTTTACACAAATACACAAACACAAAATAAAACACAAACAAGTCCAACTGGAAATATTTCGAAAAAAAGATGAAACAATGAACAAGTGGCTTCACTCTTATAATATTCTTACATTTTTTTGCCAAATGCTGAACAAACTACACAACATATTTTTTGACCCACTAAATCTGACGTTAGCCCAATGACTATACGAAATTATTTGAGACGTGCCGAAATGCAGACACATTCTCCACATTAACATCCAACTAACGTGTACTTTTATTGCACAATCATTGCAAACTGAAATAGCATCAGTAAATATTTCAGCATTTACAGGAGAAAGAAAAAGCGCAGAAGGTTTAGAGTTTCAAAGTCCATGTCTTTTATAAAATCATTTTTTTGAGATGACTATGAGGTATGCCAGTCAGTGAAAAGGATCAATTTATAATTCTAAAAAAAAAACAACCACAAACAAACTCATGCCAAGACGATACTGTAGTCTGCAAAATCATTAAGCCTTGCTGAATTAACTCAACAGCTGAGGATTTATTTATGCAGGTATAAGATCTTAATCACTCATTAATAGGCTACAACAAATAAAAATGTCATTGTGTACCAGGTCAAATCTTGAATATGAGTTAATAAATAAAACATTTTCTTATCTAAAGCATTTGATTGCACAATCATTCAAGAAACCAATATCTTTATAAACATTCTTCCAGTTTCTCCCAACTTTAACACAGACACACTGTGTATTATGAGGCACTTACTATTTATCAAAGTTGATTCTGTGGTGATGCAGACCACCGGCATTACCACGACCTCCAGGATGCTTTCTGTGCTTGCCTGTGGAGTGGACGAGCTGCTGTTAGCAACATCACCATAATCTGTCACCATCAACTTTTGGGGTAAAATTCATTATGGAGTCAGAAAACGTGGTTTAAACTTACCAACGCGACCATGTCCGTGGCTAACATGTCCTCGGAGCTTCCTGGTCTTTGAAGTCTTGGTAGGCTGTAACAAATATTAGATTAGGGAATACATTTGACTTTAGGATTCCCTACGAATATATACATAGCTTAGGAAGCTAACTAGCGGTAACTATCGGTTCCCCCCCCCCCCCCCCCTTATAAGCATGACTGACATATTTCTTAAGATGCAAGTAAAGCATTGTAAGAGGAACAGACACGTAAAATATATCTCCCCATTAATTTCTAAGAAATACAGCATGTAGAGCCTGCACGCTGCCTGCCAGGAAGCTAACCGGAGAGTGATTTCTATTAGTGACAACGTACATTCAAGAGCTCTGCTACTGGACAGCATTCTACATATCACGATCGGAAATATGAAAAATAAAGTTTGCTATGTCAATGACAGTAAAATGCGTGTTACTAGAGGGGCAATCTGTTGGTAGAAGCTGAGGGCCAATGTAGCCCAGTTGAGCTAACACAGAGAACCACCGGATGAAAAAAAATCTCTAAAATTGCCACAAATCATGGCAATACAACCAAACAATTATTCATCTGCCATTAATGCACATAAACAACGTAGGGGATACGCGTGTTCTGCCTTAAGAGAACAAGGATGGGGGCAGATATAACTCAAATTCACTACACTGGGATACTTCATAGCACCTACCATCTTGGAGGCTAGTTGAAAGAGGAACGGGATTTGGAAACAACGCGGTTTTGTGCGAGACTTGAATCTATATTAACACGCACTGTAGCCCACAGCGACACTTTGTGCTAACTAGCGGAAATGAAGACAAAGAAAATTTTACAGACGAGCAGCTTTAGTGTTTACATGAAGATGCCGTAAGGTGATGGGGCGATGAATATCTGTAAAAGAAATTAATATATAGAATAGTCTGGACAAAGCTGCTAATAAAGTGAAATCAAATAACATTTAGAATAAACAGATATTTGTTTCAAACAGATATTTGTGTTAAGAGTTTGCTATTTTGTGATAGAAGTGTGTGTGATAGGCTATACTAGCCTAATTTTAACTTTGTGTGTGTGTGTGCGCGCGCGTGTGTGTTTAGTATTAATTGTTATGTGAAAAAGGGCCAGTTCTTATAGGCTTTTTTTTTTTTTTTTAATTTTCTGCTCATTTTCATTTTTGTATTTGGATTAGCTTTTGATTGTTTTGTCTCAAGAATAATTAAATTAAAAAGTAAACTAAACTAAGGTGTCTCAATTATATTTCATGTAAGGTTAAAAAGCAGTTGGTTTGGGTAATGGGTTTGAAAAGGGGTAAATGGAGACTACCTGTTGTATTGCTGATCCAGTCTGAGCTTAGTTGAATTTTTTTGAACACTAAAACAGTCAGGATGTACCTGGTTCATCCACATTTTCAAAATTCTGTGATTGTACAGCTCACATGTTTTTCCTGTTTAACAAAACATAACTGGAAAACCCTCTTCGAACAAAGGGGATCATGTCAGTTGTCACCTTCCCAGCACTCATGCAGCCTTGACTCTCCTCCCCAAGAGGCTTCACAACCATTCAGACATTAGACCTTGAGACCGAAACACATCGGTCACGCTGGTAAACAACTCACAGGTGACAATGACTTGAACGACCAACAGACTGGTGAAGTGAGAAGGCCACACCATGTGAAGTTAAAGACCCTTAATGTGGGAATGTTCTTTTAACACTTATAATCTGAAACCAACCCGCCAACTGGTTAGAACTGAAAGAGCCTTTCAGATGAAAGGTGAAATGACACCGTGCATAATTTTCCATGGTCCAAATAACATTTCACAGTTTAGGGAATTGATGGACTATGAGTGTAAATGCAGGCTTGCCTGTGTTACAGGCACAAGATTTTGTGGTTATGTTACACTGTTCTATGTTGTGTTATCAGTTGGCTGTGATAGTGCTTCAGTAGGGGTAGCCACACACAGACAGAGTTTGAGTTGATTTACATAAGGCAGGTCTGTTATTCAAAGTTTGAGAGAACTTCCAGGGTGTAAACTGTCATTGGTTAGAACTGAAGAGAGTGATCTATTTTCATCTCAAGTCTTCCTCGTCCTCCGACTGCCACATCAGTCTCAGGTTTTGCAGCTTCCGTGGGATTCATCGTCATTGGATTTGTAAGGAAAATTCTTTAAAATGTTCTTTTGTATATATTTTCATATGTTAAAGATTAGCTTATAGATAAAGCAGCATTGAATGCTATTTTACATGTACTCTACAATTCTTAAAGATTTGCTTTTATTTATTTATGAGCTAGTTACTTAGAAATTAAGATTCATTCCGAAGTAAACATGACAAACTTAAAATGATGACATAGCTTAATGAACAAATCTCCTCAATTAAACATCACACTGCCATAAACTACTGTGTAACAATTGTTAATCATTATCTAACCACGTGGTATAACAGTAACTCAGTCAGGCATTCACTTTGACTTCATACAGTGTGCAGACTTATATTTTCATTTTAAGTTGTTTTAAATTCTGGACCTGTTCTGGTAACAAAGTGTATTACTATACAGTTAAGCTATTTTTATTTGAAATGTCAAAATGTTCCAGTGAGCAACTTTATCCATCACCACAGTCCAAACCCTCTTTGTTAAGGTTTCTTGTAATTTCTTTAAGTGGTCTTCAGGAATAGTTCTCCAGGTGTCTTGAAGGATGTCCTGATGTTTTTCTTTGGATGTTGGCTACATTTTCTTTGGTTTTCTGTAAAGATGATCCCACTCTGCCTCAATAATGTTGAGGTCTGGTCTCTGGGGAGGATTAATCATTTCATGCCACTGATTTTCAGTCCAGTTCTGGTGTCGTTTTTTCCCTTTCTCCCTACCTTAAAAATTGAAGCTATTTGTATCTTCAGGTATTGTGTCCAATCTTTGTCAGAGTTTTGTTATCATTATTTTTTATATCTCTTAAGGGACATCACATTCAGATACTGTTGTGGATGTTATTTTTAGACTTGATACCTCTGCAGTCCTCTATTTGTCCAGTTTCCTTAAATGTGTTAAGGACAAACTGCACACTGTTAGCCAGGTTTTCATTAATATCTCTTTGAAAATCATCTTGTTGATGCAAAAGCACCATTTTAAATATGTCTAAATATGTTATCATTGATATTTTTCATAGATGCAACAACAGGAATGCGAACAAATTCTACATTTGCAACTATTGTAAAAAAATTTATGAGGTTTGACTCAATACTTTTCCACAGGACTGAACAATAAAAATGAAAAGAAGAGCTATTACTTGTAAATAATGTATCAGTTATAAAAGCTCTTTTAAAAGTGAGTTTATTCTGGATACTTAAAAGAGAAATCCATCAATTTTACAAGAAAGAATATGTTTAATGTTTTAGAGTAAAGTACTAATTTTATAGTGAATTTACTCGCTGGATCCCCAAAACGGTGAGCTTTGACTTATTCAAACCCCTTAAATACTAATCTGATAATTCACTGTATATAAATGAGGAACCCTTTACACTGTCATGCTGTTTCACGCGGTCATTCACAATATTGATGCGAGAGAACTATCTCTACTCTGAACTCTGAATGTAGAACTGCAAAATACCTTCTTCTACGAGGGTCTGATAACATCTTCCACCACTGAAACCAAATGATCACATGACTGGATTTTAAACACTGTCGACACAAAACCCTTGTAGTCACTATCAGTGAGCCTGGCTGACATGTCAGGGGGCTGAGGCTGATTCAGCTCTCCACCAATCAAATAATTGGTGTCCCCCTTGATAACTGGACACATGGAGCAGCACCGCCTCTCTCCTCCTCAGCTCACATCCATCCGAGGACGCGTTCACATGGATTTCTGAAGTTTTCCTGACAGCTTTCAAATATCTTTCTTTTACACTCAGGTGAAGTACAACCCTGATTCCACTTTAATCAGGTCCTTAAAAAATTATCATGTTTAGAAACTAATTGGCATTTTTATATGCAACATCTTTTGTGTCGATTAATTAGAGATACTTCTTTACCATGCAGAGTAACAAATTACTCTCAAATGTTATATGAACCGCTGACTCTTCTACTATGTCCTTGGTGTTGTTGCCGTTTGTTTTGATTCGGCTGTTTTGCCGTCAAACACTGAACACACAGGATTTCAAACGAGCAGCTTGTTCTCTGTTTTCCCTCATGTTTTTTCCCCCCAAGAGGCTCGATCTCCTGGAGATGGCAGACTCCACTCACAGACGCCATGGTAACTTTCCACAAAGGCGAGAATCCCTGTTGCCATCGGGAATCATGTGCAGAGAGCCACTGGCACTGGAGACCATATCATCTGAGACTGAACCAAATCGGGAAATCACACCAGAGGAGCCAACAGCCCCAGCAGAATATGTAATACATACATAGTGTTAAACAAGGTTTTGTTAGTCAGTCAATCAGAACACTGGGGTGATAATAACAATGCTAAATCTCTCTTTTTTTTTAACAACACAGCTCAGCAGTTCTGGATTCTGTGAGGTGGAAAAGGAGGCAAAAAGATCTTGTAATGGAAAAACCAGAGCAGCCTCTCCAACAGCTGAGAGATGGCAAAGACATCCTGACAAAAATGTGACAGCTTTACTGAAGAGAATAAGGTAAAATATGAAACAACACACAGTTGAGGTGAATTCCTCTGATAACAGGACATGTATTTAAATGAAGAGTTTGACACTTTGGTAAATACACTCATTTTCTTTGTTGCTGTAACTTAAGTAGAAGAGTTCTGGCAAAGTTGTTTGTTCATGTTAATATTATCATATTATGGGTTTGCAAAAAACTCTAGAAGTAAGAGACTGCTAGCTCAAAAAATGTACAGCTTATTGTATGGTAGAATGCATTAATCATCATGCATCATTAACCAAAAACTAGCAAAAAACATTTTATGCTTTAAAAAATACATTTTGAGCTATTACAGACATAAATATGTACAAATGACAACAAATTAGTAGCTCAAGGTTTCTAGTGGACTTGTTTTGACCACACTAAGGCAGGCAGAATTATTTTGGACTTTTGCAGCTTTACATATACAGAAATATCTGATTTCCTAATTTGTCTTTGCACTTCACGGGGGTGAAGTTGCAGCATTAATGGAGCGGCGAAAATGCTGCAAGCTTTATTTGTGAAATGTAGACACCAGGTGGCAGCAGAGTGCCTGTATGCTCATACGTACACAGTCAAGCCAAGTCAAGTGCATTTATAAGTGCATTTAAAACAACAGACGTTGACCAAAATGCAGTACAACTTAAAAACAAGAACATCACAAAATATAAATAGACAAAATACCAGAAAAAAGATTTTAAACCCAAGGAATAAAAATGTTTTTTTTTTTTTTTTTAAGTTTTGAAATTATCCACTGTTAGCAATGTCCTGATGTGGAGGGGGAGGCAGTTCAACCAGTTTGGGGTCCAAAACAGGAAAAGCTCTGTCACACATTTGTTTTAACCTGGACCTCGGTACAACCAGAAACATCTGATTGACAGATCTTAGAGCTTTGGAAAGAGCTGGTACAATGAAAAGGTTGGAAAGATGAGAAGGGATAAGTCCATTTAAACATTTAAAAATGAACAATAAAATCTTAAAATCCACTCCAAAACAGACTGGGACCCAGTGCAGAGAAGTTAAAATTGCCATGATCATGTTTACATACTTGTTAAGAACTGAGCTGTTACATTTTGAACAAGCTTCAGGGGCCAGTTTGGAGCAGTTTTACTGGTCCAAGGTAGATGCTCCGCTTGGCACAAATATTCTCGTGTAGTTTCTGAAAAAGAGTTTATCTGTGTTCTTTTGTTCTTAATAATGACAATGTGAGCTGTAGAGGAGTTGTCACATGTATATTTAAACTTTGGACAGAAATCTCCCTGTTTCCTTGCTTTTATTCTTCTACTCATTGTCTTCAAGCCCTGGCTCTCGCTTTAGATCATCAGAAATTCATTTTGATGGGCGAAACAGGCTCAAAAGTTTATCTAGTGATGATTAGGAAAGGAACTACTTAAGCCCTCTAAAATAACTAAACTGTTTTCTTTAAAATGCCAAACTTTCCTTTTAAACATATGAGACAGTCCATTTGGTATCTACCCAAAACTATTTTCCACTGATCAGAAAGAGTCTTCATGGTGCATTACAGGATCCTGACATAACTCACTGCTGATGTGCAGAGCTTACAGGATGACCATGAAGCCTTGTTTTATTCCAACAGGATTCACCCAGAGGCCCAGAGGATTCTGGGTAATTCCTGCATACCTGTAGTGACCTTGGAGCGACTGAACTTCCAGTCTATGTATTTATCATCTCTGCAGCCAGTTGTGTCTCTGATCCGACTGCCGTGCCAAACACAAGCTGAGCTCTACTACCGTGATGTGTCTTTAGACAATCCTGAACAGGTACACAGATGAAAGCCGAGGTTCTTTCAAGTGAAAGAAAGATAAGTTTGAAGTATTTTTGTAACTGTTTTGCTCTTCTCTTGACCCATGTCTCTAATCTCTGCTTGCAGAATGGATTCAGTCCAAATGAAGTAGATACTTTGGAGGTAAGAGAAGAACCAGAGTGGGCAGATCAAACAGAGACAACACCTACATCCTGGACTGAACCCTACTGTCCCGACAGTCCCCCGTTTGAAGAACCAGAGCAGGACTCTGGCTTTGACTGTGAATCTAATCCAGATCAGCCATATATCCTGTATGACTCTGGATCTGATGATGGGAAAAACGATTCAGAAACATTCTATTTGGATCCAGATCCGGAGCAGGCCGTGGTGATTGAATTAGATCCGGAAGCAGAAGCAGAACAAGATCTATGCTTGCAGCTGGAGGATGATTCTGACACTAAATATGAATCTGATGGAGCTCATATGAACCACGGTGTAGACCAAACACCTGATCTTTGCTGCGCACTCGAGCAGCAGCCAGAAGCTGTAGTGCACACAGAGGAAATGGAGAGTGAAGATTTTTGTGCTGTTTGTCTGAACGGAGGAGATCTGCTTTGCTGCGACCGCTGCCCAAAAGTCTACCACCTTGCCTGTCATATACCACCTCTCATCAGCTCCCCGCTGTAAGCACTGTGTGAAAACCTGTAGACTTTGTATCTCTAGCAGTTGTACTATGACCTTCATGATGTACAGAGTATGTTACCTCGATGAGAGTCTGTCACTGAAGTTCTCTGTCAGACATCCTACCAGACAATGTTTGATTTTGGCATAATTCAGTGGCGTTTCAGTACATTAATGTATTTGCAGTAACAGTTCATGATTGTGGGTTCTGACATCTGATTTAAGTGTATTTATGTCATGGTCTGACTGTAAAATAATAGAGGTTTTATGTGTGTTATAGAGGTGACTGGGTGTGTACGCTGTGTCGAACTGACCAGGAGCCTGTGGAGGACTATGACTGTGAGAAGATGCACCCCTGTGTCAAAGTGCCTTACACGCTGTCCAACCAGGACCAGAGGGTGAGCCTTGCAGAATTAGCAGTTTGGCCTCTATACTGCAGTATAACAACATTCCTGAAATAACAGTTCAAATTCAGCATTAGTTGTTATATTATTGCAGCCAGTAAATGTTCTGCATGATAATTCCAGCTTTCTTCCAAATCTCCTCTCACTTTGCGTGAAGAGAGAGAAAAAAGTTTGCTGTGAAGCTGACTGAATTCAGCTCACACACTTTTCTGTGTTTTTTTCTTTGATTTGTCCTTTGCAGAGGTGTGAGAAATTGTCTCTTCTGTTGTACTGTCATGCACTCAGTGTTCCGTTCCATGAACCCGTCAGCCCTCTGGTCAGTCCAACAGACTTACCTACTAACATAAAGCTGCACCATCACATCTTACACAAATCACCTTCTTTTGACCATTTTTTAACAGCACAATAGGGTGGAAGTATTTCTTTCCACAGCCTACCTGAATGGTTTACAATTATGTGTAAGATGCTCCAGTTCACTTTTGTAATCACACATATATTAAAATGACATAATTCTCTCCAAAATAATCGAACCCCTTTGTTAATGCTCCAGGCCCGAAACTACTACCAGATCATCAAAAGGCCCATCGACCTGTCAGTGATCCGCAGGAAACTGGACAAGAGCAACACTCTCCATTACTTCACAGCCGAGCAGTTTGTTGACGATGTCCTGCTGATGTTCAAGAACTGTGCTACTTTCAATTATGTAAGTTATTCAAGAAGATGCTGGATTCTGAGAGCGCTTCATACTTGTGAGTGGGGATGGGCGATACCAATATTTTTCATGTTTTAACAATACCATTAGTTTATGATAGTTTTTAGTTAATATTGACATCGATACAGATACTTTTTGCCCCTTAAAGGAAAATAACAGGATTGTACAGTCTACAGTAATATTTTTATTCTAAGGGTAATTTGAAATTTGAACAAAACTCATGAACGTAAATACTTGAAACAAATGCTAATGAAATTGTAATAGAAATATATTAATGAGTAAATTACATTAAAAAAGCTGAAAAAAAATTTAAATGATAAAATAGACTACAAATTAATATAAGATTATTTAAACGGATTAAATTTAATATATTTAATTACAAAATATAATAGCAATATAATGAATATAATAAAACACTATCCTCAAGTACAATTTTAAAGCACAACATGATATTCAGTTTGATATTTTGACTGGCAGATATTGACACCAGAGTATTGATACACCCACCCCCGCTTTTAAATAGTTTCTGCATTAACTTGAGGGGCTAAGTTCCACATCTGGAAACTTACTGAAATCTTTATTTATAGGTTCTTTATGTATTTATTTCTTTATCTTCCACTCATTATTGAATTAACATTAGCTTCATTTTGTTTCCTTCCATCTTAGCCCCAACTTATAGCATTTAGCTCAAAAGCAGAGCTAAATGCTAACTTCAGCTTGCTAGTATGCCATAGCCAACAAGCTGCAGTTTAGCAAACTAAATGCATCTTCATTCATAATTTAGCATGGTTACATTGACTGATAAACATTAAATAAAGTTGTGCATCTAGCTTGTCTAAGCATGCTAAAAGTCCTTTATTTAAAAAAAAAAAAGAACATTTAAAAGTTATAGGCCTTGCACATTGTAGTATGTTCCTGAAGTTTGGGGATCTTGCTCCTGGTCGGATATGTGCGTAAAGTTTATTTGACTAGCTTGTATTATACATTTAAACTAGGTGTCCACATTGAGGGAAAACCAACCAGGAGTTTTAATTGTTTTTTTTTTATTTTTTTCTCCCCCTGACATGCAGCCAGACTCCGAGGTGGCCAATGCTGGTAGAAACCTAGAGCTGTATTTCCTGGGGAAACTGAAGGAGGTTTTTCCTGACCGGATGTTCCCATCAGCCCGCCAAGACAGAACGGAAAAAGCTCGCCTCCGGTGGCTCAGCAAGAAGAGGAAGGAAAACTACAAAAAGAGGAGATATGTCTTTAGTGGGAAAAAATATTACCTGTAAACTTCATGTCATAAGTCTTGTTGGTGGAAGTTTTGTTAATGGAAATAAATAACTTTTGTACTTTTTTTATGAACTAATAACATTACTTCAGGAGTTTTCACCCAAAGTCAGATGAAAAAATTGCACAATGCTACAGATAGGGATGAAATCATTTGTGTCTGTCATGTTTTTAATATGGTTTTATAGAAGGATGTACTGTTGTAATAACCAAAAATCCCCCCCTTGTTAATCTGAGAGGTTAATCTATATTTAACGTATGATGTGTAGTTTTATTTGAAAGTTTGAAGTTCAACTCCACTGAGGTTAAAGCAGGGCCCAAAGTCTCACTGTGTAGGTGGTAAGTGAAACTGTGGTTATACTGAAAAAAAAAAAGACTTCCGCCCCATTCATAAAATCCACTTAATGGAGACATTGTTCATTTCTTCAAGCTTCTTCATTTGCTTTGGTTTATTGTTGATCTGTGTGCTTCTCAGTGCAGTTATTATACTTCCCTGACCAGAGGGCTTGTAAGACTTAAAGCTGCAGACAACTTTTTTTAAGAATACTGTCAGTGGAAATAAATGTTGTTTGCAAAATTTACCTAAAGAAGTTTTTTTTTGTGTGGACTAGCTAAATTGCTATTATTTTCTCCTTTTTACCCTGTGGTTTTTGGGGATCACCAAGCTTATTTTTCCCTCCTAACAAAAGACGATAAAATACATTTGTTGAAATAATATAAACTATTTTTTTTCTTAAAAATGTGTGCATTCACACTCCTTATCAAAAGACAAATCTTGTGTTGGTTAATGTTTACCTTAAATTAAGCTAATTAACAGGCTGTTAATCTGATGGTGATGCAGTCATATGAAAAAAGAAAACATTTCAATCCTCAGGTTTTATGTCTCAAAACTTATGCTCGTCCTGCCCAGTTAGGGGTCCACAGACAGCTGGGCGGCTCACCTTCTGGGGGAAGTTTCCTTCTCTCCTGTCTTACATCCCTATACCCCTCTCCTCCCCAGCTCTTTCATGCACACAGATGTGGGGTTTTGGGGAGTGTGCATGCCATATGGAGTGTGGAACCATCTAAGGGTCCTTGTTTGCTGCATCTCATGGTGGTTGGTAGTACCCTGGTCCCCGGAGTGCCTGGCCGGGGTATTGGAGTGAGTGATGGCCCATGTTTTGTGGCCGTCCGGTGGTGCTTGGTCCTCCCGGGCATCATGCAGGCCTCTGCCTAGGGGGATTTCACTGGTGACAGCTTAATATTACACAGTCAATGGGAGACAGTCATATAGCAGCGAGATGTATAAAGCCATTTTACTCATGTGGTTTTTGTGTTCATGGTATCTGTCATTCTGAGTGTTCTTTTCTTTTCTCTTTTTTTTAATAGATGTAAAATATATCCTTTTTCAAGTGCTTTATTTTAGAACATTTCACTCTTCCAAGATGCAGCTCAGCATAATTTACCAAACACAAAAGAAGAGACCTCTTCAGGTAATTTATGCCATCTGAGGTGCACCGCTACACTTTCATTAAGTGTTTTCAAAATACTCCTCTATGCAATGTAATCAATGAGGAATACGGCTGCAAAAGAGCCTATACTCTATGAGCCACTCATGCCCTCCACCCCTTCCTCATAAACATTGTGTCTTTGATCTGAGTGTAGCTCAATGATCTAAAATTTGTCAGCCACTGAAAAAAGAGGAAGAAAAAGACAAGAACAAGCTTTTAAGAGCGAGCTTTTCTGTGGCTAATGCTCAGATGAAATGCCAGAAGCTTGCCATGAGATGTTATTAAGGGAAGGTTTAATGTTTTTACCCACTTTACACAGTCCATTAAACCGTAGTCACATGTCGGTCTTTCTTTTACCTCCATGGCTCCACTCCCCCTCCTCATGTCCAGTGTTGTATTGTGCAGATGTTTCATTAAAGAACATCAAAGCCCCCATGCAAGCCCCCTTCGCTCCGTCTGTTTGAATCACTAATGCACACAAACAGGGGGAAAAGGCAGCTATACCTCCAGCTGCAAAGATAAGCCCTACATCTGATGTTTAGACCAAACACTGCTGCATCCATTACCTATGATTAGACTTGGTATTTTTCATTAATCTCTCACTTTAAAAAAAGCTGCTGGCCAAGATTCACTGCTCCTCTTTATATCATTTGGACCCATTCAGACTAATTTCCTCACTTATAATCTTGATGAGCTATTGCATTAAAAACTCTTGAACTATCAAGCTTTGGACTAGGATGACAACGTTATTTTCTTTGGCCCCTTTTTAAGAACGGAACAAAATCTTTATTTCACCGTCTAAATAAAAAATGCACTACATGCTGATGTTTTACAGCTGAGGAAGTTGCTCTGTTCCTCAAGTCTTGGCTGTGTCTTTGTGTAGAAGCTCTGGAATATATCAAAGAAAGGAGATAATGGTGCTCATCAATTTTTTTCAAGATATGCTTGAGTCAAAGAAAGAGATTTGAGCCCAACAAGCTCAAAATAGAATAAGCTGAAAGACCACACCAACACACCATCAGTCTTTGCTTTTTATCATTTTCAACTCTCAGGAAAGGAAACATAGAAACAACTTTTCTAAATTTGGTAAAAACAAAACAACAAAAAAAAACAAAAAAAACTTTACATGGAAAGGAGAAGCAAAATAATAAGAAAGGATGACTAAAAGTCTCTACTAGGTTCTGTACTTCATCCTTTTGAGCTGATACACACAGGATGGTAGCTTAGTAGAACATGTTCAAGATATTTATGTTAACTTGTACATATGTAAAGGTAGATTTCAGCCAACAGTCATGGGACGTAAAGGATGATTTACTGTCTGTATTTTCTGTTTGTATTTGACCACGGACTGCATATAAGAAGCGGACACAACCACGGTCATGTCACCAACTGATTTTCTTTTATTGTGAAAGATTTTAGCCATCTTGGTATTTTTGGAGCTGTAAGTCGATAGAAAGTGATCATGATTGTAGAGAAATGTGCTTCTTTGAGACCAATGAAAATAGCAATAAGGAGAGCATTAAGAGTTTTGACACTGAAAAGATCAAAACAATAAAAATGCTCACACAGCAGGCCTCAGCCTGATATAAAGAAAGGCCATCAAAAGATAAGGATAGAGGGAAACATTGAATGTTAGAAATAAACTAGAAATTTCTGTAGAAATTTGATGGGTGCCGATTCAGCTCCTTCCCACTCAGATATATCTTTTTGGCTAAGACATTGAATCATGGGGGCAGCCATGATGGATAATGCCACTAAGAAGCAGCTGCTGTGTACCTGATTGGTATAATGACATAGCCAGGCCAAATGAGTGTGAGGGAGGGGCTGTGAACAGACATGTTTAGACACCTACAGTTTGATGTATAGAGTGTGTGTGTGTAAGACAAAATGAGATTATGAGTATTTAGATAATGAGAATATAAGTATTTAGATAAATCCGACAGCCGTTTTGTGTGTTGTTCCACCTTGCAGCGCCACCATTTTCGCGGTGGTAACCTGGTATCTGCTGCCACCTGCCAACACTGACAGCAGACAAGATATCTGGACTGACAACATTAGACAGCACCCGAGTCACTGATGACGGTATCTTATCTGCTAGTCTGGAAGTTATTTTGTTTTTCTGTGTTAGCTGGCATCGGCTACGACAATAACCAGAATCGAGAATAGTCACTGTACGAGAGTAGTCTGGTACAGTGACTTCTGACAGTTTGATGTCAAAGGAGACATGGGTTAGAAGCAACAAACTGAACCATTAATCACCATCAGTCATGATTTTGACCTCTGCATCTTAAACTCCATAAAAGCTTCAATTAATCCTCCTATCTATAAGGAGCAAAATCATTAAAAAAACACCAAAAAAAACCCCACTCCTTAGAAATAAATTTTTTTCTGAATAACTACTTTTAGGTCTCCCACATTTCCACAAAATGCTATTATGTATACTTTGTGAATTACTATGAGATCCATCTGGTGACATTGATAGAAAATATATTAATCCCTGATCATATGCCACTGAGTTATGGCTAACTGAATAGTTTGCTACACAACAGCAAATGGAGATGGGACGCCACACCATTCAATGGCAGTTCCACTGCTTTATTGTGCCCCAAAAACTAATGATGTCACAAAAACAGGCAACAGTCTGTTGACTCTGTGGTAACCCTATGGGTGCATACATCCAACTCTAAAACCTCAAAATATCAAAGAACAAGATGGTGCTTTACAGTGATATCTTGCTGTCTCTGGTGATTAATCACAGTGTCATCTTTCGTGAGCGACACTTAATTCAGGGGCTGAAAGTGCACGGCTTGAAACAAAAACTACACGTGGACATTCTGCAAGTTGTGTCCACATTAGTAATGCATGGGCATGACTTGATTATTGGGTTCCCTTGTGTTAGTAATCTGTGGCCATGGAACAAAATATATTTTCTTCTGATTTCACTGGACAGGATCCTTAAATTACACAACCTGCAAGTTACACTTAAATATCATAGATCACGTGGCAACAGCCATCTTAAGTATAAATGGGGGTTATTGATTGTCCCAGCCAAGAAATGACCCACATATTTTTTGATCATCATAACGTATACCCTCTTCTAAATCCCTTCTTATGTGTATCACATTCAGTTTAGTTTATTTTTTCATAAGTAACAACCTGCCCTACTCTGTATAAATGCATTGATCTTGACTTCATTGAACGTGGCGATTAGTGTAAGGAAACCAGTGACTGTAAAATGAATGGACAATCTGGGAGGTTTGTGAATAGCTGAAAAGAAGCTCATTGGGAGGTCCCCACCGTCGCCATCTTGTCAACGTAACAAGTCTC
This sequence comes from Atherinosoma microstoma, assembly GCA_037177055.1. Taxonomy (NCBI): domain Eukaryota; kingdom Metazoa; phylum Chordata; class Actinopteri; order Atheriniformes; family Atherinidae; genus Atherinosoma; species Atherinosoma microstoma. The sequence goes on from JBBBVU010000010.1 coordinate 12,425,749, forward strand.
GTTGTTCCCAGAAAACCCAAAAATGGGCAACGAGGAGGCGCTGAGATGGGGGCTGGAGCGTGGGGAGGGATGGTGCTAACAAAGCTAACCCAGAGCTAATGGGAGCTAACCTGCTAACGGAGGTAGGCGGGCTAAAGCTAAAGCGCGCTGTTAGCCGGTTAAAAACCGAGGTTGTGCTACTCTGTGCCTCGTTTTGCCGGATATCTGCCGCCTGTCAATCAAAATGACACGCCCTTAATTATGAAGAATTTAAAAATTTAATAACATCTAAACAGATAAGGTAGAACCCCCCCCCCCAGTTGTCACGAAGGTAAACTTGACCTATTAAACCTAAAATGGTTTTTTGAACCAGGCTGTAAACATGTTTATTTCT
>JBBBVU010000010.1:12436966-12453315 GCA_037177055.1 Atherinosoma microstoma
ATAGATAGATAGATAGATAGATAGATAGATAGATAGATAGATAGATAGATAGATAGATAGATAGATAGATAGATTATGTAGTCATAGCTTGGATTTTCTTGATCAGACACATTCCAGATTGAGTATTTTAACTCTAGTGAAAACCACTGTCTAAGCAGTGGTCTTGGTCTTGTTGCACATATCAGTATTCAGTCTCAGTGGTGGTTAAGACTGACCTGCTCTTTGCTGTATTACATCTTCATAAAACAATGGGATGTTTTGATTCTTGCTGCCTAGTGAGGTGGAGCTGTGATTGTAGATATTTTGTCATCACTGGAGGCTGTTTGTGCATGCTTGCATCCATTTAATATGATTTCTGCTCTGCTTGTTGAGCTTTCAGTGCATGTCTTGTTGTTTCGCTCTTTCAATGTATTCGTCTTTGTGTGGAGATGGCGTCACAAAAAAACTCCTTTGTGCTATTCAAAATACATGCATGATTACCTTAATGTACATACAGTATCCATATTTGCTCGTGCTTGTGGCTGAAGTACAATCTCCATTCAGCCCCTGCAGAGGCCCACCATTAGAAAAATTCACCACTTGAAACTTCAGCCCATAATTGAAACTGATTGTCTGTGGGACCAAAACTGGCCCAGACAGTGAATTTTATGTGTAGCTCGCAGTGTAGAAGGGGGGTGAATATAACCATTCAGCTTGCCAAATATGCACACAGTCCTTCCAGCAAAGCCATGCAGCCTCTTTCATGTGAAGCTAAAGTTTCACCACTCCAATCTTAAAGACTGTTGGCACTGTGTTTTGCCTGGGGGTGAACACAGGTCTTTTCTCCCCCTCCTGCTGCCACCTGTGAGAAATGAGACTGTAATGATGCCATGATTGATATTGTTATTTTTCATCTCATCTGTTCCCTCCAGCTGTCCTTGTGCGGTTTCTAACCAGACGCTTCATCGGTGAATATGCCTCCAATGCAAGTAAGTGTTTCCAGATTTAGCAAAGGAATACTTTGTTGATTCGGGTTTTGGTTCTGGAAAAAAATACAGTTTATCTACAAACACCATGGATTTAACTACACAGGCACTTAGAGATTTGTAAATTTCACTTGAATTGCTTCATCAAGGTCTTAAAGGTACAGTCAGTCATTTTGTGGCATTTTTTTTCTCACGAGTCAAACATTTAGATGATGGGTTCCTGTTTACAGAATTAATGCTGAGCTAACAATCTCCTAATTGTAGTTTAATTTTTAATGGACATTTTCAAATAAAAAAAATCTCTCATAACATGGGCTATGCCTTTAAGAAACAATGGTGAAATTTGACAATTTAGCAGCTGAGATATGATGATGCAAATTTCAACACATGGAATACAACTGCAAACAATTATGATGACATTAATCAATATTTGATCTTTTTTATTTATGTGTTTTGACACTTAATCACAGACTCATTGTACCATAAAAGGCTTTCAATCGATGGCAGACAGCTGAATCTGGAGGTTTTTGACCCTTGCTCTCAGGTACAGTATATCTCATCCAGTAAGGCTAACCCATCGAAACTTGTTTTCAGAACTAACAGTAGTATATTAGAAAAACAGAGCTATAGCAGGTTTTCAGGCTTTCCTGTTTTGAATTATTTTATTTCTTCATTTCATCAGGCGGACGGAAAATCTGCTCCTAATGTTTTTTGTTCTGCTTAATGCATGCATGGCCCCCCGACGAGGAGCGAACTAAGCCACTGAGAATCTGAGACACATGAAAATGATATCTTTTTTAAAAATACTCTACAGGCTCACATGTAGAAAAGAAAATTACATCCTGGGATTATTTTCTTTGACTTACCCGATGACAGTTGTTGTTAAGTAAAGATCAGACCTTAATTAACATTTATTGTTTTTCTTTTGTTAACATAACGTATCTGCAGAAAAGTTTAACATAACAACTGTAGATTGCTGGCTTGTTTTCAGGCTGTAGGGGAAGCTTCATGTCCATGACCTTTAGTGAGCCGTGGTCGTATATTTACCAGCACGTGTGCATTCTCTACTGCACTTAAGCTGGGAATCCAGAGGGTTTATGAGAATATCCTGAGGCGATCTATGCCGACGGCTGTGTCTTTGAAGAAAGGAGCCACATAACCTGCTCACTTCTCTTTCAACAAGACAAAAGACCTGAGAGGCCTCTTACTACAGACTTAGTATTTTTACTGGAATGCCCCAAGCCCCAGCAGAACAAGAACCATTCATTGTCTCTACCAGTCAGACTGACTGTAACACCACCCCCTAATGAGGAACAATAAGGTCATACCCTGCCCTTCTGGCCTGGACAGTATAATGAAACTATGGAGTTAATAAAGAGGATGGGTTTAAGTTGGTAATTACAGTGCTCAGGTATGTCCCATGCTTCATGTCTTTTTAGCTCAGGGTCACACATTCTGAATGTTACCGTACTAGTGGTGTCTAATACTGTATGTCCGAAAACACCCTCTGGCCGCGCTGTGTTGTTCACCCAGGATCACAGGTTGCAGTCAATCCCTCTTGATCTAATGATGTTCAGGATACAGAGAAATTGTATATAATGTACTGTATCAAATGGCACGTAAATCCAACCCTATTCCTGATATCATGCAGTCATGTGAAAAAAACAACAAGAAAAAAAACTCTTTTTCTGTCTAAGTTTTACTTATCGGGACATAAAACCTCACATGAACAACAACATATAACATAATATATGTCATTATTCATTAAATAAAAATTAAGCCTAAATGCAGAAGCAGTTTAAGAAACTAAATGCACCCCAAGATTTAACTACTTGAAGAACCACGTTTAGCTGCAATAACATGAAGTCATTATTTTCTGCATGACATTATCAGTGTCTCACATCGCTTTGCAGGAATTTTGGCCCACTTTTTGCATTGCTCCAGGTCATCCAGGTTTGCAGGCATTTGTTTATCCACAGCTTTCTTAAAGCTTTGTAACATCATTTCAATCAATTGGAGGTCTGGATTTTAAACCACTGCAAAACCTTTATTCTAAATTATTTTTCAAACATTTGTTGTAGATTTGCGGCTGTGTCTGGGATCATCCAGCCAAACTTTAGTTGTCATACAGATGACGTCACATTTGACTACAATACATTAGTATACAGAGGAGTTTGTGGTACATTCAATGACTGCAAGGTGTCCATGTCCTGTGGCTACAAAACAAGCCTCAACTCTCCACCACCATGCTTGACAGTCGGTATGAAGTGTTTGTGCTGATATGCTGTGTTTTGTTTTCACCACATTTGATACTGTCCACTATGTTCAAACCTTTCCGCTTTCGTCTCATCTACTCCTGCAGTCTCATTTGTTCTGATAACTTTTTTTTTTTATTGAGAGAAGGCACTATGATGGGTCAGCTGTAGCTCAGGAGGAAGAGCAGTCATCTGCCAATAGTCGGTAGACCGATTGCCAGGCTTCCCCTGACTACATGTCGAAGTGTCCTTGGCAAAACACTAAATCCCACGTTGCCTCCTGATGTGCCATCGGGGTATGAATGTGTATGTAGTTTAGAAGCACTAAGTATGTTACAATATGAGTGTGTGTGTGAATGGGTGAATGTGGCATGTAGTGTCAAAGCGCTTTGAGTGGTCATGTGACTAGAAAAGCTCAATACAAGTTCAGTCCATTTACCATTTACTTCCTCCTGTAACCCTTCAAAACAATCCATACTTGTTCAGACTTCTTTAATGGTACTTAACATTTAAGGCCAGATATACTAAGATTCCATTTTGCATGCAGTAATTTGCCCGTGCAACCTAGAATTTTGCACATAGGGCTGAACCACAGTTTGCAGGTGATTTACTAAAATTGATTGCGCAAATGTTGGCAGGCTCAAACGTCTTGGAGACACCCTATTTAAATGAGGCAAAAAAGGAAAAATATAAAGACATAATTAATGTCAGATTTAATAACCATTGAGCTAAGCTGTGAATCTTTTGTTTCGTTTATATAACCTCAGGTTGAATCGTGTTTGTTGTGTTAATTGTTATTGAATTAAAGAATGAAAACGGAATGTGTTGCCTCCACCGATCATCAGAAAATATTGTAATCAGACTGATGCACGTCTGCACTCCTGCAGAATTTGTTTTTTTCCGCTCTCATCCACAGTGAGCAGCCAGTTTGCACCTGCTTTTCAAAAGTGTTAAATATAGGCGCAGAAAAAGCCACCGCACATTTAGTAAATCACATTGTGCGTGCAAAGCTGATTTATTTGCATCTACTCCTCCCAATCTTTTGCACGTTCTGGTAGAACAGACACAATCCTCGGTGCACCCCTTTAGTAAATCAGCTGCAACATGTTTTTGTGTGTGCTTTCATGTTTGCACACGTTTTAACACACACAAACCTTTGGTAGATCCGGCCATTAATGTTCTAACTGAGGCCTTTACAGGCTGAGATGAAGCTGTTGGGTTTTGTTTTTGGCCGGTTCTTTGAATCTTAATTTGGTTTGACCTTTGGGTGGACTCACTGGGACTGTCGCCAGTCTTCCAAAGAATGTTTCCACTTGTGAATAATCTTTCTCACTGTGGAACAAAGGACTCCACATTGTGTGGAAATTACCTTATAACCCTTCTAGGATTGATGGGCAGCAACAACTGATAATTTGGCATCTCCTTCTTGGCATTGTGTAAACATGCACCTGAATGCTTCAGAGCATTAAACTACCAAAACTTCTACTTTAATAGATGCAGATGATAACTTAATCAGCAGCATTTGAAGAACAGCACTCGGCTGACAAAGACAAGACAATGCAGACAGCACATATGTGATGGAATCTGAATTCAATTTGGTCATTGATTCATATATAAAGACAGTTGTTTCTCTTGGCAGAGCTCAGAGGCCAGGTGCATACTAGAAGAGCCAGTGGACTGGGCAGACGGCTTCGTGGTGGTGTACAACATCAGCGACCGGACCTCATTCATCAACGCCAAAACCATCTTGCGGCAAATCCGGGAGGCACGCATGGACAACTGCAAAGGGTCAGCTGAAACAAAATGTAGCAAGCGTAATTTTGAGATACAAAATTGTGGATCAGCATTAAATATGAAACTGTTTTAAATAAGTTTAAGCTGCCCACATTTTAGAGAGGCACATTCTTAAATTTTACTAGAAACTAACAATATATCTGACAGTTTAGACCAATCTTGTTCAGACCCTATGTAATTTGATTAGATTTATTCCCAATTGAAGCTGGAATAAATGAGCTCAGTCTGGATTTTTTGTCATTTTGAGATTTTCTTGTTCATTTAAAATGATTTCTTCACATGTTAGTTTTCTCCAAATATGATGTTCCCAAGATGCAAAGTACAACCACATTAAACAAAACCCCCCAAAAACAAAGAAAGCATTTAAACAACTTCTAACAGCATTTGAACAACTTTTAAGAAAGCACATAAAAAACATTAACAAAAACACAACAATGAAAATAAAAACGTAATTTCAGAAAACACAAGAAAATAAAAACCACATCTTACAAAAAAATACTAGGGCTGTCAGTCAAAATTTTAAATCATGATTAATTGCATGAGTGTCCTGAGTTAAGTCGCGATTAATCACATATTAAATGCAGAATTTTTTACAATCTTTTTATTTTTTATTTTATCTATTTTATTTTAACATATTTTAAACAGGATAGCTATCATTAATACTTATGTAAGCTGTTCTGAATCTCACATAGATTCTAAACAGATAATTAATCCAGATTTGTTGATTTCTTATTATTGTAGTTGTTCTTGTGTGAGGTAGATTGTTAGAGTTGTGATTTCCGAGCTGCCTTGAATACAGCACAGCTGCAAGCTGCACGTCACCTAAAGGCCCATTTATGCTCCCATAAATAGGGACGTCCGTTTCAAACGTTCTCATACTTTGCCGTCCTCATACTTCGCCGTCCTCATACTTCCATGCGTCTTTTGTGTTGCCATGGCTGACCTCCTCTAGTGGGCAGTAGAGTTAAAAGTTAACTATTGTAATTCAACGTCAGTTTCAGAGACCAGTTGGTGGCAGTAATGCGCTGCTATAATGTTGTTTCCAACCACCCAACACGCCCTGAACACTCACATAGCCTCACTTCAAAAGCTTGCACAATTTCTGCAGTTTATGTCCCCATCTTCATTCTTCTTCTGCATTTTTTTCCTTCTGTTTCTCTTCCTCTTCTTCTCTGGTTTGTTTCTGCTCAGGACTGCCCCCATGATTTCCGGTGTTATAGCTCTGTCTTATGTGACGAGTGACGGATCTGCAAGGACCCTGAAAACGCACCAAATTATCTGCTTAACTGACGCAGGACACGGACGAAACTGTCCGTCTGTCTGTGTACCCGTCTTCTGCGTCAACCGTAAATGGTCCCTGAAGTTTAAGTTTAATTTTCTATTCCTTGACCCATGGCCAGTTTGAGCTGTTTTCTCCAGCACTATTTGGAGTTATTAGTTGATAAGATACCTCAGTCTTGTCCATAAAGCCATCTTGCTGATTTTTTAAAGCTGAACTCCAGAATCCATTCTGTGTCCATTTCTGCTTTAGAACCACAACCTGCTTTTTTACATCGCTTCCTGAAATTTTGCTGACAGTGTATGCGTTAATCGCGCGTTAAAAAAAAGATTGCCATTAAAAGGAATTTGCGTTAACGAGTCATTAACGCTTTAATATTGACAGCTCTAGAAAATACATAACAAAACTGAAATTAAAAACTAAAAATACAGCAAACACAGTATTTTTTCAGTAAACACAAAGAGGGTTTTCATAGCACATTTTGGACATTTACAAAAACAACTACAAGCACTCAGAGAGCGCAGACCTCTGCCAAGCCATTGTAATTTTGTATTGGCCAATGACTGTGGGCATTAGTTTTTGAGTTAGAAGCTCTAATGGCAAATTATCCCTATCTCCTCCAGGCGCAAACCTACATCACAACCCAATGTAGGCCACGTGACTATGAACAGGTTGCTGGTGAAAACAAACCCTGCATCACACCTGCATCTGTGTTGAATAGTGCAACTTGTTCTCATAGTTTTAAATTTTCTCCATCAATTTTTGACAGAAAATTGTCCATAATTTCACTCAGTTCTATTGATCCCCTCAGTGTCAAGGCTAGAACAAGATATAAGGCGAAGCTAGTGGCAGTAGGACTGAACAAATGCCGTTATGTTTATCCGCAGTCACATTGTGAAAGAGCTGCTAACAAGAAACATTGAGAACTTCACAAAAACCACCAACAGACTTTGTTATTCTCACTGTAACCAGCCATTTTATGGTATTTTTGGCATCTATACAATTTTTTTTTGTTTTAAACAGTAATATCATAATAAATATTTTACTCACCCGTCACAAAAAGAATCTGGACAAATTGTTGAGTATTTCGAAGAACTCCAAGGTGTATCGTCAGCATTAACACTTTCTGGGTTTTTGTGTTTTTTTTGTAGTTCAAAGAGCGATCTCTTGTCTGTAGAACAACTATGTTTTTTTGCAGCCAACTACAACACAACTTTTTGGCATATTTAAAGGAAACTTTACGAAAATCAAGAAAGAGCTATGAGGATCAATGCTGAAAATCTAATGGTGTTATGCTTTAGCAACTGTTTGTTTTCACCACTGAAAGACCCAGATGTGACAAAGTTCACCGATGTTCCGGATGTTTGTGCCTGCCCTGCGCCTGTAAAGAGTCCTTTAGGAAATTCCTGGGTACAGGCAGTGATCACCCTCAAAATCTTATCACTTTTTCCTCATTAAATTTGATCAAAACCTGTCCATCCCTTTTTGAGTTATGTTGCTAACAGATGGACGGACAGACAGACAGACCAACGCCGCCGAAAACATAACTGCTGCCTTGGCAGAGCTAATAATAGCAAAATTCAACATTTCACAAAACAACCTTTTGCATGTGTTTAATTTTCTGTTATGTCTGTTTTTCTGAAATGTGTTTTGTGAAGTTTGCTTGTTTTTTCTTTTTTTCTTCTTTAACTTAATCTTTTAACTTAATCTTTTCTTCTGTTTATTTTTGTCTTATTTTAACCAATGCTGTCTTTTTCACCGAAGCACCACTTAAAAAATGAGCACCACAAAGCGTGACTGTAAATGGAAGACAATGCTTCAATGCTTTCTGAAAGTGTACTGAGCAAGAGAAAGTAATCTACAGTATATTCTGTAGTTATCTACTGTATATCTCAGATAAACTGGAATCACTGCATAGAAACAGAAAAAAAACAAAGTTGCCCTAGTTTCTTTGAAGCTGAACAGGGAAGTTCTTGCAGGGTTGAGTTTGAGGAATGCTGGGTGTCCTGACTGGGTCTTGTACACCAATTAATGATTCATGATGACAATTGAAAGGTTCACTGCAAAATACAGGCACCTACTGAATTTTATGTGCAGAAAAATGGGCTATTCACATCTATCAAGCTGCCTGGCCTGCACCAAGGCATTCTGCTAATGTGGAGGGAGGTAAATGGATATAAGTAACACATGGTGGAGAAAAGGAGGGCAAACGCTGGATTATGTCTGTGTAGCAACAATATGAAATATCTGCTTTACACTCAGTGAGATGGTCCTAGTCGGGACTGGAGGGTAGTGGATTTAGTGGTGTACTGCTGCAGAGACAATCTGAATACTTTCTGAAAATAGGAAAATTGTAATTAAATTAACCTCTCTTCCTGTTTCAGGGAGATGGATGTCCCTGTCTGTCTGGTGGGTAACAAGCAGGACTTGTGTCATGCCCGACAGGTGAGAGAAGAAGAGGGTCGCTGCCTGGCACAGGAGAACCGTTGTCACTTCCAGGAGGTCTCAGCAGCCGAGAGCTACCAGGACATCGCCAACCTCTTCACACAGCTCATCCGGCAGGTGATGGAGCATCTGAAGTACCGAGCCGACCGGAGACGCTACAGCGGTTCTAAGTCTATGGCTAAACTCATCAACAATGTGTTTGGCAAGAGGAGGAAATCGGTGTGATAGTTCCAGTAAAGTCAGAAGGGCTGGGATGTTGCTTTCTGTATGGACCCATGTAGAGTGGAAACAGGCAAAATGTTATATGATGGTCCACGACACCCTAAAACACAAAGGAACAGTGGCACAAACACTGACTGCATGTTCATATTGTGAGCAACATAAGTGGTTGATGGCATAGCCTTGTCTATCTTTACTTCCAACTTGTCACATACTGACCTTTGGCTAGGAGCCCACTGCTTCAATCTTAAAGGGTATCCAAAGGCATCCCTTTTGGATGTCCAGGATATTCAAAACTAGGGATATGTCGCCATGGCAACATGGAAAATAATAGCTAAGCTTTCCTCTACAATAAATATTTCATAGCATATCTTAACACCAAGCTATGATGTTTTCCTAATTTAACCAAGTATTCTAATGTGTGCCAAAGTAAAAACCGACAGCGCTGTAGCTGTAGTTGTAGTTGTGTGACCATCCTCCAGATACCCTCCAACCTTATAAGCTGTAGTTATGTTTGAGTCACTTGTCATTGAACGGGGAAATTGTGACATCAGCAAAGTTCTGTAAAGGTTTATATCAGCACTGTGAGGAACGTTGGATTTACTGCAGTATTCTTATAAAGAGTAGAAAAAGCTAGAGGAAAAAATAACCTCACTTTACAACAGGAATAACACGAGAAAGATTTTTACAGAAAGAACATCAATACACAAACTTAGTCTTAAGTGATATTTGATGTTTTTGATTTTCAATAAGTTTTTCAGATTCCTGCTGTCCCCCAATAGTGAGCACAAACTTAGCTTTACATAATGTAATGTTACATAGAATAAAGTTTTTCTGTTAGCGTTTGCTGTTAGCAAAGCTGGTTTGTCCCTTATGCAGCATTCATCTGAATTTAATGCATTAACCTTTGATGATGGGTGGACCCAATGCTTAGAACTGTTGTAAAAACCAGTCATGAAATCAGCTGGATGATTAGTCAGGTGATGTGATTGGCTTGTGCCTTTGTTGGCAATTGTGCTGTTCTCAACCTTTTTTTGCAAGCTAGGCTAGCACAGCAAAGCAACAAACTCAGAATTAATTCTGGCAACACAACATCTCAGTTCATTAAAATTATATGAGGGGGAAGATAGATGACATTTGAAATAGTCTATGTAGGTGATAGGTTACACATGGCAATGTGTTGCCACCATCTGTGGGTTTCCAGTAACAAAGTTTTGGGGAAATTATATAAACTTTTGCAAGTTTTTCCTTCCTTCATTTAATGCTTTGATTCTAAATTTGACCTGTCTTTGGTTATAACAATTATTTTAGAAAAAGCTAATTACATAGTTGGTCAAAACAAAAGAGGTTATTGTTAACTAGTGCTGGAGCATCATGGGGAGGGAAGCATAAAAAACCATTGTTGCTTTATAAAAATTTCATTCAGACATTTCACTAATGAGTATTAACCAATTATGTTTTGAAAATGCAGCATTTTCTTTACATAAATGCGCTGAAAACCCACACTGATTACCCCATGTGCTCTAGTTAATGAGCCAATTATTGTCTGTACTTGGCAACACATGACAAAACCAAGTATAGTCAGAAAAAAAAGAAAAAAACGCCTGTACAAAATGCACCATAGAAGCAGGGGGTGTTTCACCTAGCAATTAAAAGTTGTCATATATTATCTTTTGTGCTGTCTTTAGTGAACTGGAGCAAAGCATTGCATGAATATGGCCTCAAGTTTACAGTAAGACCAAGTGAAACATGCTCAAAGCCACCCAAACAAACAGTGCCAGTTTGCAATACTTCACAGGTGTCCAAGATTAAACAGTTGAAGCACATCAGCTACATTTTAAGCATCATACCTGAATAGTTAGTTGCTGCATTTTTCATTTATTACAAAATGTAAAACAAAATAAACAGCTTTGATTAGCTGTAATCAGCTTGTCCTCCATATTTCACTACTGAGACTGTTTGTTCATCTTGAAATGATATCACAAAGTGAAGACATACATGACTGACTAGCTGCTGATGACGGCAATTGAGAAATGGTCACAATCTGGCCAACAGATTCTCATCTGTTCTACTCACTCCTGGCCGACACTGCAGTGTGCTGAATGAAAAATTATCAGTGTCAGAGGATAATGATAAGATATGTAATTCAGAACATAACATGTTCATCAATTACTTAAAGCACGTCTGAGTCCATTTACTGTGCAAACGTCAGGACATTGCTGTCTGTTCAATTTCATTTCCCCCCTCTGCAGACTCAGTAGGTTTGGTTCTTACAGAGGCAAGTTGGGATATGTCCTGCTTTTTTCCAAATGTTAGCTGGTTCGTAAAAGAAGCAACAGTGTTTTTCAGTTTATTGTAACACTGTTGACTGTAATAGTTAGCGTTCTGCAGGCTTTCTAATTCATTCCTCGGGACAATACATGTTGCAAAGAAAACGGTATACACCCTCTGAATTACAAAGGCAAGGGAATTCTGCTAATCTGGGACATTTTCATTTGTCTTTACCCAAAGCTAAGGAGAAATGAAGACAAACAAAACGCCTGACTGATAATACAATCAATATGTTTTTTATTAAATCTGACATTAACAAAAGTGAGTAAAACCTTCATTGGTGAGAATTTATCCTTTTAGATAAAATAAAGAAAACTTCTCCGTCTGGCACAAATCTATGTGGAGCTGAGCTGCTATTCTTATTGCTGTCAGTTGATCTTGGCTCTTGGCTTGTTTTGATATTCTGTGATAACTTTCAATTTTGTGCTATGTTCTTAGCAGCTGTTGTCCTTTTGAACTCTGTCCATGTCAGCTAATTTTGTGCAATGTCCCTCTTGTCTGCCTGAGCAGCCACTGAAACAACATTTTCCAAAGTGGGCCAAGTCATGAGCACTTACCTTTGCATCTTGAATACCTCTCAACTTCCCTGTACACTCTCCAATCTCGAGAAAGTCTCACAATCTAGTTTCTTGACTGATCAGGTAATTCTTCACCATGTATAGCCATGTTAGACTCAATGATGTGTTTTCACTTTCATGCTTGAATATCTTGGGGTCTTTATAATCTTTACTTAAGCTTAACATTGATACATTTATTGTATAAGATCTTGTTGACCTTTTTAATCTTGTAACATTCTGGTGATATTGCCCAGGTTTTTTTGTGGTTTTTTTACTAATTCTATTGTATAACTTACTTTATGTATTTTGTATATATTCAATGATAAATGTAACTAGTTAATTAAAAAAGCTACATCTTGAATGTAAACCCAAAACAACTAAAACTTGCAGCATACACATACCAGTTAAGGACATGAGCTGATATTATTGTAGTACTGTTTTTTTTCTCCGATCCAGTTATGTCACCAGGATGCTGTATGGAGAAAACGTGCCACACATCTTGTTGAATAAGTTCATATATGCAGTGTTTTGTAAATGAATGTTCTTTTGGTAAAAACTTTAAAAACATTGGTTGGTCTAGAGAAATAAAAATTAAACATTGTGTAATAAAATGAACCCGCGACCCTGAACTGTATTAAGCGGTACAGAAAATGGATGGATGGATGGTAATAAAATGACTGTTAGTTTTTCCATAGGGGCAGCACTAATCCTTGGATCTTAACTTTGATTAGAGGACCATGCGAGAACACATTTTTCATAGGCCTTCAGAAAAAAGATATTTCCTGTGTTTTTTACTAAAAATAGTCAGACTCTAGGGCAGGAGAGGTGAGAAATGCACCATGGTGAAGTTTCAAAAACAAAGCAGCGACAACAAATACTTCCACTAGATGGCAGCACAGATATCCAAACATTCACAGTGGTTTGGCTTATCTTCATTTTGGTGATTTCCTGCTCATAACGCACAGATACGTTACAGATGGCTGCAATCCTTTAAACGAGCATTGGTCAGGCTGCTTCGCTGTAAAGACCCTTTGGTGCATTTAATGGAGCTGAGCCAAAATATCTAAAAAATCTAAATTATGAACAGATATTGGCCAGTTCTGTTTAGGCATGCAAGGAATTTGACATTGATTTCTGATTATGGGACTCCACAGGCATGCACTGGCTCAAGAGAGCTCTGTTATTGAGTTGCTCTGTGAAGTGACTTCAGAAATTTATTTTTACAAGTCAAATAAAAACAAAGAGACAAACAATGAGGCCCAGCATACAATGAAAAATAACCAAAAGAGAAGAAAACAATTATAAAAGATGTATAAATAGTTGATGAAATAAAACAATGGGATTCAAAATTAACATAAGATAACTCGGGCACCAATATTACACAGGACATGAAATGACCACAAAGAGAAAGAAACCAAACAGCAAAGAAATGACCAAAAGGAATATAGACTAATAGAAAAACACTTAAATGTATAAAGGTGTATAAGATAGATAGACAAATAGATAGATATATACTTTATTGATCCCAAGGAAAATTGTATCAACTCAGCAGCAGTATATGAAAACAAATAAAGTACTATTTAATGTAAAAACATAAAGGTTATGTATTCATTTTTACAAAGGAATGCAAAGTCAATATAGAAAAATGCAGAACAACAACAAAATGCTGCAAACTTGTATTAAATATTTGCAAAATGACCATGAACAGATCCAAAATGACCACACATCAGAATATAAAACAACCAAAACTGCAAAACAGACTTATTTGAGTAAAATCTAATATCTTATTTATAACCTTAATTACAGAAAAGTTGAGATGTTCTTTATATCTGAACAAAATGAAAACTAAAAGACTTTCAAATCACATGCGCCAATAGTTTATTCAGACCAGAACATACATTACATAACAGATGTTTAAAATGAGGAATTTTGCAATTTCATGCACTAAATGAGCTCATGTAAATTGTGATGTTTACTACAGGTCTCAGAATAGTTGGCAGGGGGGCAACAAATGGCTGAAAGAACAATAAAGTTATAAAAGATTCAGCCAATACGTAATTATGGTAATTGATATCAAGTCTGTAACATGATTAGCTAGAAAAGGGATGTCCTAGAGAGGCAGAGCTGCCCAGAAGTAAAGATGGACAGAGGCTCTCCAATCTGTAAAAGAATGTGTAAAAAGATCGTGGAATACTTCAAAACAATGTTCCTCAACCTCAAATTGCAAATTCTTTGCAGCTCTCCTCATCTACACTGCATTACATCATCAAAAGATTCAAAGAAACTGGAGACGTTCCTGTGCGTAAGGGACAAGGCCAAACACCTTTATTAGATGCCTGTGGTCTTGGGGCCCTCAAACGACCCTGTATCGTTCATCAGAACTATTGTGTCTCTGATGTCACTAAATACTTCCAGAAACCACTGTTGGTTAACACAATCCTCCGTGCCATCTGCAGATGCCAACTAAAGCTCTATCATACAAAACGGAAGCCATATTTGAACATAGTACAGAAGCGCCGTCATGTCCAGTGGGCCAAGACTCAGCTGAAATGGACTGTTTCAGAGTGGGAAAGTGTTCTACGGTCAGACGAGTCCAAATTTTTGTTGGAATTTACAGACGCCACATCATCTGGGCTAGTGAGGAGGGAAACCTTCCAGCATGTTATCAGTGTTCACTTCAAAAGCCTGCATCTCATCATGTATGTGGGGGTGCATAAGTGCCTACAGAATGGACAGCTTGTGTGTTTTGGAAGGAACTATGGATGCTGAAAAGTATATAAAGGTTTTAGAGCAAACATCTTCTCACCTCCAGGCAACGTCTATTTCAAGGAAGGCCTTGTGTATTCCAGCAGGACAATGCTAAACCACATACTGCAGCTATTACAACAGCATGGCTTCACAGGAGAAGAGACGGGGTGCTGAACTGGCCTGCCTGCAGTCCACATCTTTCACCTATAGAGAAGATGAGAGGAGATGCATGGTAACCATGCCATGTGCCCACAGCCAACTATTCTGATACCTGTAGCAAGCATCACATGACATTTCGTGCTTATTTTGTGCATAAAATTGTCAAATTTCTATGTTTAGACATTTGTTTTGTATGTTGTGAATAAAATACTGGCTCATGTGTTTTGAAGGTCTTTTAGTTTTCATCTTGTTAGAATTTAAAGAGCATCCCAACTTTTCTTGAATTTGGGTTGTAGATTAAACTTTTTTGTTGTTTCTCAAATAGGACAAGATTAAAAAAACATACATCCTTTGATTCATTCAAGCATAAATATGCTCATGCACAACCATGGGTATGGTTTCGAATGTTTTAAAGCATCTGAGCAAAGAAAAACAAGAATAAACAAAGGATCATTTAAGATAAACCTGTACTAAGGGACTTTTTTTTGTAGACATTTAAAACAAATTACAGATTCAGCAAATCTCAGCAAAAGTCGGAAAAGCTTTTCCAAAATTTAGCTCAACAACTTCCAAAGCCTGGATTACAAATGGAATGGGGAAACAGATAAGGGGCCTCAGTCAAAGGCAAAACTGAAATAAGAAAAAAATATTCTCCATTATATGCAGGAATTTGCACCTGTGAGTCAGGGTTTTGCTTGTGATTCAGAACATTTCTAAATTAATTCAAAATTTTAGCTTGTGTCTCAAACTCCAGTCTTCGAGGGCCACTGTCCTGCAGGTTTTAGATGCTTCCCTGCTCCAACAAATGAAAGGGATCTAACGGTGTGTTGTCAAGTTCTGAACAATGACCCGTTAACTTGAGCCAGGTGTGTAGAAGCAGGAAAACATCTAAACTTGCAGGAAAGTGGCCCTCAAGAACCGGAGTTTAAAATCCCTGCTGTAAATGTAAGCCAAACCTGAAGTGGTGAAAATTTGCCAGAGTGAGTGATAAGGTCAACAAGGAGTTACAGTTCCAAGCGTTTGCCTGAAAGTATGTTTGAGTCTAATAGTTCCCAGCTGAAAAAAGCAAGAATAAATAAGCATCAAACCAGATTCAAAGTTTAGCTTCAGAACAAAAAGGATGCCAAAACTACTGGAGGTGGTTTAGATATCAGTATTGAAATTGACTAATTAGCAGAAGTAACGACAGCAACCTAAGTTTGGTTATTTACAAGTATTCCATGTATATATGCTATTTTACTTTTATTTTATTTTATTTTTCTATTTTATTTTAGTTTTAGTTAATTTTAAAATTTTATTTTTAGAATTATTTATTTATTTGTTAATTTGTTTACTTATTTATAGTAAATAAGTCACCTTACTGCACTTGCAGTTTGATACTGTAGTGAATGCATTTGATATTATCATCCTTTTTAGTATTATTATATTATCAGGTTGGACTGAGGCAGGGATTGTTGGTACTTTTGATTAAAATATTTCCTCTTGGTACTTTGATTAAAATATTTCCTCTGATTTGTCGGTGTGTGTGGTGGGGGGGGGGGGGGGGGGGGGGGGGGGGGGGGGGGGGGGGGGGGGGGGGGGGGGGGGGGGGGGGGGG
>JBBBVU010000010.1:12460598-12491752 GCA_037177055.1 Atherinosoma microstoma
AAAGTTACACTTCAGCTCAAAATGTTGAAGATGTAGAACCTTCAGCTTCTGAACCACAACACAGACACCTCCCAGAGGTTGAAGCTCCCAGTGTCAGTCATGACACGCAACAGCCAGACCCCCCAGATTGTCCTGCAGATGGTCTGCAACAAAGTAACCACAAGGAAAATCTTCCTGTCTCTATGTCCGCTGGATTCATGGTGGAATCAGCTGATGGAGAAATCCCTACCCCAGAGGCTGCACGTAGAACCACAAGCATCTCAAGCCTATAGCTGACAAGATTCCTTCTCTCGACGGTTCGGCTGAGATACTCTTGTTACTTGGCAGAGACATCATCCGAGTGCACAAAGTGCGTAGTCAGCGAAATGGTCATCACAACGAGCCTTAGGCCCAACAGCTTGATCTGGGTTGGGTTATAGTTAATGACGTCTGCCTTGGTGGGGCCCAACTGTCAACACATTCAAAACCAATGTCCTTGAGAATGCGCGCCCCAGCCAATTCAAGCCTTGTGAAAGCAAAATCATCTTCAAAGAGGAGTTTGTAAGCGAACACTCTTGCCACTCTTGCCTCTACTCGGCCAAGCCTAGGCGAGATGGTCTTCAGTCATTTGAAAGATGATGACAAGCTGGCACCTTCCATCAAAGATGAAATCTTCCTCCAGATTATGAAGAAGGAGTTCAAGAAAGATGATTCCAACAGCTCCTCTTCCATTTCGGAGTCCAAGGCCACGTTTGCCAAACAACCGAGAGCAAGCCATCAGCCGACTAATGTCACTCCGCCATACGTCATTTTGTGGACTTCATGGAAGACATCTTCAGAAATGAACACGCTGAGCCAGCTCCTCCACCAGAACTTGACAAAGAGTATTGGTACTTACTTTCCTTTGGTGTTTATTACCCCCAGAAACCGGGGAAAATAAGGATCGTCTGATTCAAGTGCACAGTTCAAAGGCATATCTTTAAATGATGTGCTCTCACAAGGTCCAGGCCTCAACTGGCATTTCTACATGGATGATGGCTTGAAATCTTTCTGCAGTGAAGAAGATCCTATCAGAGTGCTGAAAGGTGCACAGGACATGTTGGCTCAATCCAATCTCAGACTGCATAAGATCGTGTCTAACAGTGTTGAAGTCATGAGAGCATTTCCAACTGAAGATCTAGCTAGCAACCTGCAAGGCCTGGACATGGGTCAGGACCCCCCTCCCATGCAGCACAGCCTGGGTCTTGGTTGGGATCTTGTTACAGACACTCTGACTTTCCGCGTAGCTGGTGCAGAGAAACCCTTTACACGTCGGGGTGTGTTATCTACGATCAACAGCTTGTTTGACCCATTGGGGCTTGCTGCTCCTTTCAGTGTTCAAGGCCGCCTCCTTTTGAGAGAATTGACCACTGACACTTGTGACTGGGATTTACTGTTCCCCCAAGAGAAGCTTGTACAGTGGCAAAGGTGGTGTGCTTCTCTTCAAGACCTAAAAGAGTTGAAGATCCCAAGGGTCTACACTACGATCCCCCCCTCCACAGCTCAGAGGAAGGAGATCTGCATCTTTTGTGATGCATCAACCAAAGCTATTGCAGTTGGATTCCTGTGTTGGAAGACAAAGTTGGCACCCAAGCCTGACATCACCATCCCAAGGCTCGAGCTTTGTGCGGCCGTTCTAGCCGTGAAACTGGCATAGGCCATATCTGCAGAGTTGGACATTCTGGTAGATGACCTCAAGCTCTTCTCAGACAGCAAAGGGGTGCTCGGTTATATATTCAATGACTCGAGGCGGTTCAACGTCTACATTCATAACAGAGTACAGAGAATTAGATGTTCAACCAACAAAGGCCAATGGAACTATGCTCCTTCTTATGTCAACCCTGCTGACGACGCAACCGGTGCCATTCCAGCTAACCAGCTTGAGGCTTCTTGCTGGTTGACCGGACCAGCCTTCATTATGGACAAACAACAGTATCATTTACAACAAGATTTCAGCCTGGTTGATCCTGAAACAGATGCTGAACTACGTCCAGTTGTTGTGACGCATGCCACAAATTTGTCACCTCAACTGGGCAGTGAGTGCTTTGAGTTGGGGGTCTCTCTCCAGAGTGGTTGTCAGGCTCTGTCACATTGCTCACTCCTTCACAAATGCAGCAAAAGAAGGTCCCGGTCACAGGTGGCATGACTGCAAGCTGCATTTCAGTCCAGAACTGCTGGATCATGCAAAGGTCAGGATCTTGCTCGCTGTCCAAAAGCAGGTCTACTTGGAGGAAATTCACTGCATCCAGAAAAGAGGGCTGGTCCCTAAACAGTGTGAGCTCAGCAAATCTGTCCTTTCATTGATTCTGAAGGCCTTCTGCAGGTCAGAGGACGGCTGAAGAAGTCACAGCTCACAGCAGAAGAAACTCAGCCAATTATCCTGCCTGGCAAACATCATGTTACCTCCTTGCTCATCAGACACTACTATGAACAGGTTTGTCATCAAGGACAACACCTCACAGAAGGAGCTTTAAGGAGTGCTGGCTTTTGGATAGTTGGAGGAAGACAGACTGTCAGCAGTTTGTCAGCACTGCGCAGGAAGCTGAAGGAGCAAATAATGGCAGATCTGCCTGCTGATCATTTGAGTACAGATCATCCATTCACCTTTGTAGGACTGGATGTGTTTGGGCAATGGTGTGTCACCTCCAGAAGAACGCGTGGAGGTCTGGCCACCAGCAAGCATTGGGCAATCATCTTTGTATGTATGGGTATGCGTGCCATAAACATTGAGGTTGTGGAATCGATGGATTCATCCAATTTCATTAACGCACTACAACGCTTCTTCGCAGTTAGAGGGCCTGTAAAACAACTAAGGTCCGATTGTGGAACTAATTTCATTGGAGCCTGCCGAGAACTTGAGATTAGCTCCAAAGGCTTTATGTCTGAGGTCACAGCAATTGTCAACTCTAGGCCCCTTACCTCAGTGTCTACAGATCCAGACGAGCCTCACATCCTCATACCTGCTATGCTGCTAACCCAGAAGATCAGCATACCTCCAGTTCCTCTTGGTGATTTTGAAGATGGTGATCTCTTCAGACTCCAGTGGCGACAAGTTCAAAGTTTAGCCAACACATTCTGGGAGAGATGGAGGAGGGAATACCTCAGTAGTCTCCAGTGCAGACAGAAGTGGAGAACAGAGAGACCTAATCTTGTGGAGGGAGATGTTGTACTGATGAAAGACAACTCTGTGAAGAGACATCACTGGCCCACAGGACTGGTAACGAGAACCTTTCCAAGCGATGACGGCAAGGTCAGAAAGGTCTAGGTGAAAGTTGTGAGAGAAGGTGTACCAAAGCTGTACTCAAGGCCAGAGTCTGAAGTCATACTCCTGTTGCCAAGAAACCCATTCAAGTAATGTACAGTTTGACATCTTAGAGATGCCAGGTGTGCTGGAATCAGATCTTTTTATTTTCTGCAGCTTTTGCCCCCTAGTGGTAGTTTTGTGTATCTTATCTTAACTAACCTGAGCAAATAGGAAGTGAGTTAACGTTATGCGAGGTCACTTCCTCTCAAGCGCCATTTTGTTTGAGATCAAGCCAGGAGCAGCCACATGTGCTAATTGGTTGCCATCCATGCCGTCACAAACTAAGAAGTGGCATTGTCTGTAAATTATATTATTTCTTATCATTAAAACGAAATGTGTGCATTATTATTTGTTTTATAAAGTGGCGGATTCATAGTTCACACTTAACTTTGAGAAAGCATAGAACATAAGGTAGCTATGATTAATTTAGCTGACATGCCATTTGGTTTGCCGTTTTCTTTGGTAGTATGCTTCTAATCAGAGTGATTTAATGTAATATGTTTATTCTGAGTATTTTGTATTAATGTACCATTTGTTTGTTTCTGCTTTGTCGGCAGTTGCACATGTTACATCACTCAGGCTGACGGCACTGGATGTAGAAAACTTCTCTTTATTTCTCACCGACGAAGATGGGCAGAATGTGCAGACTTCATACATACAGCACTGGGGACATGCTTTCATTACACTCACGTTTTTTCAGCACTCTTCCTCTGTGTAAGTTTAGCAATACTGACCCACAAAACTGTTCTGCCCCCTGGGGGTGACAATGGGCAACTGTGTAGCTAAACCAAAGCTTAAATGTACAGTGAAACTATAGACGGAAATAGATTAAGTACATGAACCAAATAAACATTTTCTTATTAAACCTTCCAACTCAACATATCGGCCTGTTCTTTGGAGTTTGATTGGGAGAGTGTTTAGCTGTCTGTATAGCTGAGTTAACGTTCATGGGAATAACACTTAGTGAATACAGAACAGAGCCAGAAACCTGGGTGTAGTCATGGAATCAGACCTGAACTTAAGTAGTCACATCAAGATAGTTGTGAAGTCAGCCTATTTTCACTTAAAGAACAAATCGAAGATTGAAGGACTGATGTCTCCACATGATTTAGATAAACTTGTCCATGCATTTACCTTTAGGCTAGACTACTGGAACGCTGTCCTTACAGGTCTCCCTAAAAAGTCCATCAGACAGCTGCAGTTAGCCCAGAATGCTGCTGCTCGAGTCCTCACTAAGACCAGGAAAGTGGATCATATAACACCAGTTCTCAGATCTTTACATTGGCTTCCTGTTTGTCAAATAATTTACTTCAAAATCCTGCTGTTAGTTTACAAAGCACTGAATGGTTTAGGGCCAACATACATTCAGGAACTTCTGGTTTATTTGTTTATTTTTAAGGCAGCCGCTAGTTTTCCTGGGGTCCATGTATAAAACAATATCTGGTTATGAACCAACCAGGTTATCAGGGTCAAGTCTACTTTCTGTTCCCAGAGTCAGAACTTAACATGGAGAGGCAGCATTCAGTTTTTATGCTCCTCACATGTGGAACAAACTCCCTGAAACCTGCAGGTCTGCTGAAACTTTCAGCAGTTTTAATCAGGGTTAAAAACTTTTGTAGTTGCAGCCTTTTATCAAAACAACTGATAACCCCTCCCACTGGAACGAGCTTTTCTTTTTAAAGTTTGTTTTTAATGTACTTTTCAATGCTTCCTCTGAACCCTACTGTAATGCTTTGTTTTATGTGAAGCACTTTGAACTGCCTTGTACATGAGATGTGCTGTACAAGTAAACTTGCCTTGTTTGCGTGTGAACGGTGTGATAAAGAGGACTGTTTAAATACAAGCTGTCAATGATCCATAACATTTAATAGTCGATTCATGGTTCAGACACTTCTTTTGGATTTCTTTTGTGGTTAATCACCTTGTCAGAGAACAGCATGTTGTACAATAAGTACTTAAACATTGTACATAAAACTGTTGTACATGTGCATTCAAAGGTTTAGAGACATTCAAATTAAGTAAGCTTGTAAAGTTTACACTATATGCCTGGTGCATTTTACATTCTGACATCATACAAAAACCCAAATATCCCTAGTTTGTTGTAAGTAGTATAGGTACATTTATATAAGTTCCCATTCTCAGCGGTTTCTCCCTAATACCCCACTCTGAATTGTAGATTTCAAAGTTCTTATCATAGCTTGAAAATGGTTTTGGTGCGACTCAACATGTTTTTCCTCTTTCTGTATTTGGGGTTTGCATTGGCTCACCATCTCCTTTGTCGAGTCTAGTCTAGGTTGCTAGATGCTAGAGATGGCTATCCCCCTGTTAACTTCTCTAGCTTGTGGTAGCTTTTAATCAGTTCCTCACAATGCATGTAATAAAGCTATGCAGGCAAATCTAACAAACAGGTTCCACAAATCTTCTACAAGGAAAATACGAGCTGACTAACTTCGACTTTCTGAGACTGTAGATGATTTTTCACAGATTCAAAACAGAAATCTGAAACATTATGGTTGATTTTCTTCATGATATGTCATATAGCACAAAAACATCTTATAGATGCACATAGAGGCCTGCTTGAAGTTTGCCACTGAACATCTGAATGATTCAGAGGAGGACTGGGTGAAAGTGTGGTCAGATGAGACCAAAATTGAGCTCTTTGGCATCAACTAAACTCGCCGAGTTTGGAGGAGGAGGTATGCTGCCTATGACTCCAAGAACACCATCCCTACTGTCAGACAAGGAGGTGGAAGCATTATGCTTTGGGAATGTTTTTCTGCCAAGGGGACAGGACAACTGCACCGCATCAAAGAGAGGATGGATGTACCATCAAATCTTGGGTGTGAACCTTCTTCCCTCAGCCAGGGTATTGAAAATGGGTTGTGGGTGGGTATTCCAGCATGACAATGATCCAAAACATACAGCCAAGGCAAAAAAAGATTGACTCAAGAAGAAGGTATTAAGGTCTTGGAGTGGCCTAGTCAGTCTCCAGACCTGCATAGAAAATCTGTGGAGGGAGCTAAAGGTTTGAGTTGCTAAACATCAAAACATTAAGATGTGTGCAAACCTTGTTGCCAACTACAAGAAACGTCTGACCTCTTGATTGCGAACAAAGATTTTGCCACCAAGTAAAGCACGTTTTGTAAAGGGATCAAATACTTATTTAATTCATGTAAATGCAAATTAATTCATAACTTTTTTCAATATGGACTTTTGTTTTTGTTCTGTCTGTCACTGTTCAAATAACACTACTGTTGAATTTATAGACTGGTCATTTCTTTGTTAGCGGGCAAACTTGAAAAATCAGCATGGGTGCAAAAATTTTTTCCCTAACTGTACTTTGGAGAAATATTAACTTTAGAGCCTTTACAGTCTTGCATTTTCATAGTGTTCAAGGCCGTCATTAGTGACCTACTTACCAGGTTCACTTGAGCCTGTAATAAGCCTATAATTATTCTTATGTTCCTATGGAAACCTGTAGTTAGCTGCTTTTTATAGCGTCCTCCATTCAGTATTGATATAGAATGGTCCAGCAGCTATGGAATGGAGACAAAAGGTTTAATCACCTGCAGACTTATAACATTTCTAGAAGTAGGTTTGGGTCTCATTGTACTATTACAGGCCACTGTATCCTTACCCATAGCTATTCTATTATGACTTTAAAAACATTACTACAGAGAAAAAATAATAGATGAACACCTGGCATACACACAGAAACGCACACACTCGCGCGTGCTCACTCAAAGGGCCCTGCATCTGTCGTGCTATTAAGCCACGGCTTTGACTACAGGGCGCCCTGGAGATAATTGGTGTCCTTGGAGTTGAATAGGCTCATTCTAAAACACCTCAGGCCCGGGCTGTCCCGGTGTGTGACTGTGTATTGAATAATTGATTTCAAAAGGGAGGGGCGGTTCCTATCAGATCTGAGCATAATGACTTTATATAATTAGCACGCAGCGTTGAAAAAACCATTTGACTGTGGGAGTTTTTTCCCCCTCTCCCTCTCTTGTAGAGGGAGGGAGCTGCGTGGAGGCTCAGACTGTGCAGAAGGGCTCATTTGAGAGGAACAGCCGCAGCCCGTGCAGATACAGACATACTTCTGCTCTGACATCAGCCAACAGTACAGCCGCTCATGATTTGAGGACATCTCCAGCTCGGCAAGGTGAGAGTCGGGGACGCTGTTTGCATCCATCCACAGACTATTTTTTCCCCCACTCTCGAGATCCGGATAGCGGTTGTTTTTTTCTGGGCTTTCTTCGAAGACGATGAGGAGCAGAGGCGAAGTTTGAGCGACTTCAGACTGATAACAGTAATTTACGCTCTGCGTCGAGGCGGTCTGTGTTCATTATCGCTTGTCGTGGCGTTATCTTGCACGCAGGAGAAGGAGTGCTATTCTGTTTCTGGTTTGTAATCCTTTTCTCCTGAAGGATGGTCCTGGACAAGGAGGAGAGTAAGTGTGGTGCATTTCTTCTTTTAAATCTATATTCTGTATATTTCAACTTTAGTAACTATTGTAATGCTTGATAAAACTGTTCTCTTGGTGCTATGATTTATATTTTGGTGCCTTTTATGTTTTTTTTCTTTTGGCACTTTATTTGTGTTTAACTGCATTCACTATTTAACAAGTTCACGTGATATGAGTGAATTTCCTATAATCTCACATGATATTGAAAATGAATGGAAACAATGACAACAAAAAGAATAAAAAAGGTAAACTACAAATACTTCATAAAGAGGCCATAGAGTGTGTGGGTGCATGTATGTTTCCTTGCTTTACAAGAAAACAATGAATGGTTTAGACTAGGACTTCAGTCTTTTATTCCACTGAGAAGAAAAAAAAACACCAACTATAATATTTTCATGTTCATGTCAAACGTGAATTAGGCAATATTGAATATGGCTTATTGATGTGGATTAACTTGTGAATGAACATCAGTTCTTAAACATTCCTCTCTGTCATGCTGTTTACCTGTTGCGCTATTTCCTGGCAGGTGTGTCTCTTGTGTCCCTCCAGTCCAGAGAGAAGCCAAGAGGCTGCGCAGGCTGTAATGGGAAAATCCGGGACCGCTTCATGCTGCAGGCACTGGACAGGTTCTGGCATGAAGACTGTCTAAAGTGCGCCTGCTGTGACTGCTGCCTGGGCCGGGTGGGCTCCACCCTCTACACCCGGGCCAACCTCATCCTCTGCCGCAGAGACTACCTGAGGTACGGCTTCCAGGAGCAAATGGGAGAGAAAGAAGGTGTCGAGAGTGATGGCATCCACATCTTCAATAACTCTCCCTGATACCTCTGTCATTGCCCTCAGAGAAATTTAATATGGAATATGTAACAATTATGTGCTGAATGTTGCAGCCTACTACTATAAACAATCAGTCAGTAATCTAAGCATGTGCTTAAGTCACCATATTGCATGGAAGTTTACCAGCAGTTGACACATGTCTCCTGGATTTAACTGG
Organism: Atherinosoma microstoma; assembly: GCA_037177055.1. NCBI lineage: Eukaryota > Metazoa > Chordata > Actinopteri > Atheriniformes > Atherinidae > Atherinosoma > Atherinosoma microstoma. The sequence goes on from JBBBVU010000010.1 coordinate 12,469,377, forward strand.
TTTATCCTCTGCCGGATCATTGGTTGATTGATTTCTTGTACCATAACAGCAACAATATTACATTCTTCAAAACATAAACTAGCTTGGGTTTTTCAGGCTTTAGGAAAGCTGACAACAAATGCAACAGTCAGCAGTGAGTTTACACAGTTTGGAGGAATGAAAGCAATAATAGAACAGGCAGGTTGCTGACCTTTTACTATGTTTTGAGTCATTGCTAAAGAAATATAGAGCGAAGCCAGAACAGTGCTGCACGTGCTTGATGACTTCCAGCCTTTCCCATGTCTGTTTGCATTTTTTTTCCTGAACTTTCAATGCCAATTTGACTTGTTTTTAAAGCAATACAGAAAAAAATGATAAATGAGAGATAAAGTTAGCGTAGAGCGACAGAAACGGAAGTACTGATAAGGGTTAAAACTGCATCTCTTTTAAGATGTGGAAAAAAAGCTTAAAGATTTGTAAAGTAGACTTTTTAGCTCTTTTGCCAAAAGGATTGAGCAGGAGACAGCATTGTTATGGATAAAAGAAACAGCTAGGCTAATCTTTGCATTTTTTCCCAGAAAGATTTGGTCTTTTGGTTGGTACTAGGAAGTTCCTGGAATTTTTTTTTTTTTAAATTGCCATGTAGATAACATGCTAAATGTGAATTTTTCCCTTTTAAACCAGAAGATGTTGGCATTGAATACTTTTGGGGAGCATTGGGCTAGCTGTGTCCCATTGCTCTTGGTTGTTTATGCTAAGCTAACCATCTCCTGGCAACATCTTTGGCTACATATTTATTGTTTTGTGTAGTTTCACAAGAAAGAAGGACTATCTCTCTTTCTATCTATCTATCTATCTATAGTTGATAAATTTGAATGACAACACTGCAACAAATGTAAGCTTGGCTCGAGCAGCTCTTCTGAGAGTTACACCCCAAATTTCCTTGACTAAAATAAGGATGTCTGGTGTCAGGTCAGCAGGAGAACTCCTGATTTCTCAGCCACATTGCTGAACTCATGTGTTAGTCTCATGTACAATCCAGCTGGATTTGGTTGGAGCTAAGTCGCTCATTAGCTGCACTGCACTTAAGAGACCAAAACCCCTTTTGACAGTTAAATTGGCTAGATTGCCTCCTGTTTTCCTCATCATTGCAAGGGTGCAGACCAAAAGCCTTTGAAGAGCGGGATTAAAACCATGTGATTTCTTTTAATTGGACCATTAGTGGAGAATTAGCATTGAGCTTCGTAGCCTCGTTAAGGAGAAGGAAAAAACCCACCAGGTGCCTGTGAAGGATTCAGGCTCGTTAGATCAGAACATTCTGTTAATTAGGACTTGCTTTTGTTCCTGCTTTAATCACTCATTTGATGACGTTTTTCATTTGTTGTGCGTAGTTGTGGGAGACAAATTCTTGGTGCTTTTCTCTCCCATTCTGTGGATGTTGTTTTTTCATAACATTTCTTCCCAATCCCCCTCTTATACTTGGCTTCTAATGGAATATGGAAATCAGCCGTGGCCACTTGTCTTCATGTGTGTCAGGCTCTGAGGGAGCTATTTGTTCATTCTGCTAGAGGTGAATGAAAGGTGAGGCCATCTGCAGCTGGCCAGAATAGAATGTTTAAAGCAGCACAGAGCTAGTTCTCAGGTAGTTTAATTGTTTGTTTCAGTGTAGTCAGTAAATTGATTCTGACCCATCTGGAAATAAATGACATTTTCACCGAAAGTGTGACATTATGATATGATTTAATCTTTGCTTTGATGCTCTCCATTAGTAGCTGATATATTAGTCCAAGTTACATCCAATTGATGGAAACACATTAAAGTAGTAGAGGTTTGATTAGACTAGAAAAGTAGCTATAACCCTGTCTTTATATAAATGTACAAAAGCAGGAATGTTATTGTTACAAGATGATGGGAGTGTATGCTCTTTATTACAGGCTGGTTGGTTGAATTGATAGGCCTTTAATCATGCCATATACACCGATAGGAATAAAGCCATCCTCAAAATTTCCAGGCAACTATTAATGAGTTAAACCAGCCATAACTAATTAACACTTAAACATAGCAAAACACCATAAGTGCCTCAATGAAAAAGCAACATCAGTAGCTAAGTGGTTAGCAATCAATCACTAATAGATCTCTGAGAGATGAAGAGTAGAAAATCTGATGTGCTGCATTGTTTTTTGGTACTACTTAACTGTCAGCAATTGGGGACTTTTTTTGTTCTTTTGGCAGTACTGTGTGGTAGCACTGAAATAATGAATCATCATCTGACATTTGAAGACATGAACCATTTTCTACTTTCAGCTCCAGAATTGTGATTATTTTCAGCTAATTCATTCTTATTAATTCTTATCTGTGGTAGATAACTTTTAAAAATGGATAAGAAACTCATTGGTTATTTGTAGTCATAGTTTGATGACATGACTGCAGTTCTAATTATGAGAAGCTCATCCCTTTCATCTGTTTATAATTAGTACTAGTGGGTTGATTTGAATCCTTTTTCACACTTGGCTACATGGATTGATGATGAGATGTGAGCTCCGCTTTAGCAGAGACAGTCATCAGTGATCTGTAGAAAATGTAGTGCAGATCACCACCTCAGAACAGCAAATTATTTGGAAATTGGCCATGAGCAACATCTGTGATGCTCACTGAGATGGGGTTGACTTTTCAACCTTGTACTCCCCCTTTTGTTTTAGCATTTTTTCCCCCTCTCTGCAGCTTCTGGCTGAAACCTATCCATGTGTGTGTCCAGATTACATACAGACCTGCTTGTCACCCTTTCTCCCTCTCCAGGCTCTTTGGGGTGACGGGGAACTGTGCAGCCTGCAGTAAGCTGATCCCTGCCTTTGAGATGGTGATGAGAGCCAGAGACAACGTCTACCATTTAGACTGCTTTGCCTGTCAGCTCTGCCGCCAGAGGTAAGATTAGGGGAGCAATTAGCCAGGGAGATCAAATTCAGTTGACTTATCGAGGAGGCGTACTGGTGAGCTCACTGGTCATTATAAGCATATTAGAAATGCATTGTAATCAGAAAGTGATAAAATTGAGATAATGTACAAGTTTAAGTGGTTAAAGCTTTTTGTATATTACTCAGATAGTCAGGCCACAGTTATGCTGGATTAATTTTCTGATTATCATATCAGCCGATGCATACTACATGAAAATATGCCTGAAATGCTCCTGTGGGACCATGATTCACTTCAGGTCCAGCAATAACCAAAACCCAATTTCATAGTTTATTTCTCCCTACAGATTTTGCGTGGGAGACAAGTTTTTCCTCAAGAACAACATGATCCTGTGCCAGCTGGACTATGAAGGAGGCCATCTTAATGGCAGCACTGAGAGGCAGCCGCAATAAGAGGTAATATTCTGATGACAGTAAATTACAGTCCCAGACAGCTGCACTGACAGTTTGAACTAAACCATGCACAGAGAAATCTGGACTGTATACATGCAAGTTCATCCCAAATAGGATCATATGTAGACATAATGCTTTATACCAAAGGCTGAGGACTTAAAAATTTAAATTACATACTAGCAAGATGTTTTAGAAAAGTTGGAACAAGCATGTGTTGCATCATCTCTCTTTAAAATTCATTTTTTGTTTTGAAACTGTTAAAACATATTACTTTTTGATGTTGAATTTTAGCTGCTCAACAGTTCAGCTCAATGATCATGCTTTTCATTTCAAAATGTTTTTAGTGGGTGTCAGGCCTGAAATCTTGGCCGGGTCATTTAGTTTAGACCATTTGTCTAGGTATTGTCTTGCTCAAATAATCAAAGCCAGCATGGTAGCATTCGTTTCTCCAAATCTGTGTGTATGTCTTCAGCATTGATGATCCCTGCACAGAAATGCAAGTTATGCAGTGATACACCACATACATGCTGTCTTTTCAACTACTGATAACTATGTTGGGGTAAAAAAAAAAACTAAATTAAATCCACTGAAAAGCCATTAAAGGCTACTGTATATCATTGCTAAAGCCAGCCTCTGATCTGGCCATTGATAAGCACTGTTAACTGACAGGCCAACATGGGGAAATGAGGTGACTAGTCATTTCACTTTCGTAAATGGGTTCCGACAAAGGAAAAGACTTGATTTGCAACTGCCTTGCTAGCTCTAACAAAATAAAGCTTGGCCTGAAAAGTCTGCTGATCTTGAAAACTCTTTGAAATCAGCTGCCTGTGGCATCTGCCTACTATGTGCAAAATCTTTATGCAAACGCATGAAGCGATGCCAAGCAAGAGGAAGTTAGTGAGAAGGAAGTTGCTAGCCCAGCTAGCCAACATGCTTTATCCTGTTGAGTTGATATACCACTAAGGTGTGAAACCATGCATACTTGCGCCCTTTGGTATTTTTGATGTGAAATTATGATGTCTTCAAATAAAGTGAATCCATTTCTGATGTACTTTTACATCTTTGCGTAACACCTAGTAGCTTTCTTCTCCTCCTAGCTCGTTGCTTGCTAGCTTCTTATTTTCCTAGTTTCTCTCAGCACATGTACACTAGCTGTACAATTGTTATTGTATTGAATAGCGCAACTTTTGAAGGCTCACGTACCTGTGAACAAAGTGGTGGTCAAACAAAGCAAAATGGCAAATGTGCAAGGAAGATGTGAGATGTTTTCTGAGTATTTTCAAAATGTAGAACTGAAGTGAAGCCATTTCGAAACCTTAAAAAATAACAATTGCAAACTCTGACATGCTTGGACTCTCCAAGCTCCTTTTTGAACATGGCTTGCTCTCCCTTTTTTAATGATGAGCAACCTTGATTGCTTGCATGATTTGAGCAATTGGAGCTATAAAAACAATGTAAATGAAAGGCCTTTTTCCAGAGATCAACGTGTTCACCACACTCTGATCAACAATGTGCTCATTTGAACAGCACTTGGTATAGCACAGATAACGTAGTTGCAAGCAGTAGAATGGAAACAGAGTCTGGTGTCAAGCTAGCATGCTACAGCTAAACACAACAATGCTAAGGAATTTTTGGTCTTGTATGTCTCAATTAATAAACCTTTATGTACCAATACTTTGCTCATGTTAAAAATTAAAACAGTAGATTTTACACTTTCACCATGGATCAAACTACTGTTTTGACAGTGATCATGAAGAGGCAACCCATCATCCCATCTTCAAGATTGCAGCTTTCTACTTTTTTTAGAGAGGACTCCAATAACCCAGACGGCACAGAAAACAGATGGTATTTTACACAGAATTCCTGCAGGTCTGAGTTGACATGACTTAAGAAATGTGACACTGGATACTCCATCATTATTGAGGTCATTCAAACATATTGCCTGCAGCTTTATACAGGCCAATAGGATCTTCTTTAAAGTTTTAAATTTCAGACAAATTGTCCCATAAGAACAGAGCAAATGCCTGAGGCTTCCTTTACTGTACCTCTTGATGGGCGTTAGCAGTGGTCATCTGTGAGAGCAGATGGTTAGACAAAAGTTGAAAATAAGTTCAACCAATACCACAGAATCTAAAATTATAATGGTTTGGGGGGTCCGCTGTGGTTAAGAGACATTCCTGAAAGCCACCAGAACCCAGAAATAAAATTTTAATACTGACTAAACAACTGCAATTCATAAAATGTATCTAACTGGACCTTCTATAAATGATAGACTTAGGATTATGCTTTTTTTCTCCTTTCGGTAGATTTAAGGTCTTCCAGAGTTCATTGTAAAATTATCTCAGAATTGAAATATCATACTCTTTTTTTTCCCAAGGGAACAACCTCTACGTTTTCAAGGACTCTATAGAATTAAGTCAGCTCTATTGTTAAATTATGTGAAAATTTAGGTTTCTTCAATGATGGGAATCCAACACAGCAGAGTTGATGGAATAATTACAGTTTAGGCATTTTTCCTCCCGAATAATGTAACTCTTTTCTCTCAAACCTGAATTTATGAATGTTTTATTTTTTGTGTAGATTTTCTTTCTTTTCTTTTTATTTGTTTTATCACAAATGTAGAACTGCATCTTTACCTAATCCCTATATCACTGGAAGTGGTGTGGTAAAAAGTTACATAAAACAATATTAATTAATTGAATATAATTCTTTTAAGATCATAGGTGAGGTGTTATTGTCAAATAAACTTGGCTCAAGAAGTCATGAAATTTATGTTTGGTAGATTATTTCTCCCCTTGTGTTGTATTACTGTTAGAGAGCCTGATTTGATCACTTTTACATGTTGATTATTATGGATGACTGAAATGTTATCAGTTGAATAATCCTTATATTTAATATTTCATCTCTCTTTTAGTAACATTTTATGAAACAGATTTTTGCATTTTCAGCTTCTCGTGAAATTTAAACAATCACCACATTTACACTATCAAAACACTGTGGGACAGAGCTATCTTTGTACCAGTGTCTGCTTGTTGTCAAGACTAGAAGCTCTTAACCAAAAACCTCTTTGAATTTCAATTGCGTACTGCTGGCCCCAGAGTACTGCCCTAAAATCCATCCATAATATACATCATTGTTGTGGAAATTAACCCACCAGCTCCGAGGCAGTACCAGAGAACAGAACTGTGAGCAATTTACACACAGTGCACCATTGCAGTAAATAATTACATGATCACATAAAGGTGACAAATACAGTCGATGCAGAGGGCACTCAGTCATACATTTATATGTAATGGTATATCACATCAAAGAAGTGAGCAAAGTGCTTTGAAAATAAACAAAAAGGTATTTCCAAATGTGTTCATGTGTAAAGTACCTCTTTGAATGCAGATGGCTTTGGAAGACTGAATTGAACATACATCAATAGAAGCTTACCAAGTAGCCAGGATCAAAAAGCACTGCTGAAACCATAAAATGCAGAAATGACAGGAAATCCAGAAACCTGCTGTCCTATGATTAAATAAGCAATACACAGAGGAGTAAAGTAAACCTCACAGTGCATCAAAAGAAGTTTTGTTTAAAATCATGCAGATACAGTGAATTTCAACTTGGATTACTTTGCTTCAGACACTGACTTTAAGTAGAATTGTATCATCCATTGACTTGCTTAATGAAATAATGGCAAAAAAACCTCTGATTGCACAGCTGTTATGGTGACCAGATGACGAGTACAGTGTACCAAACCACTGATTTGTAGAAGAAGCTCTAGCACATACCCCCTTATCAAGCCTTGTTTAAACATCATATTTGACAGTGGAAACAGTATTGGCCAAGACACACACTCACTTACTCTAAACATAGCTGTTTATCTCATAAAACATGAACAACAATGCACACGGTGTGGGAAAAAACAAATAATGAAGGGATTTTCTTTTTAGATAAAGAATTTAATTAATCTAAGAGATTATCAACGCATGTAAAATACAGTTTATATTTGTAAAAATGTCAGTCCTCACGTGGAAACAGCAGCACTTAAATCTCTGGCTCTCAGAATCAAACCCATAAGTTGAATTTGAAATCTTTAACTATCTGGACAATGCTGTTTTTGGCAAATGTTACTCATACAAGGGAAAACAATACACTTGTTAAGGGACTATTTTTAGAGCGGATACATACACATTTGGTACTGAGTTTTTGTGACAAAGCCGGCTACCTGGAGATGTTTTATATTTCTTCTCTTTCCCTGCAGATCAGGAGAAGGACCACAGTGAGCCAGCTGGACCATGAAACTCACAGCAGCACACTCTTCATCAGCCTTTTGCTTCAGACTGAACTCTGTAGGGTGGAAAAAAAATGATTGGACACATTTGCTGCAGCCCATGTTTGAACTCTTTGCTATAGAGCTGCATGGTTGCTTCCCTAAAAACTGACATTTCTGTTCGCATGGATTCGAAAGCATCCAGGAAGAGAAAATGAAAAAATGCCGAAACCATCGGGAGGATGTTTTTAAAGTTTGCTGCGAACATTGAAAAGAAACAGAAACGGTTTGCAGGTATGTTGTGTCGGTTTCACCAAACATGGATGGAGTGAAGCCAATCACGCAGAATCAACAAGCTTATCCAAGAAAGAAGAGCACAAAGTTTCCTGTGATTGTCAGATTGATCTGATTGACCCCCCGCCTCAAAAAAAAAAACTAAAATATATTTGCAAATACTTGGTTCAATTGAGTTACAAAGGAGGAGGAAGAGATGGTCATACTATCATCAACCTCTTCACCCAGAAGATTTCACATCCTCTGTAATTTGATTCATACTCTCCTGTTTTTTTCTTGGCTAATAAAACTGGATTTTAATTCCTTTGTGTACTTGTTATTTATGTACTGAGAAGGCTGTAAGTACACATAACTTCAGAGGGAAAGTAATATATAATAATTCCCTTCAGACACTAAATTATGTTATTGATCATAAGATGTTTATACAAAGAGAAAAAAATTTTTTTCCCCAGAATCTTTTTTGTCTTGTTCCTCACTTGAAATATCAATTCAACTATCAAATGCTAAAAGATATCAAATTTCAAGTATTAAAGCAGTTGAATATGATAAGCTAGAACTGTTGCACACTTGGTAATGTCTTTGGTTATTTTGAGTTTTTAATCAACCCTCGCTCTTCTTTTCCTCTGACTGATCTCAAAGTGCATTTACAGCCACAGGAAGCAGCTGTTTACAGAGAAAAAAGAAAATCTTAAACCCGTTTGCCTATATCCCGATCTCCACCAATTCACAGAGAAAGATTTCCCTAAGGCAGAATTTAGTCTTTTCAAAGCCATGTATAGAATTTCTTTCAATGATTGGTAGAGGCCAAAACAGAGCTAAAACATTGATAGGTGTGTGATGTGTCAATAAGCCTCTTTGAAAACAAGTTGACCAAATCAGCTCACCGACTAGTTCTGTTGGAAATAAGGTTCATAATGTGCTGAGAACAATCTATAACCCGAAATGATGTAGTGAGTAGCTTCTTAGTCTTTCAACGATTTCAAGCTTTGAACAATTAAGGCCATATGATCTGATTAGTCTCGATTAACCCTATATTAGTGTAATGGAGACTCAAGGGTAAGAGGAGCAGCAGATAAAGAGCTGCACCCATCATGCTTTGTTGCACAAACCTACATGGGCAATGTTATCAGGTGCTCCAGATGAGTCAGAGTTTCATACATAATAAACCCCAGAAATCAGTCCCATCCACTTCCAGGGCGGGGCTGACTTGTCAGGGCTGGCAGCTGGAACAATGCAGCAAACAGTAGACACACACTAAACTTTTTTTAAAAACATATTTTAACATTAAAATATGTTTTAAAAAAAAGTTTGATTAATGAACAGATTGGTCATTAGGGCCTTCATAAATGCCTGGAGAAAGCAATAGCCATCTTTGCTTATACACTACTGCTGCCCCTGCATGGCAAAAATATAGTCAACATCCTAGTGAATTACACTAATGTTTCTTAAAATACTGCTTGGATCAAAGAACTGACTAATCAAACAGTAAGTTAGTTGTGTTAGGGAAAGGGCAATTAGCTCTCTCTTCATGTAAAATCAAATCCATTAACATTAGATTTTTGTTTTGGATTCAACTATAAACAACATCACTGTCACCTCTTAAATAACATGGTACCCTTCTGAACACCACAATGGATCCTTCAAATGAAATAAAATGATAAATACTTGATTAACCCCAGAGGGAAATTGCATGTTTTGATTTGACTTCATTAAGTTTGACCACATTTGGCACACAATGAGCATCAGGTGCACCCTTAGTCTGCCTTCAGAAGCCTTCACTAAACATTTCCATTGTCCTCTGTTGAAAAAGATCTTTCAACAACACATTAAGAAAAAGCATATGTGGAAACATCAATACAGATAAAAGAAGCTCTTGACAGTGTTTGACGAGGTGAAAATCTAGATGAAGATACAGCCCATCAGAGACTATTTATATCCCACTTTAGCATAAAGTAGTGTGTTCAGCAGACGTTAATAAAAAACATGAACAAAAAGTCATATTTGAATCCCCAAATGTACTTCTCAGTTTCGGTATCATCATTGTTCATAGAAACAATCGTTATACCTTTATACTCCTGTTCTTTGGCTGCTTTTTGGCTCCATCTAGCGGTGTAATATTGTAATTACCGCTACGGTGCACTTCCGCTCCTCCAGTCAACAAGGAAGTTCAACCGAATCCCGTCTCTGACATTTTCTCATCGCAGATTTGTCTGATAAGGTCTGTTTTCTGGACCTTTAACCTGCAAGTATGGCGATATCAACCTTTCAAAAGTTGACCCTCGGGACGTGTCTCATGCTTTGCGTGGCGCTGTTGCTTCCCAAGATGCTGTTATCCAGGGGGAGGAAGGATGCTACCGAGCGGCCAGAGGGTGCGTTGACATTCATGGTTGTTTTTCTAATGTTCACACGGCCTCTGCTTTTCATTAAGTGGCCTTTCAGATAATGGATGCATGTCGTAAATGAATGCGTTTGACGTTTTGTTATTTAGTGTTGGTGTCTTCCAATTTGCAACTAAAATATGGCAATGGACAGAATCGACGTGTTCTTGTAGTTACACTCTCCTCCCTAACGAGGGCGCCAAAAACACAAAACACCGTCTGAAACAATACAAATAAAGCAAATCAATTATTGTCATGGCAAAATATATTGTTTTTGTGTCTTCACGAATTTTATAATTTAAGTAATTTCTAAAAGGGTTTTCAAGGATCTTAACATCAATTTATGGGGAGCAGATTAAACTACTTGTATCAGAACATCCAACAAAATGAACTACTGTAAAACACTTAAACATATGTAACATAGATTAACAACTCCATAAACTCTAATAAGCTGTGGCTTCTAACATTGATATGAATTTGAATCACAAAAACAGAGATTGTTTAATTTGTTCAACTAATACTTGGTGCATCCTTATTTTCAACCATCTTCACCATCCCTGTAGGTTCAGGTCATTTCCCACCCATGATTCATCGTCAGGCGGTCCCAGAGGGCCGAAGTCAGAGGGCAGCAGGGTCTGGTTTCTCCAGGACACATAATCCTGAGGCCATGGCCAGGGCCAAAGGAGCAGGAACAGGGGTAGGAGCTGGAGGCAAATCCAACCTGGCAGGACAGATCATCCCAGTGTATGGCTTTGGGATCTTACTCTACATCCTCTACATACTGTTTAAGGTAAAATGCTGCTGGGCCCAAACAGCTGGGGAAGTAAGAAGCTCTTCCATCATATTTAGTCAGTGTCTTTTATTAAAGTCTATATTTTAAAGCAGGATCTGAAGTCACAATTAAATCGTATTAAAGAATGAAATGAAAGAGTGTGGCAGAGGAAAAAAAATAATTTTTCAAGAATTAGCAAACATTTTGCAGTGGGATTTGTTGTTTTGATCCTGTTGGTGTCTCCCTGTTAGATCACATCGAAGGGGAGCAATAAGCCGTCAGAAGCCAGGTTTCCTCCAGTTCGGTCAGAGAACATGAAGAGAAAGATCAGTGAGTTTCAACCCTCAGCTTCAGAGTTCAGAAGGAAGTCCTGTTACCCAGATATCAGCACTAAGGAAACATTTTCCTTAAATGCATGTTCATCTTTTGGTGCTTCAACGTAATGAAAAAAAAAGAAAAGATTGTCGGTCATTTTCTCACATATTGATTTCGATAAAGCATCATGCAGCATGATGGATGGCCTTCCACCCGGGGAAACTGGGAAAAGAAATGATGCAACAGCTCATTTCCTAAACGATCAAAACTAACTTCACCTGAATGTGTTTCTTCTTTTTTAAGTATTGTCTACACTCATTTTTTCCATTCATGTTTTCCCTTCTTGGCACTCCAGCTGACTTTGAACTGGCCCAGCTGCAGGAGAAGCTGAGGGAGACGGAGCTGGTGATGGAGAGTATTGTTTCCAGTGCTCATCACAGTCCTGACAGGTGGGTGCATGCCTTTTACTGAGGAATCATTTTCATGATTCCTGTCTGGCACAGAAACAAATCGCTTACTGCTACATGTGTCCCACACGTGTTTTGCCTTTATTGGAATAAAATTTAACATTTCTTTGTGCCTTCAAAAATTCAGGAAGTTGTTTGGAGCAGATTGAAAAAATAAATAAATAGAGAAAGGTGTAAAGTCATACACCATGTAAATATGAAATATGCGAAGGGGAATGAGTCAGTTGTCTATCTGCCCTGCAGGGTGAAGGGAGTGACTGCAGACCAGGAGGAGAGTCTCTTGCAGCAGTTGACGGAGATAACACGGGTGATGCAGGAAGGCCAGATGGTGGAGGGTATCGCTCCAGAGAAGAAGATCCAGGAAGACTGGGATGGTATGGGAAAACTCTAACCTCACAGTAGATAAACAATTATTTTGTCTTTTTGTTTTAGTTGAAACATTTCTTTAACATTCATTCATAAATTTGCCACAAATATACATTTTCCATTCCTTCCCAACAATATAGCCCAGTAGTTTGGTTTATATGTACCTAACTACACTTCCATCCAAAAACATTAAACACAGTTCCACACAGTGTGTATAAAATGACTGACCTGCTTATTACAAGTAATACACAATGTTAACCTCCTTGAGTCCATCCAACAGACGAAACATTCCTGTCAATACAATATCATCAGTTTATGGTACTTTTTTTATGGACATCGATTCTCTTAGGAGTGAAAACAAATAGCATATTTTGTATTAGTTCAGCGGTATTGCGATATTTAAAAGAATATTGAATCCAATATTTTGACTGGCAGATCTTGAAGTATCCATTTTATCTCTAAGTTGAAGTGTTAACTGGAAGCCGTGCAGCAGTCTGAGCTGTATTAGTCATTAGTCTACTTGTACTCCCAGATGTTTTCTCTGTAGCCTCATCAAAATTTAGTCCACACCTGTGTTGTTGGCTTTGCTTAATGTGTGGAAGGATTCATAACAACGTTACTATCAATTGATTGTCATGGGTTTTAATAGAGCAGCTGCTCAGTTGGTGCTAACTCCAGCTGAAACTTACACCCCATTTGGTTGAGAAAAAAGAAATTCTAAATTGTAAGAATCTTATAAAAAAAAAAGAAGCTGCATGATCTTATATATATTTTGCTCAAAGAGCAACTGACAAACAAGTCTCCCAGAAATGTTGTTCATTCTTCCTACAGAGTACCTGATGCCTTTGTTTCTTTGTTTTGGTGTAAAAAAATATCTCTTTTTTTCTCACCTGCATCCCAAATATTTGTTTTTGATGCACACTTCAAGGGAAGTTGCTTTAATTTCTTTAAACTTTCTGCAGATTATCCTGACGAGCCTCAACCACAACATTCCCAATGCTGCTGTCAGCACAGTCCAAAGCAAGGAGCTGAAACAGAGAGGACAAAAGGAGACAAGGACAGCAGCTCAGAAAACCTTCCTGACGACATTACAGGTAGTGAAGAAGCGGAAGGAGCAGAGGACCTGAGCACAGACTCTGTGAAAGAACTTGTTTTCACAACGACAGATGAGGACATGATCCCAGAAAGAGATGTGGAGGTAAGAGAGGAGGAAGATTTGCACGAACATGAGGAGAGTGGTGATCACATTGATCTGGGGGTCCGGGAGGAAGACCTGAGCGGAGTCCTGAAGGAGCTGGAGCTCACTCTGAGGATGACATCTGCGTTGGAGCAGGAGAAGATCAGGGATCACATCCAGCCAGCTGAGACAGAAACGCCCTGCAGCTCGGTCAGACGTAGGAACAAGAGGAGGAGGGCAAAGAAAGCTGTACACTGACTCCAAAGTGAGGCACAGATATTAAACCTGAGCCTGCTCTGAGGGCAGATACAATAGTGTTTTTAGATGATCCGTGCATGAAAACTTGCGATAGCATGAAAATGAAACACCAGCCTTTTTATTTTATCTTTACTTGAAGTCAGCCAATGGTTTTAGCTTACTCATATCTGCTGTGAATCAGCTTAAAAGTATTAAGTCTTAAAGCAGCATTCAAAACAAATGCTTTCTATCAAATAAAATAATCCCAGTGTGGTAATTCATCAGGTGTTGATGGGCTTTCTAATATTGTGGAAATGCTTCCAGATGTAAAGATTTTTATAGAAGGTGGACAGCGAATCTGCCACCCTTAAAATGTCAAAGCCTTAATTTATTATTTATATCAAGTGCTTAAATAAGAGGTTTTTATTCAAATGTAAACATTAATTCAAAGGAATAAAACTACAACTGTGAAGGAACTGATCCGCTGGAAGCTGGACAGACAGAAAATGCCTCCCATCGTGTCAAAATTCTGTTATTTGCTGGGGTGTTTATCGCTTTTCTCACCTTTGTACAGAACCCTTGAAACATTTTCAGATCTTTTGAGGTTTTCCACACATTTCAATATTTGTTTTTAAAAGGACTCACTTTCTCTTTCCTGATCAAAGCACACAGTTCTCCACAACGGCAAAGCAAAACCTAATGGCCAATGCTTTCTTGAGATAGAGCTGTAGCCCCCCTTGCACCACTTTACCAGTAATGTGTTTGACAATGTTGCTTTAAAGATAAGTGCCCAAGAATGCATAAAAGTGATTAAAATACTGGGAATAAGTTCAGTGCTTTTCTCTTGGTCATTTTCACTCCTCATTTTTTGACTTCAGGTTTGATTTTATTTCACCTTTTATCAAATCTTGCGTTTCTCTCCAGGATACTCGTACTTTTAGGATGGGCAGAAGCACAATTCAAAAAAAGATCCTTTATTACTTCTGTTATGAAATATTGACTCATACAAAAGCAACATCATATGGTTTATGTTAGAGACTATTTGAGATTAACAGTTTTAGCGAGTGGCACAACACAACCCTCCCCTCTAAGAATTTATTGATTTGCAGTGATCCATCAGGTTGGTCTGGGATCGACAGGAAGCAGATCTGCAGTCAGTTTGCTGTCTCAGTGCTCCATTGGCTCGTCGGCTGCTTCTCCAGCAGCTGGTTCATCTGCAGGCTGAGCAACCTGAAAACACACATATTTGTGACTGACTATATTCTTTACAATAAAACAGTAAACCAGAGGAGGAAAACAAAAAGTCTGAAAAGATGTGGTTTCTGTGATTAAACAGCCAACACTGCACTGGATAAATTCTGGCTGTACCTTCCTCTGCGGCCTCTCCTCCAATCCCTCCAGGAACGAAGCAACATCATCATCATCATAGATGGTGAATTCCATTTCTTTTCCCACAATGCCGATGGATACGTTCTAAAAAGAATAAGTTACATATTTAATAAGTGGCCTGTATACTTTAAAACAGATTACCTACACGCACGTTACATGTTACCCATAGCAACCTGCAACCAGTTTTATTCAGGATATTTCTTCGATGTTTCAGTACTTGTGCAGAAAGGTTTTAAAGTAAGCAGAAGTGCAAGTTTCATTTTCGTCAATGAAGACAAACATGATTGATGTGTTGTGCAGAAGGGTGTTGTATCAGGCCAGAAAAAAGGGAAACTGGAGTACCTTGGTGGTGAGGTCCTGCTCAGCGGGGAGGGTTTCTCTGAGAGCACGGAGGCCATGTTGAACCAGTTCATTCAGATTACCTGCAAGCAAAGGAAAAAAACACTTGTCAAAGTTGCAAAATGAAATTTATGAGAAAACTGAAGAAAATAGCATGACTACAATCTTAACATGTCCCCAAAAGCCATCATTTAGCTAACAACACTACACCTGCTTCACATATTCTGCTGCTGAGATGTGAAAGAGGCTGAGAAAAAATAAATAAATCTTACAGTCAGAGAACTTGTCCATGAACCTCTCCAGGTAAGTGCGTGCTGACTGGGAGCGCGCTCCAATGGACATGGCCTTGCAGTCAAAGTAGTTTGCTGATGGGCAGGTCTGGAAGATGTGAGGTCCCATATCCTGTGTGACACACAGCAAATACACAATAACTGGTGATATTTCCCATATTCCCAGTTAATATGCATCTGTAAATCAAGTGTGACATTAAAGAAAACATGGAAATAAACTTACATCATAGCCAGCAATGAGGAGTCCAACACCATAGGGTCTCCTTCCATACCTCTGTGTTGGGATTTGGGTTTCTGGAGTTTTAGTGAAGGATTACTGTTGCCATTTACTCACAACATTTGGATTTTTAAAAGGCAGCTAAAAACCTTTTTTCTCTTATTTCAAGAGGAAAGCAGATATTGCATCTATGGCTATGCACAGTTCTCATCCAATCTAAACCTGCTATTGTCAAAAGCCTCACGCTGCTTATGGCTGTTTAGATATAATATTTTGTGTAAGAACTTCAACGATAGAAAGGATACTGCTGCCAACAAGAGAAACGAGACGCGATGTGGGAAGGGGCCTGTCAAAGACAAATCTAGAGTCCAAGCACTCCTGACGCATGAAGTTACTGTAGAAGAAAAGATGTTAGTATGAAGCGATATTCAGTCATTATAATCTTAAATGATACTGGTTTCACAATCATAGGTCACTTTTCCATTAATTTTCCTCATGGTAAAAGTGAGAAAAGACAGTACTTCAATGCCACATATTTGCAGTGTGTGTGTCAGATAGAGGAAGCAGATCAAATGTCAAAATCAATCCATTAACTGTGTGAAGAGTAATAAATGTTACAATGTAGCAAGACTGCCCTCATGATTTCAAGTTAAAGCAACAAGAATGCTTTTTCAGAGAATGGAATAGGTAAGCTATATTTAGGGATTTTGACTACATTAAATGCCTATTTTAATTGGCATTTTTACAGAACAATTTAATATAGAACATCTAAATTCTTGCAACCTACCAGAGCAGCCTGGCATCAGCAGTCAGACCAGCAATGGAAATACCAACGTGGTTGTCAACATGAAGAATCTTCTTTTGGTGGGCAGCCAGTTCAGACTGTGCTCTCTGTTGAGAAGTAAACCATGAAATGTTTTTTGTGTGATCACCGTGCCAAATTGTAGTTACACAATCACCTTTTTAATGACACTGTGACAGTTTTTTCTCCTGGGGCTTGGTGTGTTTGAACGTATCAGGATAAGAGTTCAGATTAAAAGCAACATTTCTTTAAATATTAATGAGAGTTTAGAGTAATCTGACACTGACAAGCACATTACCTGTCCTGGAGAATTTTAGTTTAATCACACAAACAGTGGGTATTCTACAAGCAAGCCACATCATGAAGTGAATGTGGTTGTAATAAAGTCATGAGCAATTACATTTGGTGGCATTGCTTTTGTTATGCAATTATGAATGGCATCGAGAGTATAGCAACGGGGTTAATGCAGCATGATCCTACCTTTAGTGCAACCAGGACTGCATGGCTTTTGGATTTCAGCCCCACAGTTGCAGACCCTTGCTTCACTGCCTCCATCGCATATTCGATCTGATGAATGCGGCCCTGTATGTACACGAACACAAATACATTTGTAGGCACATCATGTAATGGCAGCGTTTAATAAAAGACACGTGTATGCAAATGGTAACTTACCTGTGGGCTCCACACAGTCACATCGTTGTCGTACTGATTGCGGAACTACGGATAAAAACAAGCCATCACGGATACTGACATCAAACAAAAGCAGGACCAACTGGAGTCAAACTTACGTAATTGTCCTGCATCATCAGCTGTTTCCTAATTCACATATTTCTTAAACACTTGCGATTCCGCAGTCCTGTCTGTGTGCAGCCAGGACTTTACTCGAGGTTTTAAATGACTACGATGGCTGAATAATTGATACAGCCTCATTTGTGTTCAGCCTCATGCGAACGACAATCCAGCAGCCGATGGTAGCAGCAGACAAGATGAAGTCGCTGTATTGTTAATTACATTATATGTACCTAGATAAAATATCAATAGTCAAAACGTTTGTAGAACCATCTCCGTGAATCTAATAAGATTACACGGACTAAATAAATTTAGTTATTAATCTGTCGCAAGAAGCCAGTGAGCTTTAACAAAACGAAAGTAAAGGCATTCTCCCGGTTTCACCGATGCTAACTCAGCCTAGTGTGGCTAACCTCAGTAAGCTAATTGGCGTTAGCCTGCTGTCAACTGTTTACACAACTAAATAATAAATGCAGTTCTCAAACTTTTATGACGTTATCAGGAGGTACATCATTATTCAATGTAACAGAGTAAGTTAAGTACAAGCCGCAAATCTTTTTATATAACTTAGGTACCATAATGAAGCTAACGCTAGCAAATAAAGCTGTTTTGCTTACTCACAGTGCAGAACTTAGCTAGCGAATGTTAGCCTGGGTGAGTAAATAACCCTTAGGTCTGGGTTTACCGAGAAAAAAAAGCGAATTTACTTTATCAGTTCTATTTAGTTTATTAACATATTATATGTTAAACTGACCACTAGATACGAAATTTCATTCATACTCACCATCTTTTCTTTAATGTGTGCTTCTCCGCTTGCACTGTGATAATCTCAGTCTCGATTTATTTTCCTGGACGTGACGTCAGGGGAAAGCAACAGAGCCGTGATCAACCAACTGATCAAACATCACTGAGCGTCTTCAGTCGGTCAAATTTAAAATAAGAGGGGGAAGTAGCCCATTAAAACCATTGCTATTAACTATCAAATTATTATGTTTAGCACAAAAAATAAATAAAAAGGAGACAGAGCCAACTATAACTAAAAAACCGTTTTGAAACAATCTTTCACAATTTCATAGTACACAAACACTTAAATTTAAGATATAATCTAATAATGCAAAATAACTTGAAAAGAATTCTAATCAATAGCGTAAGAATATTAATATCCTTTAAGCTCAAATACAAATACATTAAAGTAAAAATATTGGCAACAATCTGTTGCTAAAAGTAGAAATGCTGACTCATATTTTAGTGCATTTGACAACTTTGTTACCTTCAGAGCTTGAGTGTATCTTGCAAGCTTTAGTCACTGTTTTAAAACAGAAGGGTAAAAGATCCGTCTGATGGACTTTAGACATTTGCTTCTTTTTAACTCATTTTCAGTCCAGTTTTTTAACCTGACCATTTTCAAAGGAACATGTTTTGTTTATTAAGTTAAAAGAAAAAGAAGTTAACTTAAAGATGACCCAGTGTTGTGTCACATATTAAAAAAATCTGATAGAGAACATGTTCAAAATTGTAGGCACTTTGTTACCAGCAGTCTGTTGCAAAAGCACATGGTGTAATATGTTCAGATTTCTTCAATACATCTACAAAATTTCCAAAGAAAACACAGTTTGACAGGCATAGAATCATATCTTTGCACCAGCAAGTTCATTCTAAGAGAGATATCGGCTGAAAACTTGACAAATTTTGGTATGGTGTACAATGTGCAACGCAAGTGGAGATCCTGAGCTATGCATCTGGCCCTTCGACTGATCCATCATTGTGAACCCAAGCCTCATCAGAAATGGTCTCAACGGAAGAGTGGCTGTCAAGAAGCCATTCTTAAGGAAGGGAAAGAGGAAGAAAAGGCTGAGGAATGATAAATGACACAAGAACTGGACTGAAAATCAGTGGCAACGGGTCTTATGGAGTAGTGAATCCTCGTCAAAGCCCGGAGCTAAATATTGCTGAAGCAGTGTAGGATCATCTTGACAGAGAACAGAGCAAAATCCAGCCAACATGCAAAGAATAGATTGGGAATGCCATTCAAGAATCCTGGAGAACTATTCCTGAAGACTACTTAAAGAAATTAAAAGAAAGCTTGTCTAAGAGGATTCTAGTGTTGAAGAAGAAAGGTGCCAAATATTGACTTTCAAGCTTGTTAAAATTGAGCAAACCCTGTTTTTTGCCTCATATTCTGAATTTACATTTATGTTTGCACATACTTCAATCAATCTTTACAACTCTTTCCTGCTTTCAATTGTGACATGCCCACAAAAATGCTTATACAAATACACACAAATAGATAATTAAGATAAAAACTTAATATATAAATGAGGATATGATAAAGATAAAAAAAGGATATAAATAATCAAGGGAGACGTTATAACAAAGAAATTATATGTACAGTACATGTATTAATTAATGTACAAAATATCACTGTCGGCTTCATGTGGATAAATGTTCTCATAATAATCCATGTTACAGATTGATAGATCTACCTGCAGCATTCTCCCCTTCTCTGGCCAGGAAGCAGCAATGTTTTTGCATGAACACTGGGTGGCAGCAATAAATTAGAAGAAAACTCTGAGCTGCTTTCACTAACTTTGGGAAACTGACAAAGAGCATGAGTCACCGACTGCTGTTTGGGCGAAAATGGAAAGAACAAGCTGACCCACAGACGACAGGAGTGGGTGTTTTACACACATCTGTCCACTTTAGATGTCTTACAATGGTTTCAGTTTCTCTTCCCACATGCAGGGTCCCCTGTTACGGATATTTCTACCGACAGAATGAATAATCACGAAAACAAAATGCATCACCTGAATGTTGTCCACCACCATATATCACCAGTGTGTGCACACATGAAATCAGGCAGCAACACAGAGTACGTTTCTATGTTTCATGATGCCAAATTAACAAACCTTTAATAACCAAAAGGATGAATGACATCTACTTTTAATAATGAACATTTGTTATTTCTGTGCTACAGAGCATTATTTGACAGTTTTAGTATTTTCCCAGTGCTATTCTATGAGCCAAACTGGATGAGTTACACATGTTATTTAAATCAAGTGTAACCACTGACTGTCCTCACTGATAATGAGCAAAATAAAACTACATTTGGTTTAAAAAACACTTCAGTGTGTGAGCTGTGTTGGATTGGCATTTTGTGTTTTGTGTAGCAGTCTGAAAACAATTTATTTCTCATCTATGAAGCAGATACTGTTTTTACTTCTCTAAAACAGAGATGCAGGGAGTTGCTTAATTCTTGAGAAAATTAAGTTCAAAAGAACCTAATGAACTTTAGGTTTTCTATTTCTCTTTGCTGTTTCTGCTGTAATTTACAACTTGTAATATTTATTTTTTTGCCTAAAAAGTTATGTCTCTCCCCGTTTATGACCCTTTTTGAAAATGAAACAGCTGCTCTCCAAACCTTCATTGTGTACTGTATACCTTGTGTTCAGTAGCAGCTTGATCATCTTGTTTGGTTTAAGAAAAGAAAGAGAAAAACAGTCATTCAATATTTTATGATAAAAGATAAGATTTTTAAGGATAAACACAGAACTCTCCACTGTACATTTTTTCCCCTTTCATTTGAATTGTTTTTTAATTGATTAATATTACTCTGCTCTACAGGTGACATGTGATGAATTTACCAGTGATCTTTAACAGCATGATAATTCTCACAAACGACAATAAACCTTTTCATCCAGATAACATTGAATGTTCAAGTAAGATTAACCTGGTTTGCTTGAAATTACAGGGATGAAACCATAAACCTCCTTTGAGAGAATATCTGCCCAAAATGCCAACCCAGAAAGAACACTTACAAAATTCAAAGGAAGTCAAAAAAGTATTTATTGCTCAGAACATCATGAGCAGAATGCCAAAGGTCCTCAGGAAAACCCAAAGAAAGGCTGAGCAGCAGCACTGCTGGGCAGGCAGCTATCCACATTCAAAGATCAGCGAACCATCGGGCACTGAATGAGTGTGACATCTGTCCTTAAATACTGAAGGAGATGATGATCATGACTGAGTGCAGGTGTACTGACACGCCCCCCTGACCTGCCTCCTCCTGGAGGAAGATGGAGAAAAAAAAAAAAATCATAGCAGGAAACAAACACATAAACTGAAAAAAACCTAACCCTGATACTCATTGCTTACTTTGGGAACTAAAAACTCCAACATTCTTCTAGAGTTGCACTGTGTTCTTCACACATTGGTTGGATTTTGTTCTTTCTCAATACAGTAAAAGAATTTTAGGAGATCTTTGTACAGAGATTTATGTACTGCATGATTTAAGTTTCATGAGTGAAGCTATTACAGATAAAATGGGTTAAGACTGTCAAATCCACATGAAAATGACTAATATTTGGAGAACCTTATTGGAATGTTGTCATAAGATTTTCTAAAGGTTGGCTGCTGTATAAAGTTTAAGGGAACACTGATATAACATACTGAAAATGTTCTGCAAAAGTTGCATAAGAAAACATTGCAGATATTCAAAGAATTTTGCAAATGAAAACTAATGCTTTATGTTTCTTGGTAAACCACATGATTACTAATACTTTCTGGGAACATCCCCAGAATTAAAAAAATTTTTTTTTTAAAAAAATCAATGTTCTCGTAACCAAAATCTTAGTTGAGAAAAGCTCGATACCCTTTTTTTCCATCTGTTATGTCTATTTTTGCCCTCAGAGAAATGCCCATGTCTCATCCATGCTTATGTCCAATACCCCATGTCTTGTTTTTCACTTGGCCACAGTTCGCCTTTATTTATCTTTTTACCTCCTTTGTTAATGATACAATGGGGAAAATAAGTATTGAACACATCAATATTTTGTCCAGTAAATGTATTTCCAATGAGCCTATTCAACTGAAACTTTTACCAGACTTTGGTATTAACTCAAACAATCCAGAAAAAAAATCTGAAGACTAAAGTCCATATGTAAATAAAGTT
>JBBBVU010000010.1:12591735-12611065 GCA_037177055.1 Atherinosoma microstoma
TGTGCATCTAACTCCGGGCTCGGACTGAGTGCAGTGCAGGTAAACAAAGACCAACGCAGTCGAAGCGGCCCATGCGCATGCACAACATTAGCGTTACTTCCACTTGTCGCCAGAGGGGGCAGACTTCTGGAAAAAAGCTAGAACTTGCGCTATGCTCCTTTAACATCCACTTTATTAGGTACACAAATAACTACTCAACTAATCACAGTCCAATGCATTTAGTCATGTATACATGGTCAAGACGACTTGCTGAAGTTCAAACTAAGCATAAGAATGAGGAAGAAAGGAAATTAAAGTGACTTTCAACATTGCATGGTTGTTGGTACCAGATGGGCTGGTCTGAGTTTTTCAGAAACTGCTGATCTACTGGGATTTTCACACACAACCATCTCAAGGGTTTACAGAGAATGGTCTAAAAAAGAGAAAATATCCAGTGAGCAGCAGTTGTCTGGATCAAAATGCCTTGTGGTTGTCAGAGGTCAGAGGAGAATCGGGAGACTGGTTGGAGATAATAGAAAGGCAACAAGAACTCAAATAACCACTAGTTCCATCCAATGTATGCAGAATACCATCTCTGAACACACATGTCCAACCTAAAGGGATGGAGGGAATTAAAGGGACTCTATGTAATTGCTTAGATTTTGAACTAGCGACTGCCATCTATGGGTCTCTTTACTTGAGAACGGCAAACGAGTGTGTTTACTTTTTGTAGGCTACACTTTTACAGCTTATATATCATTACACCATCACACTCCAACATAATCTCCAGCATATTATTCTGTAGTCAATAAAGGCAAACCTTTGCAATGTTTACCTTTTCATTAGATACTACTATTTTATAGTACTTGCACTGACAGTACTCCTGCTACTAATACAATACTTTTACGAGTTAGTACTAGCAGGTAAAGGAGAAAGAGAGCCGACTTGCATTTCAACTACAGTTAATATGCTATATCAAATAGGCTACACACAAAATCCCCAAATCCCCAATCTACTTCCATCGTATATCTATAGTTGTCTCTTACCTTTCAAGTAAAAAAGTAAGCCAACTGTGGGTCTTTTCTCATATCTAGAGCAGCTCTAAGCATCCTCCGTTTCTCAGAAGCTGCTCCGGTGTTTACTCTGGTTTTTCGTCTCCGCCGGTCAGACTCTTCTTTAGATCTTTTTGTCACGCTCGATAAAACTCTTCTTTTCTATCATTTGTTTGGGGTCTGTGATGGAGTTTGGGCTGTGCTCAATGCTGGCCTCTTCTTGGTCTCTGCCGACTCCATCCTCAAATGTTCGAAAGCTCCCGGAGAAACAGAAAGCTGCCTGACGCACGGGGACGTGTATTATGCCACGAAACTGACAGTTCGGACCGAACTGCTCTCTGTTGTAGCGGTTGAACAGGCTTATAGCAGCAGTTGCAATAATTAGGTCAGGGGTCATTCTACACATTGCAGCATTGCTGAAGCATGTATGGGGTAGAAAAGCTGTAATTTTAACATTTACAATTACATAAGGCCCCTTTAAAGCAGATGAGCTACAGCAGCAGAAGACCACACCAGGTGCCACTGCTATCAGCTAATAACAGGAAACTGAGGCTGCAATTCACATAGACTCACAAAACTGGACAATAGAAGATGGAAAAAGGAAGATGGGATGTTTTCAACACCTTGTTGAATCTATGCAACTAAGAATTAAGGCAATTCTAAAGGCAAAAGGAAATCCAACCCAGTACAAACAAGGTGTACCTAATAAGGTGGCTACTGTATATCAACAAATAGCTTGTTTTGTAAGCACCTACTTTGTAATTAAACCGGAACATACAGTTATGAGCCTTTAATTCTCTGTTTGTAGAAAGGATTTCTACACATTCTGAGTTATCACACAACTATGGCTGTTTTGTGACTTCCTGAACATCTGAGATATCTGAGACTTCCGTATCAGATGACAAATGTGTTGATGTGAAATATCAGTATATCAAATGGAGTAGATTTTTCATTAACTTTTTTTTGCAAAGGCGTTATTAAAGTAGACTAAATATGTAAGCACTTGTTAGCTGAATTGGGCCATTATGATAAGAATAGGGATATTATGATGATTATTGTCATCTAAACTTTTATATCTTTGGAATCAGAGGAGAAACAGAAGCAGTATCTAACAGAGAAGTAAAACAAGCAGAATAACACTGACCCCTGCCATGACAAACAGCAGCTGGAGAGTGAGTTTGGTGTACAGTGATAAGATGGATACAAAGTTTCCGCTTCTGTAGAACTGTCCTTGTGGATGTCCTTGTGAAGTCTGCAGAGAGATGTGAACTGCAGGATGTGCAAGAGCATGAGGTGGCATTAAAAGTCAGAGTGTCACTGGGTAGAGAGAGAATTTTGAAAGACAGCGAAGATGTTTAAGTGACATCCCTTAAAATAGTGATTTACTGTCTTCCTTATTCAAATAAAAATCAAATGATCAGATTTCATTTCCCCCTTTTCCTAAAAACATTTTGCTGAATGCAGTGCTGTCCTGGGGAAATTGAATAAGATGTTTTACTTACAATCTCCTTGTTTGCAGATCCTGCTTAAACTTCCTTATATCAGTATCACTAAATACAACAGAGCAGAGACAATGAACCAGAAAACTGAGATGGAAAGAAATTAACGTGCTGTGCAAGCCTGTAGTTGCACACATGGATAGAGAAGCATGAGCGTGAGAATAAATGTTGTAAGAGCTCCATTTAAGGGAGGAGGAAGAAATCAGTGGAAGTGAATGTTTGATGAGGAAGGGAAAGAAATGGCTGACAAGCCTAACAATCCGTAAAAAGCTGGAGAGTCTCAAAAAGGATGGGATAAATTGAAAAACACCACCTCCATAAGCTGGTGATTGTTTTTGCATCTTATTTTGAAAATGGCATATTCCAGCATGTTGAATCAACATGATCAACAGGCTTCCCATCACTACCAGAGCAGTCAACATGAAAGTGTCTCTGGAGTTTCATATTATTCACTGAAAACCGTCTGATGATGTTGGCAGTACTTGCAGGTACGGTGGACCAATATTGCGTAGGCAGTGAACAGGGATGAGCGGTCAGGCCGGAGGGTAGGATGATTAACCACTCCAAGCCTCGGCAGCGCAGCCTAAGCAGAATATGAGACATGTCTGTCCAGTATAATGGCCTTATTAGGATAATGGTGGTAGTTACAGGCTTCGTCTTCCTCCAGGTAATTCTGGCTATCTATGCAACAAATACAATTCTCCAAGTGTTTTGTGTTTCAAAAGCATGCTTCAGTGCAGGCATGGAGCCAATAGAGGAGCTATTTTTGTTTGTTTATACTGAGCAGAACTGAACCAAAAACTGCTCAACCATTATAGCTTCCAAATCATCTGTTTTTTTTTTAATATTACATTTTATTTCTGCTCAGTGTTTTCTATTCATGAAATATGTATATTTTGGCCAATTTTATCCGCTTTCATAAATTGTTGGAGCCATTCGATAGTTTCTGTGGTTGGCAGGCTCGCCGAGTAAAGCTGGCCAAATCCATCGGTCATTTCAGGTCTCCTGGATTCTTTAAAACCAGAACGCTGCTATTGGCTTCAGCCTGCCGGTTTCATTGGCTCTCACAGGATGGTGTGCAGCAAGGGGCACTCTGTTCCCATATTTTGCAAAATAGAGTATGCTCCAAGACAAGAGCAGACAATGACATATGGTCTATAATTTGGTCGTACGACTCTAACGTCAGGTCTGCGTAAGACTTTCAAGATTCTCAGTGAAAGCTTTTTTCTTAAAATAACATCCTCCTATGACCAATGTTAACTTATTTTATTTAGAAAATATTTTCTAAGAAAAACAAATAACTAGACTACACAATTTTAATAATTAGTTAAGTTAATCAGTTGTTTCTCTGTGTCCTAAATGGACCAGTCTGTTCAATAAACTTTACAAATTGCAGAATATTCTGAGTCTGCTCAGTATTTGATTAGGTTTTAAGGATACATTTGAGATAAATGTTCATACTTCATGCTGTTTTTCTGGGCTTTTTTTTTTGGCAGCAAAAGCAAGACCAAGATCTATAAGAATTTGTAACAATTATCACTGTTACTTTGTAAAAAGAAAATACCATTAAAGAAGGAAGAAAACACAACAACAAAAGCTAATAACTTATCTCAAGTCTTTTAATAGTCATGGTGCAACTGTTGCACAACACAAACAAAGACAGCAGCTTCTTAAAATCCATCAATCTGTCCATCTTTTATACCACTTATTTCAATTCAGGGTCATGGGCAAACTGGAGCCTATCCCAGCAATTAGCAGGTGAAAAGCAGGGTACACCCCAGACAGGTACTATACTACTGGTGGATTTTCTATTAGCTCTGCACATATTGTCTGCAAAGTTCAAAACAGAATGTGTGCAAAATGTGCTTAAAGTTCAAATTTGCACCTGGGTCAACCTGTTTAGATCTTGAGGAGGAAAAATCAAAACAGCGATTCTCTGTAAACATAAATCGATCAAAATAATTGTTACACACTTGATAAATATGAGCGGGGCCGGACCAGGCCTTTATGGGGCCCCAAGCAGAATTTGATTTGGCCATGACAATTGTATAATAAAGTGTTACGTTTAGTTTCTGTGTGCATTACTATTTTCATTAATATAATTTGATAATATTTTATAATTTTATTTATATATCTATTTATTTTGAATCAATAAATGTTGACATTTCAAGTGGTTTTGGGAGAGCCCTTGGTGGTATGGCCACTTTGTTTTCTTTGAAAAAATTAATCTATTATGCCCATCTGAACAGGTTTTTACTTCTGATGATCAACTTAGGTTTTAGCAGCTTTACTGTTTGTTCCCACATCCACAGGAAGGAGCTGTGGTGGCCCTGTTTAAAATCTGCCGACAGGACCGCTTTAGAGACCTCTATGCTCACGCTCTGAGAACGGTGGCCTCCATCTGTTGTGTGGAAGAAGGCATCAACCAACTGGACAAGGTAGAACTGTTAGTCACCTTCTTACCGCCTTACCTCCTCTCTCACATGGCCCCAGTGGTCTCCACTTTGCAAACTGTCACACTCCAATCCAAACTAAACATCATTCAGTTGGTTATTTATCAGTTAAAATGCCCACAGACACAAAACAAACTGCAACTACACAAAATTAGTCCTTTTATTTAAAAAAAAAAAACCTAGCTGTACTTAGGAGCAATATGACAAACAGGAAATTAAAGAGGAGGATATTATAGTACATGCATTTCAAATTTACATTATCCTATTAAAAAAACAAAAAACAAACGGGTATACATAAGATAATGTAAACATAAGACAAAGAAAAAGTACATTTAAGTCCATTAAGAACATTACTTCCAGTAAAAACTGTCCTAGTCCATGCCAGATAATGTTTTACACTGATCAGCTGAAGTTCTTCTTCTCTTCCCATTCAATCACCTCCTGTCTTTCCCCGTGTTATGACTGGAAGGCCTCCGTTTATTTTCCCAGGTGAACACGTGCCAGCCAAGGCAGTAGGAGGAGGCCCAGCTGTTCAGAAACAAATTGTGTAATCACCAAGGATCAACAGTTAAAGGAAAGATTTGGCAGGAATAGACGTCCTTTAAAGATGATGTCATTCATCTTGAAATAGTTTTCAGTTTTCTGTATTAACTGATAATTTTTACTTGGCACATGACTCTCTGATTGCTGCTTTTTATAATTACACAACCAATCCCCATCAGCACTTATTATTTATCACTAATTGGGATATAAGAAGATGTGAAGCAGGGGATTTTTCTGTCATATGTTTGTTCTCTGTGGAGAATTCCACCAAAACAAACACCAGACACACCTGTGTTGAGTTGAGCATTTACAGAAAGACAAATTTTGATTCAGTTGAACGATGCCACACTGTTCACATCCAGAGCAGCTGGGACGGCGTAAATCATCTGTGAACATTCTTTAATGGGGACTGTAGTCTGCCCCAAGATTAGCAGCCTGGTCCCGGAGGAGAGGCTGTCAGGCAAGTCTGCGCTCTCAACCGCTCACCGGCAGTCGTTGAGGCTTGACAAACACAACTGTCCTTGTTGGTGGATGATCTAGAAAAGGGGCCAGCAGGCACCACTACTGCTTATTGGTGGATATAACGTCTTAGTTCCTCCCCCAACTGGCCCTTTATGTAATCATAATAATGGAATATTGTAGAAAATCAACGCTGCTTATTGATTATGTGCTTAGTGAACACAGATAAAGAATCATTTAGAACAGAATGGATGACTGCAGTATTTAACTGAGTGGAAGTGAAGGTTTCAACCTTTCCATTACTGTTTTGACATTTAAAATAAACCTGAACTCAAATGAATTTAGCAAACACTAAAATCCCCTACATTTTACTGTAGTAGCATGTGAAATACATTAGTAAACACAAGGGATGAAAATCCTAACTGAACACAATATGATACTATATCAATTCAGTGGACAATGATTGGATGTTTGTCAATGACATACAATTTATGGTTCAGGAGCCAGTGATCAATACAAGATGGATTTGCTTACTGATTTAACACAATCACTTCCATTCCTGAGCTCAGTCAGATATTTAAGTTAAAAACAGTCTGTTCTTTTAACAAAAATAGACTGTGATTTAAAATGTTCCGATCATGTCAAAGAAAACTGAGTAACCAAGGCAGTAATGCTTGACTTTATCATTAAACCTTTAGATATCTGTATTTTCCTCATCAAATGAAAATAAGAAATATTCTGTTGTTAGAGCAAAGTGTAAAGTGTAAACAATTCCACATATTCTTTTTTCAGCACATCTTAAAAATGATTGATGTACATGTCCAGCATCATAGGATACTGATACTCATGTATGAAGTATAACCTTGTTGAGATTAAGCAATGGTTACATTGGGTGTTCCAGATTCATTGAAGCAAAGAGATTTCATGTTAGATGTCAGAGCATCCACTTTCTTGTACAGAAATGAGCATGTGGAGCTGTGCTGGTGATGTCAGTCTTCACCATAATATGTTTATTACAGAATTAGAGTTGTTGTTCTTGTGGAATATCACCTTTTTCTGTGCAAAAAAGTTTTCATCTGACATTTTATATATGTACATATTTTAAAGTATTTTAAGTAGTTATTGATATGTTGGAGTGCTTTGGCACTTTAACATTATAGATATGTATTTTACTATTTTTATATTTTGTGTTCTATTCTAGTAAGAGTGCAGTAGTTGCTGAATATTAAAGGGATTGTGACCCAGACAGTCCTATATTTTTTGCTCTCACAATCAACTTTTTTTCCTTTTAACTTTGTGTCCCTTAACAGATTTTTGGTTGTTTGACTAATTTGATTTAGTATGTTTAAGCTGTAAAATTTAAGTAGTACTTCCTCAGATCAACAGCTGAAAATTGACCAAAATCAAATGCAAATGGTTAGATTAGTTTCATCAGTACATTTCTACAGGTTTGTTTTCATATCAAAGTGTCACAGAGACAGATTTCTAACTCAGTCTGTTGTGTGTTGGTGGGACAGGAATTATTTCAGTTATTCAGATTTCTATTTATATTTCAAGAAATTAGAGAAATCTGACATTTTAGAAAGAAACAAGGAAAAAATTGTCACATTTATCTTCTCAGGGCCAACTTTGTTATCACTTATTTCAGATATTCAAATGATATTTGGCAATGACCCAGAGAGTTAACAACATCAGATATGTTTCCAGTCCTGTAAATGAGGAGATGGGGAGCATCCTGTTTTGGGGAGGGGAAGAGTGGGGAGCAGAGGATGAACGGGGGTGTAGAGAGTGGATCGTTCCACATCAGTGGGTTGCTTTGGCACAGTGCTGCTGACGTCCACGGAGACAAAAATAGGGAATTGCCCTGTGAAGCTTGGCGAGCTGATGCTCGTCAGTGGATAAGACTGACAGGTGTGGCTGGCTGAGAGCTGACAGTTTGCTCCACTAAGACGTTTTTGGGTAAACATTTGTTTACAGAAATGATGGCTGGCTTTGCCTCAGAAGAAGCTAATTTGTTATTTTCCAAAATGATGAAAATAATGATTGTGATAGAGACATGACTGATGTAGCAGGTCATGGATGCATTTTTCCAGGGCTTTATCTTAGCTTACCTGTCACATCTCAGTTAACCACACTTGTGCTGTTTATTATGAGTCTAAACTGGCAGTGTGGGCTGATTTTGAACACCTTCACATGTGCAGAACCTGTTGAGAACTTCTTCATACAGATGCAAACTTAACAGACAGCAACTGTGTTGTATGAACTGAACAACACTGCCCTCAAGTGGAAGAAGACCTCTTCTACAGCTTCTATTTTCTGAACTCTCTACACTTCAATACCACCTACACATAAGTTAAAACAAACACAAAGGTGAGATCAATAAATGGCCTCATGCCTCGTGAGCGTTCTTTTCTGTGCA
This sequence comes from Atherinosoma microstoma, assembly GCA_037177055.1. Taxonomy (NCBI): domain Eukaryota; kingdom Metazoa; phylum Chordata; class Actinopteri; order Atheriniformes; family Atherinidae; genus Atherinosoma; species Atherinosoma microstoma. The sequence continues at coordinate 12,600,140 of JBBBVU010000010.1, forward strand.
CCAAGAAAGATTTCCTGCTATGCAATAACTTTGAGCTCCTTGTTAAACGGTTGATTGGTTGTTCCCTGGTCCATGGGTGCCGGGCTTAGACACTGTGGATGGTGCTGGCACATGGTGGGTGGCTGTCTGGTGGGACCTGGTCCTTCTGGGGGAGGGGCCTGCTCTTGGACTCCTTGGGCCCCGGGCCCTGTGCTCTGTTCGCCTCTGGGGGGCCGGCACCTGGCAGGGCTGGTGGCTGCCATCCCTGGCCCCCTGGGGCCTGTGCCTCATGGCCATGGGGCACTCTGGCTGAGGCCTTCCTCTGCCGCCCTCTTGACGGATGCATGATTGACTCTGTGGCGGACTGGCTGGGATTCGTATTTTGGGGTGGAGACTGGTCTTCTGGGTCCTGGGGGTCCCCTGGTCTGCCTCTGATCTTTACAGTGGCCTGATCGCATTTTCACCGTCACTGAAAACTATCTATGCTTGTTATTCTGCCACACATTATTAACCTGCATGCTGATACAGTCACTGTGCCGTCTTGTGGGTTTAATCAATAACTACAGTTATGTTTAGGTGTTTTCTTTGTGCTGCTGATGTTTTTGTTGTTGTGATCATGATTCTTTTTTCCAGCTTGTTTGTCTTTTTGTAGATGCCCCGGATGATTGTCAGCTTTGTTTTTCTTGAAGATGTTGCAGGTGGTCTTCTGTTTCCTTACAGGTGTAGCAGCAGGTTGTCTGGTTTTTCCTGTTTAGATTGAACAGCTCATGGTGTTAATTGTGTATCTTTGTCTATTTTTTCTTTTCTTTTTCTCTTCTGTTTACTCTCTCCTTTCTTTCCCCCTCACCCGCTTTGTCAAGTCTGGCATTAATATGTAAATTCAGCAATGGACAAATCTATTAATAAAAAATAATACTTAAAATTATCAGGCCTTATATACATAAAGCTCCTCTTGGCAAGGCAAATTTGCTCAGTACAGCACAGCAGCCATACCATCATTCTGCTGGCTAGGATGCCGGACAGGACAAGGTAAAGAAGAAAAAAGTTCAGTTCCACGATGTTCTGGAGGTGACCATTAAATGGAAAGGTGCGTCTTAACTGCACCACCTTAACAGGCTAAGTAACATTTAGTCAAGTCGACATCTCAGACACTTAACTGTCCATCAGATGCTCACTGATGATGCAACTGTTGGGTTGCTTCTGAATGACAAGGTTCAGTGGTGCCTTATAAGAGTCATTACTTTGCATATTTAGTTATGTTGTATGTTTACATGTCGAGGACGACAGTAATGTTGTTAAAACTTTAAGTAAAAATGGAGAAGTCCAGCTGAACACTTACCTCAAAAAACAAAACAGAATGATGCTGCCATCATCTGTTTGGCTGTAGGGATGAATAAGAAATGAAAAAGAAAAAAACAAATCTCCTCCCATTGATGGGAATTGTAGCCAAACAGTTCAATCTTTCTGTCATCAGCTCAAAAAGAAAATTAGACTTTGCTTCTCAGAGTCTGAGTCTTTTTAGCAAATTCCCAGGAGGTTTCCACATAAACTGCAGGGGGGAATGGCCTGTCCGTCCACTCTACTATAATTGTATGACTGGTTGAGCTAAAGGTTGACCCTCTGTAAGACTCTCCTGTCTCTGCAAGGAAGTTCTGGATGTCATTACAAGTGACTGTTGGCTTGCTGGTTACATTTATTCGTTCAAGGCCATTCATCCCTGAACAAACTATTTTTTATCATCAGAAATTAAATGAATACTTTAGACATTCCCTCAGGGATATTATAATGTTGTAATAGGGCTTTTTTCACAATTATGAATTATTATTATTATCTAATCTATGGGAGGTAATTTTATATATTAAATGTGTGTGTTTTATATTATAAAACACGTAATATAATAAGTTTCATTATATTGCTTAGAGTATGGCTTAGATTTTACAAAATAAATGTAGTACTATGATCTTAAGTTGTAGCGAGGATCATAAACTAGCATTTCCTGATCTCTCTCTTTTGGATATAGTCCAAAAAGTTTGTTTTGAGGTTAAATAGATAGTGACTTAACTGATAATAGATATATTCAAAGAAGGACCATATAATGGTCATATAAAAAGGGTCATATAATGAAAAAATTACACAATGAAAAAGATTGGATTAAAATGATATACAATTAAATGTTAAATAAATTAATAATTCATGAATAAAAATAAATAATAAATTAATGATATAGAATAAATATCTAAATAAGAGTAAATAAAAGCAAATAGATAAAGAAAAACATTTGTTTGTATTTACAGTATGTGTTAAAGTATCTGGATGGCCTGCAGATAAAAAGTATTTTCAGTCTCAGTTTTGGCCGCTCAGCAGCCTGAACAGTCCCTTGTTTAGATGTGACATGTCCCTTAGTGTTTTGGGCTATCACCCTGACACCTACAATAAATATCTTGCAGGGAGGGGTAGATGAGCATACTCTTTGCAGGGCACTGTGGTCACAGGCAATAGTTCCCATACCAGGGGACAATGATGCTGATTAGGACACTCTCCACAGCTGAGGGATAAAAAGTCCTAAGGGTGGTGGTTAAGACCTTAAATTCCAACAGCAGCTGGAGGAGTAGTCTTTATCTGGATCTGTGTATCATGTGGGAATAACTGCAGTTATCCTCTCTTGTCCAACATTGATCATGCATTTAAAGATTGCTGTGTTACTTAATTGAGGACACACTGACAGGTTCAAAGCAGACAATAAAAGTAAAGATAAGAAAAGAAAAAACTGACCAGTAAAGACTAGACTGCCAGTGGTTCCACAATAGAACCTTGATGAGCTTAACTCAGGGTTTGGCAGTGTTAAAATGTAGCTGTTTGTAGAGTTTAGTAACCTACACATACATCTGTGCAAGACTGCCCGATACAGTATAACAAGTCAGTATGCCAACACTAACAAACATGTGGCTTGCTCTGATGCATCATGCCATCTTAAGCAGCAGTTTCATTCCATTCATTATGTGCTAGATTTGAGTTTTACTGCTTTGTTATGGCATGGGCAGTACAATATACTTTAAAAACGGTAGTCTTCACTGCTGCAGAGCACACACTAAACTTATAGTTTGTTCATACATTATATGACACTGTCTATGTCTATAACATCTGTCAGGCTGCCAGGTATTTAACCTCATTACACTTGAGGACAATAACAAATAGAAAGCAATCAGGAAATGATCATTTACGATCCTCCCTACTCCTTACAATCATACATTTCTTCTTTTGTAAAGTCTAAGCCTTTTTGAGAGCAAATCCTCAGTAACTGCTGAATGCTAGCACTGTATAGACAAAGAAAGAAAAATGACCAAATTGCCTGTATGAGCAAAGTTGTTGATGATTACATGAGATTATAAACCTCTGTGTCCACATATGGCCTGTTCTGTGTCTAACATGTAGGTGGACGGGATTCTGTGCCTGGCTGACATCTTGACCGATGACAGCAGTGTGGAAGCAGCAAAGGCTGAGGCGGCAGCGGTCGTGGCTCAGATCACATCTCCCCACCACACATCCACTCAGCATCTCGCCAGCTTCCTGGAGAGCATGCATGACATTGTAACTGCGCTCATCAGTGAGTGGATGTGTTACCTTGTATGATGCTGTGCTGACCTTTAACTAACTCAGTGCAACTGATAATCTAAAAAAATAAAAATAAAAATGTTGATTAGATTGTAACACAATTACACTGTAAATTCTGCTGATAAAAACATTTAAACCTGTTTAACAGAGGCTGCTAAGTAGTTAATTTTATGGGTCATTTTGTGCCTGAATTGCTTATACTGGATTTAGTGAGCAGTGCTTTGTTCTCTCAGAGCTGTGCGAGAGTGCCTCCTGTGGTGAAGTATTCCTCCTGGCATCTGCAGCCTTGGCCAACATCACTTTCTTTGACAGCATGGCCTGTGAGATTCTCCTGCAGCTGAACGCCATCCACATCCTGCTGCAGGCTTGCAAAGACCGCCAAAGAGTTGACACACCGTACTCCAAAGACCAGGTACACGTCTGAATGTGTGTTTGCTGTGTGAACGAGTTAAATTACAGGCTAACAGTGTAATATTGCATCAAAATCATCACAGTTTTTCCATAAACTGTGATGATGTTGTGCCATTTGAAGTGCCTGTCTCATATTTCTGATTTATTCTTTAAATCTCAGGTGGTGACAATTTTGGCAAACCTCTCTGTCTTGGAGCCATGTGCTCCAGAAGTCCTCCAAGAACAAGGTAATCTCTTCTCTAACTATAGTTTCTAATTTAGTTTTACACATAAGTTTTGTTTTTCCTAGCAGTTTATGGAGTTCAAAGAGGAAACTTTTACAGAACTCTGATATCCTTTAGCTGACAAATAAACCCCTCAATTAAAAAGGTAAGTTCTTCTTTATTCCTCAAGAGGGCAGCATTAGGTTACCTTTGTCAGCTCAGAGAAGCTTACACAGTAAGCTTACACAGTAAATATATGCGGGAAAGCATTTTAGTATTAATGTTTAATAATGTTTTCAATTAATTCATTATTTCATCTTTAGATTTTCTGATTTAGTGTTATATCATCATGTTTATCCCAGATAATACCCTGTATCAGCTATGAGCTGAAACAAATTAATACATTCATGTGTTGTTTTTTTTGTTTGGGACCAACTCAAACTGTCATCTCTGGCAGTGTCAGTACAGTTATTTGTGTTCATTCACTTCTGTTTTATTAACCTTTATGGATACATCTTACAAGTAAAAAGGTTTATCCAAATATACATATTTTGTTTTGTGCAAATGAAAATGCTCTTGTGATTTAAGAGCTGGCATCACAAAATAAGCACTTGATTTGATTCAAATGAGTTTGTGAACATCTTTGCCACTTATTAAAAGTATAAGTCTTTAAGCTGTGATTTTTATCCTTTCAAGGACAGTAATTAGCAGAAGTTCCTGTGTCTTTTGTTTTTTCTTTTGTTGTATTAAGTGTTTTGAGTGTTTATCAAAGTGGCTCGCTAACAGCACTTTGGCCCAAATCCTTCATCTCAGCGATTGGCTCAATCTCTGCATTCTTCTTCATCTTCACCTCACTCATTAAACTGCTTGAGGCTTTCTTAATTATTTTTTGTCTGGAAAGCTTGAAGGTGATCTGATGTATTGTTTATTTGATTTCTGTTTTAATTATTATGATTACAATCTTTTTTCATTATGAACAGGAATCGCTTTAGTGCCGTGACTATTTTTTCTATCCCTCTTTTCTTCCTTGGCTAATCCATACTGCATGTGCTTTAACTGTATGTCCGATAGGAATCGAACGACTGCTTCTGCTGCTGGGAGAAAAACCATCTTCCCCTAGTCCATCAGAGGGAGCTGCCTGTGAGCGAGTACAGCAGAAAGCTGCAGTAACACTGGCCCGCCTGAGCAGAGACCCTGATGTGGCCCAAACAGCCATCCAACTAAAAGGTAGTACATTCAATCTGTTTTGTTTCACCCACATGCCATGTGCCTTGTTAATTATAGACATGTACTGCAGGGGCACTAAACGCTTCCTTAGCAAACCATCCCAAATAAATACACTTGTTTTTTAAAAATAAAATTATGATAAAAAAATTTAAATACAGTTTAGGTAAAAATGATTTAATCCAGATGTGAAAAAATTTATCGTAGAAAAATAAATCAATAAATATAAGAGAATGTTTTGTTTTTTTTGCTAAATTTAAAAATTACAATGGAAGTGGACTGTGAGGTGTACCATAAGGTATTCCATTTGGGCACACTCACAAACTGGACATGATGCACTAAACATCTTAGAGTTTAATAACATATACTAATAAGAGATTGAAAATCATTTTGGCTCACAAAGTAGGAGTCTTTCTGGGCTGCCAGAAAAACCTCTGCTTTACTTTACAAATGTGTTGGCCGTACATCCACCTCCCTGAAAACCTCTCTGAACTTTTCTAAGAGTGTTTCATAAAACCTCATAGTATGATAGGGTGAAATTCACATATTTCATATTTCTTTAACAAAAAGCAGAGATTGGAAACAATACCACTTATATCTTAGTTTATTGAAACTTTTTATTGAAAATAAACCCTATAAAATGGTAACCCTGATGTATACAGGGCATAAGTACCTCGGTGCAAAGCAGCACCTATATACCGTATATACATATATAAAATTGAAAAAAGCTGGTAACAGTTTTTTTTTTTTTTAAGCTGTTCCTCGTCTCATTGAACTGTGCCGCTCACCTACTGAGAGAAATAACAGTGACTCTGTTCTCGTCGCTTGCCTGGTAGGTGTAAAGGATGTGTCCACAAGTCTATGTGTGCATGCACCCCTTAGAATAAGTTTAAATGATCCTGTGTCCTGAATACAAATATATCATTCAAACATTCAAATTGCCTATTTCAGTTGCACACCAAAAATACTAGACATTCTCATCTGCTTTTGCTATAAGAACTTCACATGCATGCATATCATCAGTTTACCAATTTAATTGCATCCACGGGGCACTGTTTGAATCAGAGCCGACTAGATCACGTTATGTGAGACTTCATGTTTAAACAGCATAAATATCATGAATAATCATTCTCATAATCATTAAGATGCAGAGATTTCAAGCACATATTGATCAGCAGCTTAATTGGACTGCCTGAGAAATGCCCTCCTTTAAATTGTGCACACACTTGTCAGTCTATTCAGATTAATGTGATTCCATTTTATCCCTTTAAGCCAAGGGTTAAGCAGAGCATTTGTACATACATATTGAATTCTTACCTTCAAAAGACGCTGAGCTTTCACAGATCATTTGTAATCTCAAATGTAAAGGTCAGAGGCTCTCCTGGCTGAATGGGTGTAGGATGTCATGCTTATCAATCATGAATATAATTTGAAAAAAAGGAAAAAAGAAAAAACTTTCTGTTCTGATGAGCCTCTCTTGATTAGCAGACACATATTGTGTTTTTTTTTTTTTTTTTACTTATTTAATGAATAAAGCATGTTGAACCCTTACAGTCACAGTTTAAACTTCCTGGTTGTCTTAAAGCGATTGGATGTTATGAATATTTGCACTTGCAAACTGCAGCACAGCATAATCTTGATGGGAGATAAAACGTGTCTTTTTTGTATTTACACTCCAGGCTGCTTTGAGGAGGTTGGCAGCAGGCTGTTCAGACAGCATTGAGGCGGCTGACCACCAGCAGCTGATCAAACCACGACTAGTCGACTCTTTTTTGCTTTGTTCGAACATGGAAGAGAGCTTTGTATGACAGCTTGGACTCCAAAACACTGAGAGCCGAACTCGCAGCTTTTAAGCCCCATGTACAGATATGTTCTCTGAAACATTGCATTTATTTTATGATTCAAGTCTCCTCAGCCGCTTTTTGTCCTGAAAGATTTCCCAACCTTGATCCTGGATTTGGGTGACTAGGGTGAAACTGCATCAAGTCAGTTTAACTTAGAACAGAAGACAAGTATGCAAATATGAATATTGCCTTGTACAAATCAACATATCCATAGAAAATGTAATAAATGTATACAGCGTTTTAAGAAAAACAAGGCCATTAGCTAATTTTATTTAACAAAGAAAAATAAACATCAGTTATATCTGGAGTTATTTTGTACATATCGGTGCTACTTTTTAAAATTTAAAGGGGGCCTATTATGCTCATTTCAGGCTAATTTATTTTTATATGTGAGTCCACAAGGGAAGGAATTGATCAAGCATTTTTCACAAACCCCTTTATTTATTTTAGATTGATCCTCTCCCTAGGCCCTCTGATCAGCATCTGCCAGAAAGATGTAGAGTGAGACTCTTCTGCCCTAAGACCTGTCATCCCCCTGATGCAGGCTGCCTCTGATTGGTCAGCTGCCCGGAGTAGCTGTCGGGAGCGCACACGTCAACTGTTTTCGCCGTCATAGAAACACCAGTGAAACTCGTAGATAAAATGAAGTAAAATAAATACTCGGTAAAAAATGTAAACACAAATCATACAGCCGAACATGTTCGAGCCCGCATCAGGTCCCGAAAATTAGGGTGAACTCAGCAACCCGCAGCAACGAATGCAGCAGGATGTATCTGTTTGGTAAATACTCTGCTTACCAGAAATAGTCCGATGTAACGTTATTTGTCGTCTTTCACTCGCCTTATATATTTGTACATGCCCCTGTTAATAGGTGGACATGTGGTAAATGTACCACAATGACAACAGAGGTGGAAAAAATGTCAGTTGCCAAGAAATAAATAAGGTAATGATGCTAGTTGCTAACACTCTTTGCTAGTTTGACCATTGCTCACACTAACATATTGAAATATAACAGACAGCAGCCCGATAACAGTGTCAGTGTCCGGTACAAACGTTGGCGCAACTCTGTGGCTGGCTCCCAAAAATCAAACTCCATCTATCACTGTCTAGTTGTTGTTTGATCAAGTGTAGCGCAGCGGTGTCTACCGTGGTTTTTCGCCTTACACTGCGCAGCGAAGGTGGGTGTGCCTTTCTTCTCGTGAATGTGCACAACCCGGAGAAGATGACCAATGACTGACTCCCCCCCCACCGACCCCGGACATCACTAAAATATCAAAGTAGAAATAACTCTCTAAAACCGATTGTTTTCAGCGCCATGGAAACTGAATGTAGACACACTGGAAAACTCAAAAAATTTGTTTATCTGATAAAAAACAGTGCCACTCACTTGTCTGATGAGTATTCAAAAACTGTAACACTAGAGAAAGCTCAGAAAAGTTGAATGGCATAATAGGGCCCCTTTAAAGTATAATCTTATTTACAATGTGCAATTTAGTTTTTGCTTTGATCTTTTGATAGATACATAGCAAAACACTGTAAAAGCCTGATAGAACTGTGCATCATTACAGTACTACATGTCAAGTTAAATCCTCATAAACAGACTTGTAAAAATATTTTTTTATAGCATAAGGACAAAGTCATTGCAGTTAAATGGAGTTTTACAGTATGTTGTGTTTAGAGTATGACAGGTTGCATAAATGTTTTGATTAGAAAAACAGTAGCATGACATGATTGTCCTGGAAAAATATGTTATGCTTTGTAAAGCACATCTTTTGGCATATCTAGTTATGTTCTTCAACGTTTTGTTTTCTTTTGCCATAATTCAAATATTACATTTGCTACTGGAAAATAAATTTTGAATTTGAAAATGCTTTTTTTTTTTTTTTTTTTTAAAAGCATTTTAAAAGTTACCATTATTATATGCAATGCATGGAATAAAGGAAATTGTCTTTCAAATGCGTAAGTGTTTTATTTTACAGCATGACAGTCAAATGTACTGGAGGGGCTATTTTAGTGGTTACCACAAACAAATGAAAGCAAAGAATGTAAACGATGGTGGTCCCCTAAATTTTTTTTTAAAAGAATGTGTCTGTATCAAACTGTGTTGGCATAATGGGAAAAGTACAAATTCAAAAGAAAAAAAATTATATGCACCAATGTTTGTAGAAATGGCAAACAAGGTCCATAGCTAAAGGCTGGGAGAGAGGTTAAGAAACACAGGACTTGCACCCAGCAGGTTGGGGTTTAGGGACGAGTGAGAAAGTTATTGCTGGTAGTATTTTTGTTAAAGGGACTACTTTAGTGTAACTAATTTGGCTATAGGCTATTTGCAAAAATCAAGTATCACTCATAAATACATATTTTATCTTAGTCTAATCACAATCATATCCAAATGAAAGTGTTCTTGTAGCTTAGAATGAGTCATTTATATACATAGGTGGCGGCGTACACAACTGAAAGCTGCTATGTTCCAACGCCACCTTTGAATTCAGTAGCAGAAACGGGACAAACTTGTTAGCCCTACATGTTTTAGCAGTGAATCCCGTGTGTTGTCTGGGGAGGAGGAGGAGAAACAAGCAGCTGACCGTGGACTGTTCAACTTGCCATTTTCCATTGAAATGGAGGAGCATCCATACTCTTTGCCCCGTGAGAGGGAGGAAAAATAACCAAGAAAATAAAAAGGATTAATAACTGGGAGAAATTGAGAGTTTACATCAGCGTAGCGTTTACCAGATGGAGATAATTCATGAGGGGAGAGGAACATGAAAGCTGACCCCGAGGTTGCAACTTTCTGCTGGACAGGTATGTTAATTCAATGTGAAGTTTGTTTTGGCGTTATGTTAGAAACAGGAAAGGATAGTCCAGCAACTACTTTATCCTCCTGTTTAGTTGGATCATTTACTGTCACTTACTATACAAAAGGGCAGAGACGGCTAATCTGTTAGCCTACAGTGGAAAAGCTCCGTTGCTACGTTACAGCATGGGATCATCCTCTTGCAGCTCTAACTTCATCCAATCATCTCTGAGTCTACAGGTCACAAAAAACCATTTCACACGATGATGTTAGCTATCAGCAGTAGCTTGGTACCAAATACATGGAGAGCATGCTTGTAACTTATCGGCATCTATAAGGAAACAGAATTATATCGCTCTGTGCCTCATCACCTGACAGGACACTCTAACTTGTGCAAGATGTTGACGTTTTCACATTTATGACTCTCCACGGCTTCGGTAGTGGTAATAACGCGCATAAATGGCGAGGCACCAGAACCGCTCAGTAGTTTGGATTCAATTAGCACACCACTGGATGGGAGTAATTATTACACACTGGGGCTTTAATTGGTTAAGTTTGAGCTCCAAAACTACTTTTTCAGGTTTTGTTTTACTTCCGTTTTGATGAGATATGAGACTTTTTGAACAGACCTATAGCCATCCCTTTGCAAAAAGTACTTTATTCAAGTGTAAACTAAAAATGAAGCAGCATACTTCAAGTTTACTTTTAATATTCTATTTTTAATATACTTAAGACTAAGACTAAGTACATTTATACTACAACTTATACTAAAGCCTATACTTGCACTTTTATTATTCTTTCTCGCACTAAGTACTAATACTTAGTATATCTTGGTCCAAGTACAAAACAAGGTCAAGTA
>JBBBVU010000010.1:12640269-12653316 GCA_037177055.1 Atherinosoma microstoma
TTAGTCCCTTATTCGTTCCTCAGTAGTTTCTGAGTAGCGAAGCAAATTTTGTGGCCCCTATTGTAAAGTGTTACCGAGATGTTGATATTTTATGTTGTGGTATACTCAACCACTGTTTTTGACTTTTCTTTAAATAAAGTGCTTGAAATTAAGAAATGACCATTGCAGGATTCTACTTCAGTTCTAAACAGTGGTACAAGAACGTTAACTTGGCCCTTCAAGCCATCAAACAAATAAAATTGTATAAGCTTCAAAATCTGCAGTGCTTTGTTTCTTTACTAAATTGAATTCCTTACTTAATTAATCAAGTTTTTCTTCTCATCATTATTCCCCTGCAATTTAAGTCAACATTACAGAAAAAAACATTTCAATATTATTAACTAATGCATCATAAAAAGTTAAAAAATTACTTTTGTAATGATTTCTGCTATAAAAACATTTACCAAATTTACTTTCTTTTCCAACTGTGGCCGAGTATTTTAGGAAAAGTTAAGCCTTTCTTTTAAAATTCAATCTTCATCAAAACTGTCTGCCACTGTTACCAACTGAATACAGAAGAAAAACGTTTGTTCACTACAAGATAGCATGCTTTTGCAGTTGTATCCAGTAGTAAGTCCTGTCTGCTGAACCACAACCTGTTCTTTGAATGAATTTATTTATTTTGGGCTGAAATTGACTAATCATCCAGAAACCACAGAAAGCATTTGCTAACAGCTTTCACTGTAATGAAAAATAGAGCCAAAAGCCTTTACCAACAACTAAGATATACTCTGCTGTTAATGAAATAGCTTGCGGTTGGAAAAAAAAAAATACTCATAATGTCAAGAAGGTAAGAAAAACTTCAGTAACATTAACTCAGTTTTGTTACTCTTTCATTCTGTCTTCTACACAACTGAAACTTTGTTGATCCTTTCATAAATGATTAATTTTTCAAGGCTCAAAGGCCCAAATGTTAATCCCAGCATTCTCTGTGCTGACAATCATAAGGAATTGAAGGAGAAAGACGCAGCACTTAAAGTAAACAAGGCTGTTTGTGAAGTGTCAGAATCCTCTACTGTAAGGACACACAGGTTATTGTGTGCGTCTCCTCTCTTCAACCGGACCCTTGTTCGGCTGAATCTGAGATGCACGGGCTGTAACAAAAACACTGACTCCACTTCTCCATTCTACTGCCTGATCCTTACATTTTTAATCAAGACACTCATCTCTCCTTCAAAACACAACATCTTTGATGATGAGAGGCTCTTTGATGGCAAGTGAATTTCATTTGCGTCTAAAAGCTTGCAAAGTATTCAGTTCAAGATGATCACCGGGTTCGTGACTTCTAGGCAATTACTGTAATGATGCAAAATGGTAAACATTGGACCAACATCTAAATAATTTAACAGGCTAAAAACATGCTGCTCCAATGTTTATGAAATCCGTTTTGCATTTACAGAGTGATCATGTTGAAATGTTCCATGGCATTGAGCTAACAGAAGAGGTAATGTTTAAGTGAGCTAATTGTATGATATTTAAATGGGTCCTTTAGATTACATGATGACTTGGGTCAGACAATGGTTCCACCCTTTTTAAAGCCTTTGTGGGTGCACACGAGCCAAATGTCATACATCTGGAAAAAGATTTAGAGAACAAACGTTGGACGGATTTTTGGCGTTTATTTTTTTCGGTTAGAGTCGAGCTCAGTAAAGTAAAATATATTGTTCTCTAAAAAGTGTCCAGAGTTATGAATACAAAAGAAGGTCCAACTCGGTACCAACAAGGTGTACCTTTTAAAGAGGCCAGAGAGTATATAGCCGCTTTCAGTCTGTGTGGTAAAGACCATCCGCTATTTAAGTTGTCTTTTCAAACATATCGCTTCCTCGCGGACTTTTAACGTCGCAGCTACGCTCCCACATAGACAAATATTCTGGATAAGTTGGTTGTCGAAACAAGATAGGACGTCTTTGTGTTGTGACTTGTCCGAACATTTCATTTGCGCTCTTATGACATGGGGGCTAGCCGGTAAATGTCTGCTACAGCTCCGAGGTAAAAGAGCGGAACGTTTGTCTGACTGCAAACGGTATAAAAGACAAAGTCCACAACATTACTGCTTTTCAGAGCATGTCTGAAAGGGGCTTATGTAATGACTCAAGCCATGCTTACATCCAATCCAATCCACTTTATTTATATAACACATTTATAAAACACAGGGTTACCAATGTACAGTACATTGTGAAACATAGTAGTTACTTGCACAAAATTTCTTCAAAGGTTACATTCTGATCAGACTTGTACTGTAGATGTAATTTTTTTTTCAAATGAATTTTATTGGGTAAAGTGGACAGCGCATTATAAGCTGTCATGTGAAGTTGGGGATTATGTTACACTGATGTAAGGCTGATGTTAAAGGCATGTGCATAAGGACATTTTCTAACCGACATTCAGAATAGGTTTTCATGCACCAAATGAAATGTTGATCCAAATGAGCTTGATTGGATCAGAATTTTCCAATTGGGTTATTCTTACTCTGATCAGGCTTTTAATCCGAATACTTGTGCCCATGTAAAAATAGCTATTGTCTTCAGGAGTTAACATATTTTAATTCCAAACTATGGGGAAGGCCGTTTGCAGCTGAAGGGATGTTTGGTTCATGCTTACTAGTAAATTAAAACAGTGACTGAACATTAGCTTGGTTAAACAATGACCACATCAGGGCTCAATTTATTGAGCTCTAAACTTAATTTTTTTTTATCAAAGATTTTTTTAATTATTTCAGCAATCTTAGGAGCACTTTTTTGTATTTGCATTTCACATTTTTATCCTATAAAGTTTTGTCCTAAAGTTCGATTTGTAGTCATACAGAGTTTGTTTCTTCCTTTGACTCTTGTTGTTGACTCCCAGTTCAACACTACACGTGTCTGCCAAGTTTCAACCACCAGTGGTTAATGTGTAAACAACAGCTGAGGGGATGGAGATGCCCACTGGAACATTGGCCCCTGATAAGCAAGCTGGGCTGAGCCACACACACAAATGGACAATTCAGACTTGTAAATGCCACTGATGGCCTTGAAGTCGTCACAAAGTAGATATTGGAGCGCAGATTACCAACATTCAGATCTTTTAGCTGATCTCATTCAAGTTTACTTTATTTTTCATGTTTTGATGTTTTAACCTGCACCAGATTATGCAGAATTAAGATCCAGCTGACTCTAATTAAGATAACATTTTGAATCTAGGTATAATAATCTGAGAGTTGAATTTGCACACAGACTTTGGAGCAAAACGTTTTTTATAATAAAATTTTCTTAATTTAAAATGGACAGTCAATTTGTTGGTGCTAGGAATCAGCTTCTCCATGTTGACATCTGTATTGATGAACATGAACCTCGTAAGGGAATCCTGGACCTTTTGAGCAGACTCCGTCCTCACTGGAAGGCACAGGACGTTCAAATGAGGGTATGTAGACTTACAAGTCTCTAGATGGACGATTCTAAATGTTTAATTCACCCATTTGGATCTGTATCTGCAGTGGTTCAAAAGTTTCATTAAAAGATTAACCGTGGGAGCAATTTGTGCAATGCATAAAGACTGCTTTTTATTTAAGATGTCTTCATTTGTCCAATTTAACCATTTGAGAAGTTTGAGTCAAGGTTCAGGTTTCATGGCACACTGGCTCCATGAAAGGGAATGATATTGCCAGTTTTATCACCCAAACAGCAGCAACTGTTGCAGTTAGTGTGAATGCAAACTGATGGGTGGGGATCTATTTAGAGACAAAATTTAAACATTTGTAAAATAGAAGAAAACATAAAGATAATGAATATTAGAACTGTGAAGCAGGTGTTAACGCATGTTAAATAAGTCTGATATTTTTATGCAGCTACATATTTGTTGCTTTTAGTTAATTTCCAAATGAACCAGATTAACTTGGACATTCAGTTGTGGTCAATTATTAGATTGTGTTATATCAGCAAAACCCTCAGATTCACAGATCAGAGCTAAATCAGCAGTTTTATTTATTCAACTCTTTTTTATTTTTTTATTTGGCATATCCACATTGTGAGCAGACATGCTATTTACACATTTGGAGGTGGTTTGAAATGTGAGTCTGATCATATTAAAATATTAATCCATGCTCAGATGCTCCAAGTGTACCTCCAGCAGCTCCACATAGAATCGCGGACCAAGGTAGCCGCACTATTTCAAAAGCAGCTGAGAAGACACCGATATATATAATTGATTAATATTGAATGAATGAATAAATAAAAGAAGTTGACGAATTGATGTTTAAAAGTCTGCTTAGACTTCCCAACTCTCTACACACCAGCTCTTACAAAGTTTCATCTCTGGCTTTTTTCATTTACATAATCAGTGTTTTTGTGTTTATAATATGTTTTGTTCTTACAGTAGGGGTATAACAATACATCGATCTAATACATCATACATTAAACTTCCCTTACACAGTGTAACCACTGCATCATCACAAGGAGGTTAAACTGCTTGATGCCGTCTGATATCCATTCTCTGAATCGAACGAGATAGAAATCGTATTGTGTCAGTTTGTGATTTGTGCCTCTTCTCCTGCTTATTCCACTTGAGGCAGTTACCATAAACCAAGCCTTTTCTGTCAAAATGCATTCTTAAAACAGAGATACACACTTTTATAACCTCTCCACTTCATTATTCCAATATGTTTTTTTTCTCTCTTTTTTTCCCTGTTGCCTGCCTCACTAGCCTCTGGGTTACTTAGGATTTCCCTTTTAAATCTTTTATTTATTTTTCAGTCTTTTAATGGCTCTATCCCTTTTTTTCTGGTCAGTAGAGCAAAGGATTTAACATTTTCCAGAAAAGCAATGCAAAATCAGAGGTGACAGAGCCTTTGCAGCTCCAAATTTGTGAGACAGTACATGTCAGACAGGCTCCTTCATTTAATGATTTTAAACATGGTTTAAAAACACTTTTTACTCCCTAGCCTTCATCAGAGCGTTAGATTTTGTCTGCATCATTATTTGACTTTTAGGAACTTTTTTATTATTATTTCTTTAAGTTCATCTCTATTTCTGTAGCAGTTACCCTGGCCTGTGTGTCTTTTATGTTTTTGGTTTCTTTGCCAATCACAGTCTGCCTTGCTGTGTTTTTAAAGTGCTTAATAAACAAATTAGATAGTTATATTGATAAACATTGAATTGTCATCCAACGAATAGATGTATTGTAACATGATCAAACTTGTGATTTACAGTCCTCTTT
The DNA here is from genome assembly GCA_037177055.1 of Atherinosoma microstoma. Lineage (NCBI taxonomy): Eukaryota > Metazoa > Chordata > Actinopteri > Atheriniformes > Atherinidae > Atherinosoma > Atherinosoma microstoma. Next base: position 12,645,499 of record JBBBVU010000010.1, read on the forward strand.
CACAGTATTTTTTTATTTCTAAATTGAAAGCCATATATTTGCTGCAAGAGGATGCTTATAAAACTTGGAGGAAAGCCAAGGTAACTGGGTAACAAAAAAAATTTAGAAGAATAAAAGTTGTGAATGGGAAGCATCTATTCAGAAGAGAATAATCCCTTTCTGGTCCCATGTGCAAACACAAGGTCCAATCTGTCAGAGAAATAGGGTTTATATTTGTTAGGTGACCGTGCATCGAGTGGATGACCTCTCAATCTACACCAGGTCCAGTAGTGTACACAAAGAAGTACATGTTTCCCTTCAGCTCTCGGCTCCCGCAACAAGTGATAATGTGTGCCATTAATGATGTATTGTGTTCACTAGGGGAAGGTCAGATAGTTCTTGTTGTTACCTTTGCTTTTATCTTGAGTTGTTCTTTTTAAAAAAAAAATATATATTTTTATTATTCTTTTTTTGTTATCTCAGTTGAAAGGAAAACATTCAAAGAAATGCTAAGAATCTATTTCATTTGAGTGATTCACTTTAACTTTCAAGAAGACTTATTAAAAAAAATTGCAAATAAAGAGAACACAAACATTAAGAGGCATACCTGAGGTAGAGGAATACAAAAGCATGACAGGTTTTCTTCTTTCTGCAATGCAGAGCTCCCTTTATACATACCAAGATCAGAATTCCTGCTGTCTTCGTTAAGATGTAGGTGTTAGAAGTGCTCTTCAAACTTTTTTTTTTTTTTTTTTTTTAAATTCCAAATGACAATTCACAAATCCTAAAAAGAAAACAGAGGTCTTTGAAAGGAATGGAATTCAATAACAATGTCAAAACCAGTCCTCCACCCACTGCATAAATAGTTGATCAGATGTCAAGGTGGGCATGTTTGTTCGCTCTCCAATTAAATGAGAAACTGTGTTGTGTTCAGGTCCCATCTGAGGCTCAGAAAAAGCCTCAGGGACTGTGGCAGAGTGTGAAACCACTGAATGTCACCACATGTCACAGTGAACCTTTGTAGGCAAACAGTAGTCTTTGTGATAATACTGAACACACAAACAGAGCAGACTGCTATGGAAGTGTACTTTTGATGGTTACACCTGGGCATGTTGCCTGTTCTTATATGTCAGCTTCATTTTCAGTTATTAGGTTTTTGGTGAGGAGATAGGAAGATATTTTTGTGATAGTGTGACAATTGAGGTCCTGTCACTATGCTTCTGATTGATAATGTGCCCTGGCTACTTGGCCACAGGGATGTCCCTTTGGCTGACTGTTCAGTGCGCATGACTCTCACCTGTGAGGCTTGGGGTTCAAACCCCACCCAGGCCCTCCTTCATCCCTGCCACAATAGGAAAGCAAACCACTGACTGATTTCCATGCACACAAATACTGTTGTTTTAGCCCAGTGAAAGGTACGTTCAAAAGTGAAGAAACTTGAGTGAGAACAAGTAGCTGTGAAAGGACTGGGGAGTATGGGATGGGTCTCAAACTCATGCTCTGTGCTGTGGAATTCAGCAATCTACTGCCACCTGATGCAAAGCCCTCCTTCTTTGCTTGGAAGTGTTTGGGGCCATGTCAACATGTCAAAGAAGACATGGAAACAAGGCTAATCTGTCAACTTTGGCCTCAAACACTCCTCTAATTGCCTGCTGAGTCTTCTGTAATTGGTTCACTCACTCGTCTTGTTCTTTCTACCCCACCCTTTTATCATCCGTCATTCATTCATTCCACCCCTCCGTTATCCATCCACCCCTCCCTCATCCATCCATCCACCCATCTTCAACTTCCCTCATTGATTCATCTTTTCAGTTTTGTTCCTTTCTCTCACATTCATCTTTCCATCCTTCCTCCCTTATCATCCATTTTCCCTCTAGACACTCATCCATTTATACATCCCACCTCCCTCATTCATTCATCTATCCCTCTTTTCCCCCCTCCCCATCCATCCTTCTCTCCTTCATCCATTCATCCAATCTCTCCCTCCCTCATTGATTAATCTTTTCATCTTCCTTCCCTTAGCCATTGATTCTTCCATCTTTTCTCCAACTTGTTAATACTTTTCCCCATCCATTACCCCAATAATTAATCTTTCCCTTCTCCTCATGACAGCCTTGAATCATGAGATTCTGTTGAGGCATCCTGATGTACTAGGTGCAAACATCATCAGATGGTAGCGAGATGTAGAACATCATAGTGAGATATTGATTGTCGTTACAATGGCGTTTTTAGAAAAGGAAATGAGACAGAGGAACATTTTTCAGTATTAAACATAAAACTGCTCTGTTTTTAGCTGAGAACCACTTAAAAGAAGCACTTAAATTTACACAGCTGCACATCACTGTGTCTCCTGATGACACAAAGCCACTCGATGCCCTTTTTAACTGTATCTTAGGCCTTGTCCACACCTAGGCGGGTTTTAAAAAACCGAATATCCTCCTCACTCCGTCTAGAAAAAAACACGACTCCACATCTCGTTTTTAGAAAGAAGATCTGTCTACACTTAACCGCATACGTGCGTTGTTGGGCACAGTCATAAGCATGCAAAACCTTTAGATATGAGTTTAGAACCTTTAGATATTCCGATCCAATCAGAATTTTCTATGTGCAGCAGAATCTTGCAGGGGACCAACTTTTCAAACCCGCACCAGCCTGAACCCGTTAATTACCAAACCCGACTCGGTACCCACAATTAGCTTACAGTAAAATCTAGATCCAACCCGTATATAACCCGCAACCCGACCCGCTCTTTAACACATTATATGTGTGTATATACACCCCGTCCTTCCTTCATTGCATTATTTTCTTTATTCTTCCTTATATTAAAAATTATATATTAAAAAGAACTTACACAACATTCTTTTAAACTTGCCACGGAACAACTGCTACATCTCTATAGTCCCTTATTTTGCCATTTAGGGGCTTTATTTGATTTGGACATGGTTGTGCATAAACAAAATCATGTACAGTCCCTGGTATCAGCTGTTTTCCGCTCATGGATCACACAAACTGTTGCGGAAACATCTCACTCGCTCCAGCTGTGCGGCAGTTTGGAGGGAAGTAACATGACCTGCAGGGCTTCACAATAAAAGTATTTCCGGCGCCTGATCAGTAAAAGAATGATATAGGCCCTGTCCCAATACCCACACTGAAGTGCACACTTTCCCAGAAGACCCTGTGGTCTTCTGGGAATGTGTGCACTTGGTAGAAGTGCACGTAAGGGTTCGAGTGCGCAGGTTACAAGCGTAAAACAGCAGATATGGGACAGTGATGGTATGCCATCAACTTGCGCCATTACATAATTTCTGCAACATCCATAATGACGATACCGATGTTTGTGTTTGCTATTCTGCTGCTTAAAATGATCATAACGAATATGAAATAATTAAATGGGCTGCTTTATGACTGGTTGAAAACAAAAAGTGATTAAATTGTTAGCATAGAATATCCATAAATAAAGATACATATCAGTAAAATAACTCAGATATTTAAAGCATATTTCAAAGTAACAAGGCAAACTTTGAATATTATTACACATGTACAGTATAGTAAAAGAGGAAATATTTCAATACTTCAAGACATTTTTTCGTCAAAGGAACTCCAAATATTGCCATTTTCCCACATTTTTTTTTGTTCAAACGGGACATGCAGCGATGTATTGTGGGTAATATACTTTGGCGAAATCTGCATAGATGCGGATTTTGCCAAAGTGTGGATTGAGGGTGCAAAGGGGGCAGGGCGAACGTCCACTCGGGATAATCAAGACACCCTACACACTCGAACCCTCAAAGCAAACGCGCAATCCAAGGGCACAAGGGAGGAAGTGCGAATATTGGGACAGGGTCATTCACAAAAATGAGGAGCACGGAATAAATAAAAGCAAGCAAAAAGTGCCTGGATAATTGACATGCCAACAAAGGCATCCATGCTGTTTCTGCGTGTAACAAAGGTCGCACATGTGACGTCAGAGGGTTTTCTGTCGCAGGTATTGACGTTTTGAATCCTAAAACCCCGGTTATGAATGTCCACATGCAGATATATAAACCTAGAATACACAAATCTTCACTTTGGTCTGAGTTTTTTCAATTGTAGAAAAATATTTTCTTTTTGTGAGATTGATTTTAAGGTTCTTTTATTAGTTTTTAAATGTCTTATTTAAAAATGTCCAGCTGCGATGGACTGGCGACCTGTCCAGGGTGTACCCTGTCTCTCGCCTGATAATTGCTGGGATAGTCTCCAGCCCACCCGTGACCCTGAATTGGATTAAGCGGTACAGAGAATGAATGAAAAATGTCCAGGTTAGCTTCTTATTTATCTGACCTGCTTTTATCATATCAGCCATCGCGGACCCTGAGATCTTCTGTCAGTCGCCTATTAATCATACCAAAAGTTAGGACAAAAACCAATCGGGAGGCTACATTCAGCCATTATGGTCCACAACTATGGAACAGCCTGCCAGAGATCATCAAGACCGCAGCCTGTTGATATTTTTAAAAGGAGACTCAAGACCCACCTTTTTAATCTAGCTTTTGATTGAGGGCCTGGGGGACTTAGGGGCTCTGAATCATTTGTGGAGTTTCGCCTGGTCTGTCCGGGTCGGGGGGAGACTCTATGGCGGGGCTCCCTGCTCACTGTGTTGCCCTTCGGCGTGGAGGGCCCCCCACAGGTGGTTCATACCTAGAATCTCAGTACCTTGCCATGTCATGACTCTTTTAATATGTGTTGTGTATACATGAGCGTGTGCATGAGTGTGTGTGTGTGTGTCCGTGGGTCTATGTATGGGGGTGGGAGGGACGGGTTGTTTCATCTTTGTTAAGCACTTTGTGTTGCATTTTTGTATGAAAAGTGCTATACAAATAAAGTTTGATTAGATTTTATTTGATTTATTCTTTTTTATTATTATTAATAAACCTTTATTTAAGCAGATTAAGATCCCATTGAGATCAAGAACTCTTTTGCAAGGGTGACTTGGCCAAGAGGACAGATGCACATGCCATTAAAAAATACAAAGTACATTATAACAATACATGAAAACAACCAATGATTTAGTCATTTCAATGAATCATGGTCACACTTTTTATGTCAGTATTTATTCATGACTGGATTAAACTGTTATGAGGTTGTTACCCCACTAAGGGACTCATGGGACAACAGATGGCAATTAGCATTTTGCTAAATCTGGTATATTTAAAGCAACTTATGTCTGTTTATTAATATACACTGTCCCATTCAAATAAAATAAAAAATAGATAAATAAAAAAGAGAACAGTTACATGCATCAGATGTACCAATTTCATTGTATACCTACAAAGTCCGTTTCTGTGATTTTCTTACCCCTAAACCTTAAAAGCAGATTTTGACTATGTTTTCTTACTAGACAGAGCCACAACCTTAATTTAGGATGCTTAATATTTTAATATATTTATTTTTTAATCAGTTTCCCCCAAATCTTCTTTTTATCAGTGAACCCACAGCAGATTTTTGCTGATCGCACAATTATATTGTTAATATTTGACCAGCCTGTTTAGTTCAGGAAATAACTGAGCTATTATGTTGTAATAATTAACATCTAAAGATCATTAGATACTTGACCAACTCAACATTTAATACATGCTGATGTTAATTAAACTCTTTTGCTTGTCAAGTTTGTTTCAGGGCATACAATTGAGGAAAACTATTTGTTTTTGGAGTTTTGCAGAAACAGTTTTCAACTGAGTTGCTTAAAAAAACAAATGTGAGATTAAGATTATAATCCAAATTGTGAAGCCAAAATTATGGACATGTAATCATGGTTACATTTTCACCCTGAAAAGTTCCTCAAATATGTGATACGTATGTACAAGATATAGTAGACATTAACTCATAGTGGGGTCTTTGGATAGTTACTGAATATTGATATGACTGTGAATAAGTTAGAATGGCTGAAACAAACTGTTATTTCAGACAACAATATCTGTGATATCCTAAAAGCCCTCATTAAGATATAATATACTAACAGCAGCTGAGTATCTCATTTCTGTTGTTATGCCTACAAAAATCCAGTCTGCAGGCTTTGGCATGCATTCATGTTCCTTTTGAATTTTCTCTCATTTCAGACATTTACAGAGGGAATCACTAACCAGCTCGTTGGTTGCTACTTGGGCTCTCTTCAGGAAGCCGGTTGTGTTCTTGTGCGGCTTTACGGCAGAATGACGGAACTCTACGTGAACCGGGACCGGGAGGTGGAAATGTTCCAGATTTTCCACGCCCATGGCTGTGGTCCCGAGATATACTGCAGCTTCCAGAATGGCATCTGCTATGAGTTTGTCAGAGGAAAAGTGCTGGATGATGAGCTGCTACGGCAACCATCCATCTACAGGTCTCTGCCAGAACAACTTTGCTCTTTTATAAACTTACTCAAAGAGAAACCATGTACTAAGAGAGCATGTGCTTTTTCTTTGGGAGTGTTTTAATTTACATTCTTACATTTATACATTTAGTGCTGGAAACTGACTCGGTCATGCAGCAATCTGATGATTTCATTGTTATTCTGGTTGGGATTTGGGTCATAAAAACAACATCTGTAACGATAAAATATCTCCAGAATTGTCCAAGAGTTGTAGAAGGAAGAACTTTGCAATGTCTAAAATGTATGTTTTATGCAAAAAAATACTTTTACACACATTTTCTTTTATTTATAAGTATAAAAAAAAAATTTGCAAAAAGATTTCCACCTTTAATTGTGAAAAATGATAAATTTCCATTTAACAGCCACATTATGTGTGCTGGCTATATACTGTATAACCCATTTCCAGAAAAAATTGACATATTTCTAAAATGTAAGAAAAAACGTCATGCATTCAGTAATTTTACAAAACAGACATGAGTACAAGGGATATTACTTTGAAGTGCCTTCACAAACATTCTACTTTGTAACCATATTTGCGCATATATTGTATTTATGATATTAAAACAAATAATGTTTGATGTGAGCAAGACACGAAATGAGGGAAAAGAGTTTAAAAAAGTACAGTCTCTGGAAATCTCAATGCTTAAGGGCAAGTGAAAACCACTGCTACATGTGTATGTACTTCAGGCCCTCAGGTCAGCTTCTGGAAAAACAAAGGGGTGTGTCAAAGCCTTTGACGTGAATAACTGGTATATGTGTAAAAAGTACAATTCATATTCAGAAATAATAGTCAGATTCCTATGAAAAAAACTAAAACGGTTAACTATGGAGAACCAGGAGTCTGAAATAGCAATGCAGCACTTTGATGAGAAATCAATCGTGAAATAGAAATATATATAGCTAAATATAATTTTAAATTCAACAAATAATTCATTTCAATTCAAAAAATCTAAATGCAAAGTGTTTTTTTAATTACACATTTTAATATTGAATATTAAAGAGGATATATATTAAAATATGAGTTCATTGTCAAACAGATAATAAATAAATTTGTGAATGTATTTTGAAATGCTATTTCTAAAAGGAGAAGGCAAGGCAAGTTTATTTGTATAGCACATTTCCTGTACAAGACAAAGTGCTTTAAGTAAAACATTAAAAGCATTACAGATGGTGCAAAGAAAGCATTAAAAAGTAGTAAAAGGTGGCAACAAATTGCGAAGATCACAATAAAATCATAAAAACCCTACTAAAATCAAAAATTAAATTGATTAAAAGCAAGATAAATTAAAAGTTACCATGCAGATTTAATTTTCAGTATCTGTAGGGTGCATGAGAAAAGAAATGTTTTTAACCTGGATGTGAAAATGTCTACAATTGGTGAAAGTTTAATCTCTACTGGCAGTTTGTTCCACTTGTTTGCAGCATAACAGCTAAAAGCTGCTTCTCCATGT
>JBBBVU010000010.1:12670813-12684705 GCA_037177055.1 Atherinosoma microstoma
TAAATCCTATAGTTAGGGGTGGTTAGCCATCCCTTAGTTATGCTGCCATAGGCTTAGACTGCTGAGGGACATCCCATAATGCACTGGGCTTTTTCATCCTCATCTGTCTGCTCCTTATCTCCCATGTATAAATGTGTAACAGTACTGCCATCATTAACATATTTCTCCTCTCTCAGCAGATCTCGCTGGATCAAATATGATGTCTGTTTTCTCTCTTTCTATCCTCTCCAACCCAACCGGTTGAGGCAGATGTGCCAGGTTGGATTGGGTTCTGCTGGAGGTTTTTCCTTCCTGTTAAAAGGGAGTTTTCCTTTCCACCATCGCCTCTAGCATGATTCGATGCAGTCTGTTGGTTTCCTTAGCTAGGCTATTTGTTATGAATTGGCTTGTATGAATCAATATATGACAATCAGATTGGCTCAAACTGATTGTCTGTGAAGCGCTCTGAGATGACATTGTAGTGAATTGGTGCTATACAGATAAAGCTGAATTGAATTGAATCCATGGCCGTAGGGGGCTCTGGCTGGGGCCTTCCTCAGCCGTCTTTTGGATGGATGTGTGGTCGTCCCTGCGGTGGACTAGCTAGGATTCATGCTCTGGAGTGGCTATTGATCTACCGGGTCCCCCTGGTGTACCTCTGATCTTTGCAGGGGCCCGATTGCATGATCACATTAGAAAGTTTAATCTCTGTGTTGGCTCAAAAATGATGAAAATTACTACTCTTTTTTTTGTACCAAAAATCATTACATGCCTTCAGCTTTCAACATGTTTACATTTTGCATAACATGAAACTGTCTCACATGATCACAAATTGTGAATTTATATGCTGCTAAAACATTGCATGCCTTCATTTTCCTGTGCAAATCGTAAACAGCTCACATTTTATTAGGGGAAACTATCACAAATGTGATTCTGGACAACTACAACGTGTTTAAAAACATGTTTGAGGTTTAAGGGTTGATGGTAACATTTCACACACTTTGACATTAAAGAACCAATTTAAAAATCCAAAGTTGCTCATGAACTTTTCAGTTTTCAATTTTCCCATCAGTCATAGATAGTGTTAACCCTAAAAACTACATGTTTATGTGTAAGTATAACTGAATACATGGTTCCCATACCATGCACACTTCACTTTTCTGGGAAAAATGTAAATCAGTTAACAATTTCAACAGCTTTATGTATACAGTGCCACCTGTTACATGTTTTTTGATGATACTGAGTTGCTGAATGACTACAATGCAATCTACACCTGAAAATGAGCTGCGTTTAGCTAAATTGTTAAAACCACAGAAAACTTTATTTGGCTCACATGTTTTTTAGCTTCTTCTCTTACAGAGAACCAATGAAGATCCGGTGTAAAAGAACAAAACTGGGCCCAATTTAATTTTGATTTACTTTTCCTTTTTACATACAGTAATCCTCAGCTGAAGTTGTTGGACATTTCATGCAGTTTTCATGCCTCCTATTTCCTGGTGCAGTTTGATATGCTTCCTGCATATCAAACTGCACTTCAAAAGACCAATTTATCAGTAATACCCTTATACAAGGGAAGCATGAAAATTTGTGAATATTATCTGCAGTATTTATTTAAATTCTCTTGTTGAAAAGGATCCATGTGAGTATTATAACAGATTATCTTTGCTTGACTAATAATTGTGCAGCAATTAACCACTGTAATCAATGCATATCAAGCTGACTGTATTTGTACTTTCATATGAAATAATACATCTTAGAATTAGCAAAAAAAAAAATCAATTTTAGAGGTCAAGGTCAAGTTTATTTAGTTAGCACATTTAACAATACAAAGTGCTGAACAGATCTGCAGATTGGAGTGAAAGGAAAATGTAATGAAGTAAAAAGTACATTTCCTCTTAAGTATAGTAAATCAATCATTTATGCGTATTTCATTTAAAAATGAAGAGTACAAAATTACAAAAAGTGCAATGATAATGATAAAAATAAGCATCTCATAAAAAGCAAAAAATAAACAAAAAACAATTGTCAGTATTCCCCCAAAGATCTTCAGGGTTTGTGTTTCTTTCTGGCCATTTGTTCATCATCACTATAGTTAAAGAGGAATTTAGATGCTGTTTCTTCACTCATTATGTTGAATTCCAACACTGACAGCAGTACCACTAACATTTGCACGTGTGTGTTGGGCTGAAGGTGTGACTGATGTCGACTATAGCCTCTATCCGAGCTGGGAGCTGCAGAGGGACTGGCTTGCGGCCTATCTGGAGAGTTATAAGCACTGCATGGGTTATGAGGTCACAGTCACAGAGGCAGAAGTTACACAGCTCTATATTCAAGTCTGCAAATTCTCACTGGTGAGTGTCTACTCCTACCGACTTTGTTGAAATGTTGAAATATGTCATTATGGAGTGGCTCAACTCTTCAGAGAGACTTTGGAAAGTGACAAATCTCTCAACAGTTATTTTATTTTTTACATTTTTTTTAAAGTTTTGGTCTTGGATGGACACAAACTCTGTATTATGAGATTAGTGTGTGCATTTCAACAACATCCATATGTGTGCAGAGCTCTGAAATGGCAGGGTGGCAACACCTCACCATCACATTCTAACAATTTACTTTTCCAGCACCTCCTCCCAAAGAAAACCAAACCATCCATGGCTGACCCACCACCGCTAGAGGTTTGACGGACTCCATCTGAGTTGATTAGAAACTACCGCAGGGAAAAAATGAAAGACGGCAGCCAAAATTATTTTTCTTATGACCACAATTTTCATTCTTTGGTGGCTATAGTGGTGCTGGGCTATCTGTCTTAAAGTGCTTTCACAGCTCAACACAATATGCAGAATTGACTGGCCAATTTTGGGGTGGTGTGAATGTCTCTTGAAATAGCCCAGAAGTGATGAGGAAGCATATTACTTTTTAAAATAACTTGTGCTTTGGCCAAAAAAAAAGAGAGGGAGAAATTAGAAGGAGGAGGAGGGGGCAGAAATATGACCTTGAAGAGAGTGAGAGAAGTGATAACATCCCGTTGATTGAATTCAGATTTTCTGCGACAAACCGAGGATGACTCTAAACTGGAGGGAAGAGAGAGACATTGTTCACTGACACACAAGAGGCCAGGTTTTCCAGCCCAACTCATTTTGACAAGCAGTCTGTCAAAATGAGGGATACTGAGCCTGCATGGAAAAACAAATAGCCCCATTTTGCTCAGTTAATATATTATATATTGCCGCATTAGATCTGATAACAAACTAATTGTTAAGGTTTTGCTTATTTACTGTGGTAATGCAATAAAAACATTTGGGCAAGAGACAAGCAGCTTCTAGACATTCCCCTGAAACCTGGGGAGCTGTTATGGGCATGACATCTTTTTATAATATATTTTCTGTACAGACATTCAACAATTCAAATGTTAAAATTGATATTTGTTGCAGCCGTAACCTCTTTTCCATCAGAAGTTACACAGTGACAATACACAACTTTGCATCACACCTGGTATAACCATTTGATAAAACTAATCATATGTTACAGTCTTTGGAAAATTTTCAACAATAAATAAATTTCATGCTTTATGCATTAAACTTCTTCTATGATTAGTAGTTAAGAACAGAAAACTGTAGTATAGGAAGCTGTTAGACTTGAATAAAGTGTGGCCGGTTGCCAAAGCTCTTTGGAGTGAAGCTGCCTCCATCCAGTCTTAATCTTTGGCAAACGATGCCAAGACACAGTGGGGTCTTTGCGACTGACTCGTCTTTTCCTCCACAGGGATCCCCCGCTATGTCGGCGCTAAGGCCTGTGGCTCTGTGATGTCACACTTCCCACACATCTCTCATCCCCCTTTTTTTTTTCAATAGCTCCTTGTCACCAACAATCTCTGCTCCGCGTTAGATTAATGCTCTCTTAATGGAGAACAGTTATTAATCATAATGGAAATGCGCTCAATCTCCCCCTCCCCAACTAAAGATAGAGATTAGAGATGAAAATCTGCCAGGGAGAGGGGGGGGACAAGCCAAGGGAAAACTGCACATTGCTCTTCAAGTATTTCATTCCACCCTTTATTTGATTATCAAATAAAAATGTGATTAAATCACTGGGCCGCAGAACAGAGGCCTGTCTGGATCTTATTAGGACTCGCTATTAGTGGCCTTACCATGAAGATTTACAATAAGGGTGGAGAACAACAGAAATTTATGGAGGCAGGGAAGTCCACAAGCCTAAGTGAGCAAAGCCATTAAGGAGGGAACTATTCAATACAGAGGTTTGTCATTCTGACTGAGCAACGTGCAACTGGCATGCAGCAGCAGCTTCGGGAGCAGTTACAACACGACAACCGGAGGTCACACAAATGTGTTTTTACAGCTCTGCTCTGTGGAACAAAGACATGTAACCAAACATGAAAATACAGCACTCGATTCTGCACTGGAAATATTCACAAGAAGCATAATATACATTTTACACTGTAAAATTTTCCAGTTTCTTGACAGTATTGGCTCACCAGTTATGTGTTGTTAATAAGCCTATTGATTCAATAAGATAGCTCCAGTCTCCCAGTCTATGCATGCATTTGTGACGCTGACCTCTGATCTTGCCTCTCTGCAGGGCAGGGGTGTGGTAAAAAGTCCAACATAATTGGATGAAAATAGTGCCATTCCTTTGAAGAAACATGATCATGCAAGCACATCTTTTCAGGCATAATTAACTGTTAAATTGTAGATGTAATGCAATTTAAGAAATATATGTATATGTTTTTATAGCTTCTTTTGGGTGATTTTCTTCCATGCTTGCAGCCTGTAGTAGCCCACAGTTAATAGTGTGGAACTCCATTTATAGAAAGATGAAAAAATCTATTACAGCTAATATGATCACAGCCAATATTTGTGTCACACTATACATTTAGGTGATATAAACAATTTATTTGCTATTCCTTTCCTTTCATTCATTCACTTTGTAATACATTACCTTGACTTTTTTCAACAGTAAACCTAAAATACCACTTTATCCAAACTAATTAGTAGCACCTCTGTTCTTCTTTTCTTCTCCACCAGGCATCCAACTTCTTCTGGGGTCTTTGGGCAATCCTGCAGTCTCGTTACTCCTCTATTGACTTTGACTTTCAAAGGTTTGTACATTTGATTGCAACTTTTAAAAAGTTCATTAGCAATTAAAAATTGGTAATGATTAAAAATATGATTCAAAAATATCATTATACATTTTTATCTATCAAGAAAAGTAAAGATTTTGAATGATGATCTTCAGATATTAAGCTCAACAAGTGTTTGATAAAAAAAAAAAATTCAAAAACCATGTGAATGATTTCAGCGCAGCTTCTATGAAACACATCGGAGCACTTACCATGCATTTCTTAAATACTCACTCATTAACAAATATGTTCAACTCATGCACAAAGTAGCCTTTGGCAAACACAATCTTATTTTGCATTGCATGACAAGGAATTATTTGTCAGACAGTTTGTTTCTTTCTCTCTTTTGTTAGAAAGACAACACATGTCTACTTTACTTGTCACCTCAGGATGTAAACAAAATATTTACTAGTTGAATTCTCTGCTTTTCCTCACTACACACATCATGAAGAGATAAAACCGCAACTTTCGTGAAGATTTTCAAATTGGATGAAAACTAATCTAATATATTTTAAAATTTATAACAATCTACATTGGGACTGTTTATCTTAAACAAGTCCAGCAGACATTTCTCACCACCAGCAACCAGACAGTCAAATACAGGCAAAATGTTTCCCTTCACCCCATTTTTTCCTCTTATGTCTGCCTTTTCTTTGTACCCCGCACCAGCAACAGTTGTGATCATGATCCTAATCACTATTGACATACGGCACCCTCCCCTCTGTGTGGCTTTCTCTGCCCGGTTGCTAGATCAGCAACAGGGCCCCCGCCACATTTCGATCTGGACCTCGAAGGAAATGTGATCCAGAGGGGTGCCGAGGCACAGAGGCACTATTGTTCCAGTACTGTCGGCCCTGCCTTGCATATACGCTTCGCATAGACGTCTGTTCCTTTAAGCCGCCGGCTGAGGTTGTCCTAAAGTGCACGGAGAGGGTTGGGTTACCTTTCTTTAACTGGAAGGTTAAACTGAAAGGAGCTCTGAGAGCAGGAGTAACTATGGAGAACCAAGTCTAATCTATGAAAGCAGTGCTGTTCTCTTAACCTCTGCCCTCCCCCAGTGCACACTCATACACTCACATATGCACACGCACGTATGTGCATTCACTGTGTTCAAAGTCCTTCATTATCCCAGCAGTACAAAAAGAGACAGCATGGATGGCAAAGGGTCAAGTTTCTCTTGCTTTCATCTGTTATCTGTCATTTGTTTAAATGGCACAATCAAATGAAAATTTAATAACAAAGCAGTGGTAACATCACTTTAGCTTTTTTGTAATTTTACTAAAAACTGGTTGGATTTGCTGGATTAAAGCTAAATCATCCTGGCATTTACAATGGCTATGTGAAAGTAAGCTGGCTAGCTTTTTACTTCTTCGCTCCGTTTTCAATACTGAAAAACATGATGATAAATCATGTTCAAAGCATTCAACAAATGGCTGTACAGAAGATATAGTAAAAGGTAGCTACTGGGAGCTGACCTAGCACGTCAAAGCTGGTAAGCCTGTTAGCAGCTAGCAAGCAAGCTATCGGTGTTTGCTAAAAAGTTGTAGCCTATGAGTAGATCAATGTTTTTATCATTGAGAGAATTGTTTATTAAAACAATTTGTTGCCCCAGTAAAAAACTGCCTGTTGCTGCCAGGGGGAAAAAAAGGTTATAAGCAGTGAGATTAAACAGTAGGCTAAATGTGTTATAAAACCAAAACAATGACCAAAAAGAAACAAGTTCATTATCAAATGAGGCTTGTTTCACATTAAACATGCTAATTTGATTAAACTTAAGAAATAATGTAATTTAATTTACTTGTCATGACCATGACTGTTCCCCCAGATAACCACATTTTTAAATTTCCTGTAGAAAAGAGAAAGATGCACACAATGCACAGCTTGTAATAAACAAGTTATTTTGTGGAAAATGATAAGAAACTAGACTTAAACCCCAGATGTGTGTGTGTCTGTGTGTGTCTGTGTGTGTATGCGTGTAGAACAGTTTCCTCCCACTCTTATCCCCCTGAGCCAAATCTCTGCTGACTTCCCGAGTGACAGGCGTCAGCCAGGCCTTGTGCTTTAACCAGGGCCAGATGTAGATGTGACAATAGGGAGCCACAAGGGGAATGCAAACCCGCCCTCCATTTACCGTCCATATTTACTTTCCTTATATGATTTTATTCATGTGTTGAAAGTGTCTGCGAGTCAGCGGTTTAGATTTGTGGACATCCTGGCAGGGCCAGCTGTTATTTGACAAAGACATTATTATGAGGAAATGAACAAGGAGGAGGCCCACTGTTTGGAATAGCCTGACTTAAAAATTGAAGGAATTGTGGACAAAAGCACATTGTGAAATGGAATACCTGCTTTGGCAGGAGTTCATTTTCCCCCTACTTCAGCTAAATAGAAAAACATCTCAGTTTCATCTCTGATGATGATAAACTTTAAGCACGCTAGTTTTAGGTGTCGGCCTTAATAAAAATAGGGATGAATGGGAGCGTCTGTGAAGCTAGTTGTTTTTCTTAATGGTTACACTCAAATATAATTTTACTTAAGAAGGGTGTGTGTGATGGTTAATTAGATTAACAGAACAAAATGTTATGACTGAGTGTTTGCTGTTTGATCTTGCATAAGCTAAAAGTAACATTATTTTTACTTTTTATTTTAACAAACCAAATACCAAAAAGTATATAAGATATTACAGATAAAATATGGACCTTTTCACAAAGAAGGAAATGTACTTGATTTTATATTACACAAGGTTCACTTGGAAGCATGTGCCTCCTTATGTGATACGGTTAGGAAAAAAGTTTTATCTGGTATTGGAACTACATTGCTCACAATGGTGTCACAGAGTGGAGTTTATTCATTGTCAAGTAAAAGCAAAGTTTCCTTTTGGCCTGCCAAGATCCACACAGAATAAACATTAATTAACCCCAGTTCATGTGAACAGCCATCATCAGCACTGAGAGCCTCGAGTGGATGAAAATGTGAAGCTGCAGCCTGTTTGTTAGTATAGCGAGAAACGATTTGCAAGGTTTTTATCTGAGCTTTGACAACTTTTCACATTCACTTCGATTCTCACCCATCTATGTGGTGACTGATTATTCTCTGGAGTCAATGATTGTAAATGAGAGTCAAGTTGCATCTCTTGCAGGTTTTATGGAGAAGAATGGATTGGATCGATTGGCACAATTTATTAATTGATGTAGAATCTTACATAAAAAAGAAAAGCCTTAATATCCCTTGGTACTAATCTTCTAGAGTCTATATCTTAACTACATCATGAGAACAGTTTTTGTTCATCTTTTGTGTATCAGTCATTTCAAACAAATTGTTGAGTATTGTCAACTTCAAAAAACAGTCTAAGCAGTTTTTTCCTTTCCAAATGGGATAAAGGAATCTTCGCTCTGTAGTCTGAGTGAATGAAAGAATTGTCACTCATCCACAGAAACACAGATTATCCCAAATTAAGTCTGTCCAGAGAAAAAAAGCCTGTCAAACTTTGCCAAACCACAATGAGAGAAGTGAAAAATGTCTTCTAATTTCTGCCAGGCTAACACCACAGATTTCTATTCCTCTAAATATTTTTCCAGTGGCAAAGATTAGACAAATATTACACTGTTGCGCCTCCTGTTTTTCTATCAAGCTGCAGGTGTGTATTTTATATCTAAACGTCTCCTTTCAGTGAAGAACAAGAAAATCAGTCAAGAGACCAGACTCTGACACAATAACTAGAGCTCTGTTTTACGCAGAGATGCACATGGGGAAAAACTGATGGAATACAAGGAACTAAAAAGCATCTGTCTAAATGATCTTTTTGTCTCATGAGCAGTAAGAGCAAGAAAACTGATCCAGCACTGAGGAGTTCAGTGAAAGCACTAATTAAAGGACAAACTACTCCCTGTTCCTCCATTTGCTTTGCTTTTGAAACTTCACTAAATTTCAAAGGGTATGGTATAATGGCCAAGGGCAACTGCATACTCAGACATCAGATTTATTGAGATGTTGGATCATTTGGTTTGAACGAAAACAAAGCCACTCTTCTCGCAGTTAAGTTCTGAAATGCACTTCTGCTTTCAGACTCATTTCTTCATTGTATAGAGTCTGTATGCATAATGGTATGCAGGTTTTGCAGAAACAGTCCCTACCTTGAACTATTAACAGCATTTTTTATTGTGAACTGTTGTGAAACACTCAGAATAAATTATTGTGTATTAACTTTCGATCAGCTTTGTTCAACTCGTATTTCACATGATATATGTTACATTATGTTGGGTCACTCTTATAGAACCAGATTCTAATAAACAAGTATGTCTCAGTTATGTGAATAGTCTGAAAGCTGCTTCAGCTGCCTAATACTTCAAAGGCCAGATAGTTCAAATAGTACTGCAACAAAACTTTAACACAAACTGAATATTACTGGATATAAATATTGTTATCAGTATTACAGTTTTTTATTTATCTCAAGCAATGTTCTTTTCCAATAAAGTATTGCCTGGTGATGTCACAAGGTTAATGCCCAAATCGGCATAACTTAAGTTTACAAAATTAACCAAAGAAATCTACATTTGGGCTAAAACATTCTTACACTATTGACATAAAACTTGTATTATATATACTAATATAACTAATTTATAACTTCAGGCAAATATTGTTAAATAAAAAGTCTATCTAGTTGGAAGGGTCCAGCATTCTTTTTAGTTTAACCTCAAAACTACACTAGAACTAAACTAAACTAAAATCTAACATTGGTTTTAATAGAAAAATGTAGTGGCTATAACTTAATTTTAACCTAGTTGTTAGTATTACTAATCTTAAATAAGTTATATGAACTCAGGAGGGCAAAATGTTGAAAAAATGTATGTAATTAACTCGAACCAGTTTTTAATTTAAGTTGAGGAAGAATGGTGATGGTGGGGAACAGGGTTTCCCACAATGCTTCTCTTCTACCAACCAATCTACCAATTCTACAATCTAACAACCAACCAGAGATAAATCACTGTATGAAACCTGCACTTTGGCAAATTAATAATTGTGTAAATTAAACAATACTTTTTAAAGTACTTTTTGTTTTTCCTCCTTCCAGTTTTCAGCTAACAGACAGGAAAACATGTTCTGGTCTCCATGTTGAACTCAATCAGCAAAAATCCACCATTCACCATAGTTTTAGTGTATAAACGTGTTCCGCTCTCCAGTTCCTGTTCATCCCCATCTATTAAAACCAAGGGGCAACCTCCAGCTTAGACACGTGAAGCCTATGCGGAAGTGCCAAGAATTGCAGTTCCCCCCTCCTCCACTAGGTGCTGGCTCATCCGGGGAGCTCCCGTTTCCCCGGATGAGGCTTCTGGATCATGAATAATTAAAGGAACTATACCTGATATTAGTTTAATCTCGTTAAAAAAAAAACCTTTTACACAATATATAATGTGATAAATGGGGTTATTTTATAAAAAAATACATTACTCATAGACTGTGCATATGTACGAGTCCAGGCCTTTTTAGTTGGTAGAAGCTGCTAATGCTAACTAGCATCTAAACTTTCAGTGACGGGTTGTTTCTGCCAATTGCTGAACGAGGGGAGTTGCATAGCAACGACGCCGTCTCTCCTAGCGCGTGCACAACAGATCTTGTAAACAGAACAGCATGGCTACCGAGAGGAAAGCTGGGATATCTCCACTGGCTGTTACTGCATACACAGCAAAACAGCCTAAAAGGATCCAAACTGAGGAGGAGGAGAGAGACTCGTGTAAATCTCTGTACATCGTACTGAAGGTGGACGACTTTGCGGACCGCCTCGGACTGAATTTGGACTGGAAACTAGCTGTGGTCCTCCTAGACGGGTATCTTTTCAATAACCTCTTCTTTAGTAACATTTTATACCTGGACCACGTCCTCTACTGGCTCTATCGCTGCTGGTTTGACCATGTCCATCTCCGTGTCTCTACATCGTATATAATACATAATGATATTTAAACTGTAACGGGACTAAAAGTCATGTTAGCATTTAGCGCACAGTCAAACTTCATATAAAACAACAAACACAAACTGCATTACATCACAAGATAACTGTCAATTGCAGTGGCGGATTAGATACTTTATTAAGTTGGGAAGTCATTTGTAATGTAGCCTCTAATATCACAATTGTGCATCTACAAAACTATTGTAGTTAGGCTGTTACGGTAAACTAACACAGTTTATTAAAGAAACAGCTTGTTAAACTATCATTTGTACTTCCGGGGATTAAAGTGGAAAAATGTAAAATACCTGAGATGCAGCCATTTACTGCAACCAAAACAGTAACTTCACTGGAAGATGTGAGTTTCCTCTGGAGATTCGTGCATGAGTATGAGATGTGCGCAGTATCACATGCATCACGAGTGGAAAGAGAGCATAAGTATGTTCCTCGCTGGGAAAAATAGTTGGGGCAAGGTGTAGTTCAAACTACACTGTTCTCTTCACTCATGGTTCAAAACTGTGCAGAATAGGTTATAGCTTCTTTAAAGACCCACTATAAAACTTTTCTACCTTAAAACTCTGCTTTCTGGACTCGTTTGATGGCACAGTGACATCTATTATGAGCATTTCTAGGGCCGTTACGGCCCAGAATCGCCCCGAGGCTGAGAAATCGCACTATAGAACTTGCACATCCAGGTCGCTGCCTGCTGAGTTTCGCTTTGCGCATGCGTTGCATGCTAGCAAGGGAATATAAACAAACGTTTTGAACACACACCGGCGGATTCAGCAAAGAAACGTTAGAAGACATTATTGGAGGAAGAGAGGAAACTAAGGAGAGCCAAAGAAGAGCAAGAGATAAGAAAAGAGTCGAGAAAAAACTGTTTTATTGTCTGGAGAGAGCTCACAGTTCAGGTTGGATGCAAGATGGGTGCCGAATTAGCCATCGATGGGGGGCACGTCACTGAGAAAACAGTATAAGTTATATAGTGTGTCTTTGAGGGTGTAACATGTAAATGCAGTGGATTTCAGCCGCTGCATTCGTATACTGGGATTGGTCAAATACGAATGTTTCATGAATCACACATTGATCCAATCCTGTGATCAGATGTGCCCTCATTTCCACATTCGCTTGATAGATGATGGCCACTGTGTGGTAAAATAGCAAAAAAAACTAAATATATTTCTGTATCTACCAGAGCCTAGACAAAAGAGACTGGAAGGCCAAATAAAATGAGAAATAATGGCTATGTACAAAAAAGATTTTGCACATGTTGTATAAACCCAGACTTCAAAATTAAATTGGATTGTGTTTTTTCCTGATCACTTCTTTTCTGTCCTCTGCTTCCTAGGTATGCCATGGCACGACTCAACAATTACTTTGAGAAGAAAGAGGAATATTTTGGATTGACAATGAACCAGTTAGCCTGCTCAGGTTTTGAAGAAAAGCTTTGAAAAATGTGACCCATCCTTTTTTCTTTTCTTTTGTGGTCACATTGTATGATACAAGGTAAACCACTGTGAAATAGGAATACAGTGAGCCTGTAAAAGTGTTCCCCATTGTTTGTTATTTCAGTCTATAGGCAGAGTTAATATGTTTTGCTATCACAGTGATTTTTAGAATATTTGTTTTACCACAGTCAGTATGTTGATAAGCCTGTTTGGCAAATTGAGACTAAGCTCCTGCCAGAAAAGCATTAATTGTTCCCACATTCAGCCAAGTTGCATAAAGCCACAAAAACTGAGCCTGATCATAAAACCCATAAGAGGGTTATTTGCGTACTTATTCAGTGTGTACCACATTTCTGATGGAAAACAAGTTTTTATTTCTACTTACAAAGTTGGATATTATTTGGATATTATCTTTCTCTTTCCCAAAACTTGATATAAAGCTCTTATCACACCAACATTAAAGTCTTAAAGATTACTTCAAGAAACTGCATGAAAAAATAAAGATCCCACATATTGGCTCCAATTTCAGGATCTATTTAGACTGTCAAAATTAATTGGTAAAAGCAGGAACTGAAAGGGATGATGGTTGATTGTTTTAATTGTACCTTGAATACTAAACAAGCCATATAGGTGTAAGTTTGATGTGC
Organism: Atherinosoma microstoma; assembly: GCA_037177055.1. Classification (NCBI taxonomy): domain Eukaryota; kingdom Metazoa; phylum Chordata; class Actinopteri; order Atheriniformes; family Atherinidae; genus Atherinosoma; species Atherinosoma microstoma. Next base: position 12,683,966 of record JBBBVU010000010.1, read on the forward strand.
ATGTTTTAGCTAGCTGTTATTCTCATGACCAACCTTATAGACGAAAAGGGTTTCATTAAATTGCCATGGATTCTGTTTATACATTTAATGTTTATTAATGAGTTTATCAAACATACTGCAATGTTCTAATGTATCATCATTACAATCAGCCTTTATTAGCCAAAGCCTGAAATTCATTTTTCTAAACGGGGGGAGATTCCCCCCCTTACATGCTTGGAATTACACTTTTCAGGGGGATATTAGCAGTGAGCTTAACTACAGTTCTTAGTGTGTCCTAATCGTACCTCAGATTAATATGCAGCTTTAAAGGGGACACATTATGCAAAAATCCCTTTTATAAGTCCTTGGAATAGATCTAAGTCACGAACAGACCAAAAACTCCCATAAAAAATAACCGCGGGACACAAGTAGGCTGTATGTGACTTTACAATTAAGTCTTTAGAAAGGCGGTTTGAAAATCCCGCCACCTGTTACGTATGAACTGGGAAAGTCCCTCCCCCAGCTGCTCGGCTGCTCTTCAACCCCGCCCGCGTCCGGAGCTCGTGTGTTTGCCCCGCCCGTCCTGTGCCTACAGAAAGCAGCAGAAATGAAGAAGGCAACTGCGCACGTGAAATGTTCTGTAGACGGCTGTGTAGTCAAGCGTGTGTCGCTACATAAACTCCTACAGTCAGAGGAGTTACAGGCTGCATGGATCTACTTCATTTTTAAGGGCAACCCTCCAGAAAAAGTCGGAAAATACC
>JBBBVU010000010.1:12688269-12736235 GCA_037177055.1 Atherinosoma microstoma
ATATATTTGTGTGTATATATATATATATATATATATATACATATGGGGCGAGAGGGCCTGGGAATGAGCTTTCCTCCAAAGGGGATTTATCCTCGATCAATGTGGCTTGTAATTATCAAAAATTAGAGAATACGTTTTGTATAGAACACAAGCACATTTAGTTTTGCTAAATGGATGCACCATGCTCAGAAATAGTCCTCTCCACTGCATAATCTATGTTCTGTCTTTATCTGTGAGCAAAGTACAAAAGGGAGTGTGATTGTACAATTATCAGAAAGGATTATGTTGGGTCAAATGAGGGGAAGACTGGCAACAATAGCGTTCTTTACCTTCTCATGGTCGCACACAATTCCACTCCTCAAGGCTGCAGACACATCTTTGACTCAAACAATCCAGCTTCTTTTATGCTGGCATTTTTTGTTAAACATATAATATTTAATTAGCGGCACGAATGCACTTTAAAAGACCCAAGGACTTGGCCTCAAAAAAGGAAAATTTGTCCTTTTGTCCATTGCCCATTTTAATGAAAAACTGTAGTAGATTTTTTCCTTTCACGTCTAATTGCATTAAAAGAGAAGTATATGCCTTTATGCAATGTTTCAAAGACATTGAAACCCAGAAATTGCTAAAGCAATTTCTTTCAAAGGATTTTTTTGTATGATTTCCCTTTATTCAGGTATTGAATTTAGCTTTTTAGTTATTGTTGAATGGCTCCCAAGGCTGCTGACCCTTGAAAAGTCCCCCTAAAAGTTTGCAATTGTTATCAACATACTAAAAAATATCCAAAAGGATAATCAAGAGTTGGTATTATCATACATTTTACTTGTAATAAATGTCAAACGGATGCTTATTCTTGCATGAAACAAAGACCCATCATCTTTTAGATTTCTAAAAATTCTTAAAGTGAGTTTAACTCTTTGCTTATTATTATAACTTGCTGTACTAATACATGGCTAGTCCTTGTGTTATACATTTGTCTCAATTCATTTGCAACTAAGTCCTCCTTATATTTCCTGGTTCCTATGTCATCAAGTTCTATACAGTAAACCATGGGAACCTATAAAAAATTTAGTCCAACTCTATATTTGCGTAGTACAGAGTTCAGCTTTTAAAAGAGTTGGACGTTTCCCAAGGGTCATGGCCCTATGTTATTGTTGGTTGAACTGAGGACCTGAGGATTCTGGGGGGAAAAACACACTGTACAATAACAGGATCGAGTAAGAGAACATTAAATATATGGTGACAACCATAATATAAACTGATCAATATATGCTCAATTCTTTTTATGGCGTCAGATGAACTTTGCATCTCCAATTAGCTGAAGCATGCTCACATTTTTGACAATCATGGAGGAATTCTGATGGGGGGGCTAGCTAGGAGCTGCACACAGCAAGACCACAGCAGATCAAATAGTCACCATCCAAATAAATTTAAACTTACAAAAATCCCATATAAGTTCAAGTGCACTCTGTTTATAGTCAGTTTTACAGGGTCACATCTGTGTTGCTACGCAGCATGCACAGTTGTACCCTGCGCCCTCTTTAGCTGATCAGATATGACTCAAAATTCCACTGGTTTAATCCCAAAATATCCCATCTACGAGACAGAATATTGAAAACTATTGACCCAGCTTATTAGTGGCAGGATACTTTGGACGCCACTGTGATCATCTGATGACGCAGAACAACATGATTGTTATATAGTTGAGAAAATAATAAAAAGTCAACAATTATTGTGAGGGTGAAGCGGTGCAAATTTAAATATACACAATTTTGAAATTGCTAAAAAGATTTTTGAGGTTTAAGTTTTAGATTGCAAAAGTTTTCTCTTCTGTGGCCCCATTCTAAGTACCTGCTACTGTGACTCACCGGACATAATTCCTTAGTTGCTTTCCAAATTGTGAGCGCTCTGCCTGGTGTCGACAGCTGGTAAGACAATGACTACTCATAGGTACTTTCCATCATCCTGCTTCCAAAAAACCTGAAATTTCCCCCAAAAAATTTGCCTAATATTGCAGTGTTGTTGAAACAAACACTAGGAACATGAAATAAAATCACATACAGTTATATGCAGTCTACAAGTCTATTGCTTTTTTACCTGCATCACAACACTAAAATGATCAGATAAACATGTGATTATGAAGTGTGAGGGTCAATTAGTGCCCTTTTGAATCAGGAGCATTTGAATGATTAAGCATCACAAATTCAAAAAGGACAATAGGGTGCTGCAGCATCATGATCGCTCTATGGGTGGCTTTGACGTCTTCCTGAAAGAGCTACTTCAACACGTTTGAAGGGGGCCTCTCCTTTGTGTTTACAATTTATAATTCTCTTGATCTAAATGCCTGATTGCTGAAAAGAAGAAGAAAAAAAGAAAGGATGTGGTTCTTTCTACTCTTCAATATGGTTTTAAAAAAATCAAAAAGTAAATTTGGCTCCAGGCTGTATCCAGGGCTGGTCTTTCATGAAGAAAAGCATGCCATTATGCCTCATCATCCTCTTGCACACCAAAGCCATAAAAGAAAATAAGGTAAATTCAAAGTAGATGTAATCATTCCCAACTTTATATCTATTTCAATTTTACCCTCAGCAAGTTAAACACCCATGCAGTCAAACTGTACTGAATATCAGGGTTCACTTTTTTTTTTCTTTCTGTAACTTCTATTAACAATTGAGAGAGATAGACAGGAAAGTGTGCCAAGAGACGGGAGCATGACATGCATCAAAGTGCCACCCGGGTGAGGGCAGGGATGGATCTACAAGAGGCAAAATAACTAACCATCCTACTTCAGAAACTTGCCTCACCCCCACATGCCTCACTCAACTTTTCTCCTTAAATTATACTTGTAAAAATACATAATCTGTAAATCCAAAAGTTCAAGTATCTATAGGTCTTGTTCACAAGTGAGGGAAGGATGGAGCGAGAGATCGATAGGCGGATCGGTGCGGACTCTGCATCGGTCCATCGTGGTGAAGAAGGAGCTGAGCCAGAAGGCGAAGCTCTCGTTTTACCGGTCAATCTACGTTCCTACCCTCACTTATGGTCATGAGCTCTGGGTAGTGACCAAAAGGAGGAGATCGCGAATACAGGAGCCGAAATGAGTTTCCTCCACAGGTTGGATGGGCTCTCCCTTAGAGATAGGGTGAAAAGCTTGGTTATCCGGAAGGGGCTCAGAGTCGAGCCGTTGCTCCTCCACATCGAAAGGAGCCACACAATGTGGCTCGGGCATCTGGTCAGGATGCCTCCTGGACGCCTCCCTGGGGAGATGTTTCGGGCACGTTCCACCGGGAGGAGACCTCGGGGAAGACCCAGGACACGCTGGAGGGATTATATTTCTCGGCTGGCCTGGGAGCGCCTTGGGATCCCCCCGGATGAGCTAGCTGGTGTGGCTGGGGAGAGGGAATTCTGGGCATCCCTTCTTAGGCTGCTGCCCCTGCAACCCAGCCCTGGATAAGCAGAAGATGATAGATGGATGATAATTATACATTTAATCGTAGGGCCCTCAAAAACATTAACATAACATAGTTATGGCCCTGCATCAAACTGCAGCTGACTCCCACTGCGCTCCGTGGCTGCATGCGGTGGTGTGTCACAGTCATGTAGGAGATATTCTGTTTGCAACTGGCAGTAGAGTTGAGCCACCCAACTTTCATCAGGTGAAGTTTCCACAGGTGATGTTTTACCACTCAAAACTGAAGTTAAATTAAATGTGTTATTAAATGTGTTATGAAGATTTTAGTTGAGATAGCAGTTTATAAAAAATTTAGATATGAAAAATGTTTGGAGAGTCGTTTCAGGGGCTGAAGCTTCAGTGACAGTTCTGTGTGATCAATATCAGCAACGATGCTGATCAGTTAAACCAGGTTACATTCTAATGATTAGTTAAACCAGGTTACATTCTTACTGTGAGATGGGAAAATAAAAAACAGGCTTTGATAATAGTAATTAGTCTAAATGGATCCATCCTTTATTCCAGCTGGACCACATAGGATGTTTTTATTCTGTATAGATTCCAGTGCAGAGACGTTAGATGTTACACAATAAAATAAAGTGTTTTTAGTAATAACCTGCAGGTGTGTTATACGGTCAGACATGTGAAGCTTTTCTAATGTAACCAAAATATTTAAACAGTGATTATGATAACTAAATATGATGCAAATCTTATAACAAATAAACCCTGTGTAACTCTGTTAGATAATTCTAATTGTCACTATATATTTTTTTTAGATACATCAAATACAAAGACGATTATCTGAGCAATCTAGTTGTATTCAGTATTGCAAAAGCTCTAGATTTTGATGTTTGGGAGACGTTTTGTTGCACAGCACCATGACTGACATCTTTAATTCTCCTAAAAGAAATGCTGATATCTGTCCTGTTTTTTTCTGTACTTCTAAGGAATCTTTTTTTAAATATAAGCCTAAATACTGTCTTTGTTTCAGAAGGATAATGATAGAGTAAACTGTTTTGAAGTGTTTTTGTGAATCTTTCTTGACTCCATTAACATATAGAGGATTAGTATGGAGAGAAAATAGACTCAATATCATTGTGTGTGCGTAACATATGGTTTGTAAACTGTGTAAACTAATTTGTGTGTAACTTTGGGTACTTGTACGTGTAACATGTGGTTTGTAAACCGAATAAACCATTTGTGTGTAACTTGGAGTACTTGCAAATGTGTTTTCAAATGCACACACAAATATTTAGAAATTACGCACACAAAATAAATTAACACATGCACAAATTACAAAAATGCACAAACATTGAAATTTTACACACAAATTTTTACCTTAAATCTCACAAAGCTCATACTTTCATGTTCAAAAGGGCTCCTACACAGACAAATCCTTAAATACGTGTCTTGGTACACACAGACAAAACTGCATTTATGCACGGATCAGTTTACAGGCTATCCAGAGGTTTTGAGACTCTTTTAACGCTTCCGGGATCCTCACAGCTTCGAGCATGCATGGTTCATTCAAGTGCTGGTGGAAAGCTGGCTCAGCTGGATTTTCATTGGATTTTCTTCCCTATTTATTTCAAAGTGGTAAAGATGCTTTACATGAAAGAATAGTTAGCCCAGTTTTGTCTGTGTGTACCAGGAGATTCATGGACATGTATTTAAGGATTTGTCTGTATAGGAGCTCTTTTGAACATGAAAGTATGAGATTTGTGAGGTTTAAGGTAAGAAATTTGTGTGTAGAATTTTTATGTTTTTGCATTTTTGTAATTTTGTAATAAAAAAAACACATGGTTATTTGCATCATGTTGCCTGAATGTTGGTCTATTCAAAACAAAAAGGGAATAAAAAATGCGACTGATTTACAATTTCTGCTCCTTTATGGTGACACTCAAACATGTTAACAAATTAAATATTAATTAAATATCTGTGCATCTCACAACCAGAATCTTTAACATCTTGTAGAATTTAATGGAAACTAAAAATTGCGTCACTTTCCATTCAGTTTTAATGAAGTTTGCATATATGAACATATGCTGTTATGAAACATTGACAGCACTTTAATGAAGTATAATCCTTTGTTGAGGTGCTGAAAGCTTTACATAGGCTAACACTAACTACGCACACAATCTGTCAACTTGCAAACAGCTAAACGTTCATCCTGCAGAAAGGAAAAAGGAAATGTAAATTATGATGACTTATTTAACGAGATTAGTATGGCAACAGCACAAGTATGATTTCAAACACCCCTCCCAACTAAAGTTATAGCACATGCACATGCATACACAAGAGCTTACAAAGGAGTGTGACAAACTTGCCGGCGCCCCTCTCAGGGTGACGCTACAGTTGATTTGGGAATTACAATTAGATTTATGATGTGGCTGCATATGGCTGAGCTCTCTGTTCCTCTCTCTGCAAGGCTGGGATTGGCTGTAGTGAGCACCGGCGCCGTGGCGTTTACACCACAGCAGTCAGAATGTGTAGTGTTACCTCACACACACACACAGACACACACACACACACGCACATACAATGGAACAATAGGCCACATTTACTGTAATGGGCCACCAAAATATAAAAACCAAGTGGAATAGCTCCGCTTTGGAAACAGAAAGCCTTGTGTTGGAAATTATTAGATCCCTGGAAAGTTAGAGCAGTATTTAGAGTAATGGAAATAAAAAATCATGCAGCACTACCTGTATCTTGTGCATGCTGCCTTCGTTCAGAGCACACAACATGAGCGGTTTTCTACAAATGAACAGCTTTAGTAGCTGCTCAAAGTGTATTTTCACAAAAGTCAAAGAAACTCTCAAAAAGCAATGATGAAAGGACAGATTGGTAAGAAAAAGCACAAGTCTTTACTTTTTTTTTATTCATATATATATTTGGATTGTCTTTCTCAACAAGTTGTACTGACACTTTTTAGAGCCAAAGCTGGCTAATAAATACAATGAAATGTTAAAACGCACAATTGAATTTCAAATACAATATTCATCACAAAAAAAATGTGTGACCATGAAATGTGTATTCTGCCTCTGCAGGTCACAACCAACAAGAGCATGAGGTTACCTTTTTTAAAAGATAAGAGGTAATGTGACCCCTTCAGGCAGCAGCTTCAGCTGCTGAAACAAAAAATTGCTTAAATAAATGAAATGCTTCTAAAGAAATGGCAATTTACTGGTGCCTGTCTTGTACAAGGCCCCGGAAATATGACTTTTTACTGACTAATTTATCATGTTTTAAATCAAACAACTTCACATTAGTCAATTCTTTAAAAAAAAAGAAAAGAAAAAAAAAACTTTTAAAAAACCCCAGAAACAACATAGAAGTAATATCCAGTGCTTAGGATGTGTATGACACCAACAAAAATGACTGTATGAGGCTTTTCCTGTAATGCAAGCTAAAATCAATGTTCAATCCCAGCTTGTGATGATTTTCCAACTAAAAACTGCCAGATATGGTAATGAAGAGAAATATGGAGTCAGAGGACTCATGAAGCAGCTAAACAGAGCACTTAGAACTCCCCCGAGGTCACAGGTTTCAAAAATGGAAACATATTAGAAATTGAAGAGAATGCAATGAAAAGAGGTTTTTTTAATTAAAAAAAAGAAGAAGAAAAAAGAGAGAGAGAGACCATGTTTTTGGAGAAATAATGTGAGATTTGAGTTAAAAGAAAAAAAGAAGGAAAACATGGAAGCTGAGCGCCGGGTTGCTTCGGAGGAAAAGGGAACATCTCGCATCTGACTGTGGAAAAACTGTGCTCAGGGTGGGGTTGTTGTGACTGAGGACATGTACCTTTTTCACTTTCTGTTCTCAAGAATTTAATTGTCCTCAAAATACACATGTAAAATAAATAAAAGAACCCCTTTTGAAATAGCAGATTAATAAATCCATTTTTGGAATTATATAAATTCTTTTTTAAGAGACTAGTTTGGTTTATCTCTCTCACATAATGCTAGGAAGATGTTACAAATTAACAAACCAAAGAAAGTACATTTTCGTATGATTCAAAACACAATACAGTGACCGGATCCAGGATATTAGAATCTCTAATCCTACAGTAGAGTCCCTGGCGCTGCTTCCTCTAATTTCCTATGATGCCAAGTGAGCAGAGCTCAAGGTACGCTTCAAAAACAAGGGAAATTCTTGAAGTGAAATTAAGCTGAAAAGTATCTGTACCTTTAGCCTGATTTAAAGGGACAGACTCAAATGCTGGTTCTACACTGCACTTACTGCAAAAGTGTTTGGCCTCAAGGAACTAAGGGCAATGTGGTTTATGAAAGCACCGATGCAGTGGGAGTGAGGAACGGGCGCCCTCGATGCTGCTCAACTTAGTGTGTCTAAAAGCCATAGAGGCTGCCGGAGGGCGACACAAAGTGAGCATATATGCGTGTGTGAAAGAGTGTGATGAAGACATATCCTCCCTGAGCGCTGCCTGTGATTGGGCCAGTGGGGGAGCCAGCAGTTACTAAGTATAAACCCATCTCATCAGATAGAAAAAGTTGATTGTATAAGACTTTTTTTGCAGCATTGGAAATTAAGACTACAACATCCCAAGTAAATGTGAATGTTTGGCACATGTGAAGAAAATCTGTACAATGCCTGGGTACTTCCTTACATAATAATAATAATAATAATAATAATAATAATAATAATAATAATAATAATAATAATAAAGGGGATTTTACTCCCTTTATTTAATTGAAAGTTTGAAAAGTTTTATCACTCTTTTTGTATGAAAACAAACAAACAGAAAAACACATTCACAAGCTGGCACATCATACCTGAGCTGGGATATTTAAAAAAAAAAAAGAAGAAAAATCTAACAGTAATGTAATGTAAGCAGTTTGTCAAGAAAAACAATGATGTAGCACTGTATTTATAAGAAAAAAAACGTAAGACTATAAGATTACAAGAGCTAGGATTTATATTAAAATCGTTCCAAATTTCAAGTTCCGACAGTCCAGAGTTTGTACAGGTAGTGGCCTGTCAGAGAAGTCTATTGAACAGAAAAGAAAAAGGGAAAAAACACAAAAAAGTTAATACATAATGATAAAACTAACACACTCCTTAAACATTTAAGACCAAATAGCTGTCAAAGAGCAATTTGCAATGCCTCCAAACCCTATGCATGCTCTTTATAAACCACAAAGCAATGTGTTCGTAGCTCATTTGTTCTTTGTCCGATTCTCTCATCTTCTCTCTCCTTGTCTACCTCTTATTCACTCCTGTTAAGATTGTCAAAGAGTAGAAAACTGAAATTCATTATCAGCTGGATGTCTAAATGATTGTTCAGGTTGTGTTTTTGGGCCATGTTTTCCCCATCGGCCCTCCTCTTCAACAGGGCGTCTATCGAGATGCACTCAAGAGTTTTCTGAGCATGTCTGTAGAATTTCTATCCTGTGTCTGGGCATGCCCAACACATGATACAACATGACCTGAAAGAGTGCCTAAAGGTCTCTGTGATGAACTGTGTTCTCAAGATTTGTCTCGTTGTCTTTTGGGAGTTGTTCTTTTCTTTTTACATTTGACACCCTGAGCATGCTCAGTTGGCACTGACAGCCTCCCGTGTCTCATGGTCGCTACTATAGTCTGACTTGGGATCGTCCTCAAAATCCTCATACATGTCCATGTCGTCGTCTCCATTGGTGGGGTTGCTGGGCAGATCCAAAGCTCCAACCCCACCTCCGTTGCTGCCCCCGCCCACACCAGGCTCAGACTTCACCCCATACGTGCTCTGAATAACTGGGATGGTGGGTTCAGGGCTGGCTGAGTTGCTTGAGCAGTCTGAAGTCAGGTGTGGGGATGGTGTCGCTGTTGTTGCCATAGTTATGGCACCTGGGTAAACTCCTACACCTCCTGGGCTGTTGCCTAGAGAAATTGGTGGCTGAGGCCTGAGAATCAAAGAAAGGAGAAAAGTAAGAAAATATGGAATTAAACAGATGTAAATCTATAGCAACCAAAGCAAACATGTAACAACATGAAATGGAAATGAAGCGGATGAATAAAAAGTATAAAAATGAGTATGGCTCAGAGAAACCGCATTTAGAAGCAGTGTTTAATTTCTGCAACTAGGGTTTTATATTTAGAACATACTATACAGTTTGCTGATGTTGCAAAGTAGATATTAACTACTAATTAACTGCTTTATATTTAAAAAATATAATCAATAAAGGACTTTATCTTAGTTTTATCATACATATTTATGTTCTGTCATTGCATTCAGATAAAATAACTGCATGAAACATTAGCTAGCATAATTTCAATCGCTAACTTAGCCACTGTAGCTAATTTTATGCTATCTTATTTGTGGTAAACAATCACACTATTAAAAAAACCTTCAACAACCATGTTGAACTTTGCTGTTATGCTAATACTCTGACAATATTTCGACATTGTCAGTTACACTATTGTCAATGCTTCAGCTCTACTGTACTGTGTTGCTTAAATGCAGAGTTGAAAAAAATGCTGTGTGACAAAAAACATCCCCCAAAATAAATGAATTAATATCTTAGACATTTTAAAGCATGAATGTTCAATATTACCTATTAGCCTGCTAACAAAATAACAATAAAAAAATGCTACTTTAGTGTTTAGCCCACAGGAAGAAAAACAAAACATCAACTTAAAAAAAAAAAAAATCTTGATTATAAAAGTTATATTACTTTCCAAACACATTTATGTACAAGCTGAACGGATAAACGTCTCATGAGGAACTGACTCATTATCATTTGAATAACAAAGATTAATTGTGAAGCCGTTTAAACTCAATTAAGCGCATCAGGTCAAGCATGTCCTAACATGGAGCTCTACCGGCCGGTTCACAGAAGGATGAGCTAATAAGCCTGTTAAGATATAGACAGAATAAGTAAATGCACATCATTCAAACAGGCCCTCTAGCTCTGTAAATGAACCACATAAAGCAGGAAAATTGCAGTCTCCTTTCTCACCTAACAATTTTCTCTCCTCAGTTTCCAAACACTGTTACTATGGAGGACTGAAACTGCCAAAATCAAAAATGACATACAGAAATATAAAAATGTCTCAATAAACAAATTTATTTGGCAATAAATTATGCAAAAAAATATTTAAAAATATATTTCCCATTAAGAAACATAAAAACTGTGACATATATTTGTATTTCAATTGTCATTTTCAACTGTTTTAATTTAACTTTGTATTTTTGTTTAATTTATTTATTTATTTGGTGATTTTTACAATCTCTTTCCTACTTTATTATTTATGTCTATATTTATTTCTGTATTATTTTACTTTTACTTTTTTTTATCCCCAAAATCATTTATTTCTGTATTCTATTTTCATCTAATATTTTATTTATTTATTCATTTATAGACATTTTCTTTATTCACAGTCACACTTTATAGGTGTATAAATGAAAAAATATGTTTTTCATAATTTATTGTCATATAAATTTGTTTATAGAGCCATTTTTATATCTCTTTATTTATATTTGATTTTGGCAGTTTCAGTCCTCCATATTTTCCTGCCGTATGCTCTGACAGACTAATTTTCAGATTAGAAGATTTAAAACAGCGCTGGTTTAGTTATTTGTAAAGTGCCAGAGACTGGTTGTGCAGCTTTAACTGAAAGTCCAGGCCTGGAGAATCTTTGGTGTTTTGCATTTATTTGACCACACACAGTAAATGTGGCATTCAGCCTGTGACGTCTGACTCACTCTCATTCCGTCTCAAACATCTGCTTACATTTCATATTCCACTCTGTCTGTCTGTGTCCAATTTCACTGCCCGCAAGCACCCAGCATTGTCCTAATTTAATAAATGACAAGCTATTAAAAATCGCTCCTATTCAAGCTGTGGCCTCTGGTAAATCCATCTCATACACAGGCCACTATGATGGCTTTAAACACATCCATAGCTGGTTCGTATTAAGACAATGCCACTGTTTTCCCCTTACTGTGCTGACTGCACTAAGGAATATATAATATAAAGACCTTTAGGAAATGTTTAAAGCGTTTTGCAGATAGAACCACAGGAGGTTCCAATCCTTTCATAAAGGGTCCATAAACCCTGATGGTCACTGCACAAACCTTTAGCATACATAAAGAAAAAAGACCTCACAAAGTGCACAACTGCTTTTAAAATATTCTAATAAAATGTCCCTGAAACTCCTCCAAGAAGCAGTACAGTAATGCATCTGGTAATTACATATTAGTCTTTTAATTTACATCTATATAACTGCCTTTTGCTTTTTACATTTTTTTTTTTTACAAACATTGGAATTTTGAAAGTGAAAACATTTACCTTATAAATCCTTTTATTTACATCTATATAGCTGCCTTTTGCTTACCTATGTCAATGCTTAATGATCCCTCAAAGGAAATCTCACAAAGTCCTTCAAACATTTTTTGAAGGACATTATGATTTGAAATTATAATGTGGAAATGCACCTTCTATTTACACCATAGCAGTGTTTTATATTGCTACACATCTTTGAGACAAGTGAATAAAAGCTGAAAATATCATTATCCAACACAAGTACAAATAGGATATAAAAGTACAGGGTTTACTTCTTTCACCTTTAACAAATCTTTGATCAAAGTTAAAGATTCCCTGCACCTCTCAAACAAACTATGGCGAACACATCTATAGGCCCCCACTGCACAGCAATACTCACCCCACAAAAAACTGCCTCATCTCCTGACGCCGTGAGCGCATCATCTGCTTGTATTCTCCGATGCGCAGCTTCTTACCGTCGATAATGCAGGTTCTCTTGGGCCGGGGCTTGTACTTGTAGTTAGGATATTTCTCCAAGTGGATCTTGCTTAAGCGGGCCTGCTCCTCGTAGTATGGCTGTTTCTCCTGATTAGTCATGGCTTTCCAACGAGAGCCTAAAGCACATGATTGAGATTCTTTTAAAAGTGTAACAAGTTTTGACTTCATGGCTACAGCATCTTAAAAAGTCAACATTTAAGTTCAAATTCAATGTCTTATTGCTAAAGTATATCCTTTATATTTTGTGGAAATGTGTCTTTGAAAAGGTTAACATTTTAATACATAAGTGATGAAATATTAAAAAAAACTGTGCTCCTAAAATCTTCTTATATCTTTCTTTTTTCAAAATACTAATTCATTAAAACCATTTATTAAATAGGGGAGTGTTGTCTGTTGCTTTGCAGTCTATGGTATAGGTGTCAATGAGATTTTTGTAGTTTTGATAAAGTTTGATGGCTCCTCAAAAGGTAGCGTTACCCCAGAGTTCCCCTTCCTTCCTGGATGCACTTTTTGCAAGTGAAGAATGGGACTTCACTAATGGCTGTGTAACAACAAATGTCAAACAGGCTGAGTTGTTGAGCTCATTCAGATCAAAGGATCATGTACTCAGAGATTTGATTGAGTGCTTGATTTTATCCAAAAGCCAGCATTGTGTAAGACTGGAAGGCGATAGTGGTTGTACTGTATATCTCCTTCAGCTTCAGGCTACAAGAACAGCTGTGTATAAAATTGTGGGACAATTCATAATGAGTACTGAAATACAACCAAAGAAAGATGATAACTTTACCTTATGGGACTAATTTTATACTTTTATAATTTGCTTTTAATTTGTCTTGATTTATCTTCCCTCTCCTGACCAAACGGTACTGTGAAAAAGTAGTTTTGCTTTATTTTACAATATGTAAAATGGCTGGTGCAGTTTTGAGTTGTATTTAATATTCCAGCAGTAAACAACCATCTTTAATTTGATTACACTCTTTAATGTTAGGACAAACTTTACTATACTCATTTTCTTGTGTTGCAAAGAGGTTCATGTCTCCCTGAAAGACAATATTTCCCCTAATCCTCATCCTTTCCTGGTCTCTTTCATGCCTATCAGACTCGTAAAAATAAGACTGTGGTCTGTCACGTGCATATGCATTTAAATTTTAAAATCTCCAAAGCATTGGTACACCTGTTTGGATTTATTTTTAATATTATTAAGCTGTTTCTAATTTTTGGTTCTCTCTGGATTACTGTAATGACATTTTAACAGGACTTCCTAAAAAGAGCATTGAACATCTGCAGCTCATCAAGAACTCTGCTGCTGGAGTTTTAAACAGGACTAAGAGATCTGAACACATCACACCAGTTTTAAAGTCTTTACACTGGCTTCCAGTCAATCACAGAATAAATTTTAAAACCCTTCTGATCATTTACAAATCCCAGAATTGTTTAGGCCCATCTGTGATATCTTCAAAGAATATAAACCTGCAAGAACTCTTTGATCCAAAAAATCAGGTCAGCTAGTTCAGACCATAGTCCAGACTAAACATGGAGAAGCAGCTTTTAGCTGTTAAGCTGCAAACAAGTGGAACAAACTGCCAGTAGAGATTAAACTTTCACTAAATGTAGAAATATTTAAATCCAGGTTAAAAACATTTCTGTTCTCATGTGCCTATGCATGAAATCCGTACGGTAACTTTTAACTTAGCTGCTTCTAATCACTTTCATTTTATTTAGGATTTATTGTGATTTTTGCTATTTTTTGCAGCCTTCTAGTATTTTTTAATGCTTTCTTTGCACTATCTGTAATGCTTTCATTGTTTTACATAAAGCACTTTGAATTGTCTAGTACATGAAATGTGCTATACAAATAAACTTGCCTTGCCTAAAAACTGTTATGAAATCAATTAGAAATGTTAGTTCTCAGTACTTATTTTTATTGACACTGTAATTTACTTGCATTGTTTACTTGCAAGTTGCCTTTTAATGACTTTAGGGGGTGACAAAAATTTCAGGGCATGACTGAATTTAAACTTCCAGACTCAAAGGGATCTTGGGTAGCAACAAAGAAGGTGCTTTTCCAAACTCTTTTAAAGGTATACTGTGTAACTTTTTGCCACTAGGGGGCTAAACCTGTAACTTCCCACAGGCCACACAACACTATTGCAAGATCTTTCTCTTTCTGGGCTCCTCAGACACCGTGTTCACCTTCTTACTTTGTTTAGATTTGACAAACTTTCAAGAAAGAAGTAGTATGAAGCACAGCCCACTGTGTTTTATGCTGTAGAGGAATGCGCTTCAGGTCACATGATCCCATGAGAGACGGATCCAATGTCAGGTTTCTGAAGATGGCAGCCCCCTCGGTGTATCGACAAATGTCAAACACTGTATTGACCCCAGATATCATCAATTAATACTCACATTAGTCTAATATTTGGGTCAAAAGTTTAATTTTGGGAATAAATAACAGGTTTAGGACCCCTAGTGGCCAAAGGTTACACAGTATCCCTTTAATGAAAGTGGTTCGGTTTGTCATTAACTATATGTAATGAATACTGAATAAGAGGTCTGTCGATGGATGTGTTTTACATTATTAAATCCTACAAAGGAGTCGTAATTTTGGCATTTCTGGTGGTTTCTAAATCTTGGATGTTTAATGTGACTAGACACCACTGAGTCTGTTTAAAATCAGGAGTGGATAACTCTACTCCCTCTCAGCTGAGGAAGAATGATACATTGTATACTTCTAATGTTCCCTAGTAAGAGGACCTCCTGAACAAGTGGACAGGGCCATTACTGCAGGAACGCAGCACATCTGTGAAGCACTTTGACAACTGATTATACACACTCTGCCTCGCTTTTCTGTTTATCAAGGTTTATCACAAACTCTTCTTGTACTTTTGTGACACAGGAAACACAGGGGAGTTGTTTTTTTTTTTCTTTCAAGCAACCCACCCACTCCCCAGAGTCCAGCTGTGTTATTACACTGGAGGGACATGTATTGTATACATACCGTCATATAAACGTACACAATTTCGTTTTTAGTTCGAGCGTGGTCACACAAGCTTAATAAAAATCCCAAAACTTATCTGTAGAGGTTCCTGCCAAAACGATCCAATTATTATTTTTTAACTTCAAAAATTAGATTAAATAGAATATTTTCACTGTCATAACTCATTAAAAGAAGGACTTTAAAAAATCTGACATGAAACTAAATTCTTTTACAAACATCATTGGAATTTTGAAAGCAAAAACATTTATCTTATAAATTCAGGAAACATTTTGCAGGAAACAAAACGCTACTTTGTAGGACTCCCATTCAAAATTCCAAGTCAATAAAACAGACTTGCTAAAGAAAACACAATTTGTGCACGATGCTCAGGAGGAGCGTTTATATTCAGCAACCCTCAAGCTTACTCCAACTCTGCGTCTGACAGTGGAGGTCTTAGGAACGTTTCAAGAACAACCGTTATGCTCAGCACCGTGTGAATGGATATCTGTGTTGAGGAGGTTAAAATCCACACGGATTTTAACTGAATGCATCCATCACACTAGTCAAGCTGACACAGTGGAGCACTATGTGTGGAGTGTTCCTGGCTCAAATACACATTAGTCCTTCTCATAATCTGCAGCTTGTTGGTAAGAAACTTTGTGAACTGTGGAATATTGTGGGACGGTAACCTAATGAGCACACAGGCTCACCTTAAAAAGAGGCATGTGAAACTGACGGAAGAAAGAGGGACACAAACTGGTTTATGTTGATGAGTTCTACAAATAGGCTCCATAGGGAGTTCACACACATTTAAGCCTGATTGTTTTGATTAGGAATGTGCATATTTCATAAAGGGTCTGTTTAAACAGTAAATGCATATGAATTCATGCTGGGTGAAAGAAAAAGTGAATGTCAACCTTTGTAGCAAATCAGAGAAAAACAGCACAGAAAATGAAAACTAACAAGGAAATAAACAAAAGGAGAGTCATCCAAAAGTCTGCTAATCAAAGAGAAATCAATGAAATCTCACCGAGGATCTTGCTGATGTTGGAGTTGTGCATATCAGGGAAAGTCTGCAGGATCTTCCTTCTCTCGTCTTTGGCCCAAACCATGAAGGCATTCATGGGCCTCTTGATGTGGGGCTCGCTGTTGTTCCTGCCCCGCGCCTCCCTGAATACTCGTGCCTCTGCGATATTACTACCTAAGTAATAGATAAGAGAAATTTCTCTCATTTATCACTAAATGGCTAACTCATATTTCAATGATTGAAATAATTTTTAAAAAAACAGCAACAACATGAACTGTTTTCCACTTTTCTTTACGAGGCCTCATCTTTGCTTTTTTTGAAAGAGAATGACAAAAGCAGAACAAAAGTCCAGGGGGGTCTGACCAGGATGCCATCTTCCTCCTCCTGACACAAACAAACTATATGTACACTATAGTCAGTTTGCTTGCTCCCGTGTTTACTCTTTCAACCAAATGAGACCATGATAAACACTCTGCAGCTTCTCACTGCTTGTAAACAATGAAGCTTTATGAGAAACAGGTGGGTTGAAGTGTACTTACACAATACTACTTGACAGTATTTTATGCTATACCTTTTATTTATTGCACCGAATATATCATACTTTTATGCTAGTTTTGGAATTTCTCTTTGATCATTATCTCCAGTGAACTCACTGCCTGTCTTTACCTACTTTGGTTTCGCAAACTTGAATCAGGTGGGATCTCATCACACAAACACTTGAAGAAGGGGAATTTTGTTTCTGGACATGCACTTCCAGGAATAATGTCAATTTAAATTTTCAAGCGTGCAAACACATTGATTCAGACACTGTTTAGCGGTTGTGGGTGTCCTTAACTACGACTTCTTGAGAAGCATAATAAATATTTGCATTTGCTGAATGCAGTGTGAATACCTGCATGCTCAAGCAGAGCTGAGTATGGCTGACTGGGTTAGAAGTCAAAAGTGTCTATTTTCTGTCTGTTTAGCATGAGCTTACTTTTTTAAATATCCCTCTTGCCATGTTTTCCAAATGGTCATCCACATGCATGGATTTCCAGTTTGCAGAGATTATGAGCAAATTTCAATGGGAATTTCAGAGAAGTAAAGAAAATGTAAGAAAATGTTGACACGACAGAAGTGCTCACCATCCAGATCCTCTGGTCTTGTGAGGTCAATGACTCGATGGACCATCTTCCCAGCGTCCTCCCCGAGCTTCCCCAGGTGCTGGCTCAGTGTTTCATAGTGCAGACGCTCCTACAATGTGGGAAATGTTTCTAAAGTTACTTAATGCAATCTAGAACTTCAATGGAACTAAAGACATTTTACAGAAATGTGATGTGAGTGAGCTAGACCTGGGATCACCAACTCTGTCCTGCAGATTTGAGATGTTTTCCTCCTATAATACACCTGACTCAAATTAATGGGTAATCACGAGGCTTGTGCAGAAGGTGACAGCAAGCGGTTGGAGAACCATTTCATTTGAATGAGGTGTGTTGCAGCAGGTAAACATCTAAAACCTGCAGGATACTAGCCCAAGAGGTCTGGAGTTGGAGATCCCTGAGCTAGAAAAAAATGCATGTGCAAATCATTTTAAGTTGCTGAATCATGTTGGTATCTTTTAAATTGAGTCATTATGGACATCCATGGCAACAAAGGCAATAAAATGGGATGAAAATGTCATATATAGGAAACTCCAGCAACCTCTTCGTTTCATCTTTTTTTGTGAGTATGTCATCAAAACACCAAAAGAATGGCTAATGCAACAAACTAATGTACAAGGCATTGCCTCCTTGAGGCTACGCTAATCATTGGTGTCTTTCCAGTCTCTCATCATCATTCGCTCCGTCTGCTTCAGCAGATCTGCCTGCCACTTCACTTCTGAGACAAATAACTTTGACACCCGGCTTGCCTTGGGGCCTTCCAGCTAAACTGCGTCTGAAAACATCGAAACCCTTCACGCAGCTCCTGCACATCCACACTCTTCTCCTCTCTTCTCCTCTCTCTTCTTCTTCTTACGTCTCTCCCCTCCTCCCTCCCAGCCCCACTCCTTTTTCTGGTGACAGAGGCATTTTGTTTGACGCAAAGAATGGTTGCCGGGTGAAGTCATGCCGCGGTAGCCGCTGGCAGAGTTGGTGGAACTTAGAGGCCAGCATGTATGTGTGTCTGTGTGTGTGCGTGTTTATAGATGAGGAGTTGGTGCGGGCCAATGTCAGCACTACAGCAGGACTGTAATCAGGCCCACCACAGAACATGTGCCTGGGCAGTGCCATGCTCACCGCAGGAAACAACCGCCTTACAAAGGACTAAAGAAAAGGGAGAGGGAGGGAAGGACAGAGAGTGATAGAGTGAGCAAAAGAGAAAAGATGAGTTAAAAAATAAAACTAGTCCAGACAATCTACTTTTAGGCTCATGAAGTGGGATACGATAGCCTGTTGAAAGCTGCCCCATATGATGCTACTTCTGGAAGCGAGCTGGAGTTTGGCACCGTGTCATAAAAGCTGGATGTCAGATGTCGCATAATTTCTAAACAACCTAAGTAGCTAGAGATGTACGACTGTTCCTGGTGAATGGGAGGAGACCAGTGGAAAAGTAATGCAGAGGAGAGTTGGGGTTTTGGAAAACGGTCTAAGGCAGCATCAATAGCGGTAGAAGGATCCAAACTACAGATTAACAGCAGACCTGGGTCAAAATTTGCAAATATGCCCTGCGGTTGGTCTACTTTTGGTCTTCTTAAAAGTTCTTGCGGCAAATGCAATAAGGAGCTGTCTTTCTTTTGTTTAGTCAAGATTGAAATAGGTTTGGCCTGCATGCCTGCTGGTTTCAAACTGGACTGCTGCCTTTTGGAGCACTATTATAGCTTTTTTCCCCCTTTCAGTGGACTCCATTTGTATTGAGTACAAAAAGCTAAAAGGGGAGGTGTACCATATGCTTTTAAAAATTTAATCTGTGCAAACAAGTACCCCAGAAACAAATCAGATCAGTACTGCTGCAGTAGTTTCAACACATCATTGCTTTCACTGGCCTCTGCATGCGTTGCTGCCGCATGTATATTTCTAAATTTAAGAGTCACCCGACTCTTTTTGTTCTGCTTGGTTTGTTCTCTTCTTGGCGTTTGCGTCTCTCCACTGTTGCTAGGGTAATACTCCAAACTTTGCTGTGTTTTTTCTTTTTTTCCTTTTCTTTTAATTCATACTGTATTGAGCTCATTACCACAGTTACAACTCGCCCTCTGCCAGCACAGCCTGTCTCCAGCTGACCCACAACCGTTTACTGTCTCCTCCTGGACCAATCAAGTTTGGCAACCTCCTCAATCCCCCTACTGCCGCTTTCTCTTCTCCTATATTTGTCTGTCTTTCTCTTTCCTTCTCTACGCATTGCTTTGTTCCGATAGAGCTGTCTGTCTTCCCTGTTCTGTTTTTCCTTCCCTCCCCCCTCCTCGTATTTTTTTTTACAATTCCTCATATTCAAACCCTGAACACCCCACCAGCATCCCTCCACCCCCTAGGGGCTCTTTTCCCAAAGAAATAGACACTCAAAAGTGTATTTGCAGGTGCCAAGCAGACTATACATTATGATAATGTTCATCATCTAGACTTCAAATGCAGCAACATTATGTCAACCTTTAATCAAGACTTGGAACAGCCTGAGCTGTTGGTTTCACAGGCTTGCATCCTACAGTATAAAGACCAAACTTACCAGCAGAGCCTCTATAAACTTCTATACAGTCAATCCTTCCCTGGTTTTTAAGCCTTTAGACTGATTCTCCTTCACTAAAAATATGCTGACCAGTTGACAGAGAACAGACAAAAAGACTTTTATCAACAATGAGCCGTGAAAATAAATAAAGAGTCCAAAATGTTGAGATGTGGTAAATTTCATAACTGTTCAAATAACCATGTGAAAGTGTCCAAAACAAAGTGTAACAGGAATGTTCATGCAGGGTGGATTTCAAGTCACCTCTTGTTATTTGCACTGTTATTGACATTCTTAAAATTAACATTTGATCTCCTTTTTGTGTTAAGCACGAACATGTTGTAAGTGTTTTACTGAGAGTAGACAGCTACTGGGAGATTTATGAAGAGTAAAGGAAGAATTCTGATGGGGAGACCAAGTTACCTATTGAGAATGGGGCCAGAGAAGAGCAAATCTTCTCAATTCAAAATATAAAATCTAATAGTAGTTTGATCAGATACTATATTTAGTCCAGTGACCGCATCAATTTATGCATTTGACAGTTATTTTTCCGTGCCATTACTTGTGTAATAGGTGGTGGATTACTCATCACTACTTTTGCAGGCAATTTTTTAAAAAGATTTTGCTGTGCTTTTTCAGGCTTTTTGCTGATTTTTATTGTTTTGTAGTTGTTTTTGGATTAAAATAGTAGAATTGTGAATCATAGCTGATCAGTAAAAAAAAGAGACATTAAAAAAGTAATGAGATGGACTGCAGGTGCAAAGCAACACATGTTCTTCTGTAACAAAGCAAGCAAATATGTAAAAGATACTAATCTGTAATAAATTATTTGCTGAGATTGCAAATAAGTCTTTGAGCCTTGATGAAAATGTGCTCTTCTGTGGTTCCTTTCTGATATTTTAATCTGGATGTTCTGACTGCTGTCCAAGACACTAACATGTACTTCAAACAATCCCACATTAAAAAAAAAAAAGAAAAACTATACACTGCATCCCTTTAAAAGTTAACCTCAATGATTGAATAATATGAGCAACATAGACGTTAAAAGAGATTAATGCATGGCCATCAGTAAATGCTTGGAATGTAGATTTGTCTGTTGATTAACTGTGTGCATAGCCAATATTACCCAAAGTCTGATAACAGATTTTGGACTAAAAAGGTATATGTTGCCCTTTACGTTTCCTGCATATTTATCTTCACTTAAACAAACATCATCCATTTATTTCCTGTGTAAACAGGAAAGTAGTCCCGTTTCTTGTTTTACATGTATGGCAACCAGGTATCAATTTAACTAAATATATAGATGTATTGTTATACTGTAAAATGAGATATGAATGATTTTAGTTTGTCATTACGTAATGTGGAAGGTAAGTCACGTGCCAATCTTTTATAGCCCTGGTGTTTTCCCCTAGGTAGGCTAATAGAGTGTTTTGTGACTGTTGAGATGAAAAAGCTGCACACAAGCGATCACAGTCTTTGACACAGGCGTACGTGTACACACCCACACTGTCGTACACAGGGGCTATTTCGGTGAGCTTTGGCAGCCGCAGGCCAGCTGGAAGCAACGTAAGCGTAAGGTGATACTCAACAATGCCACTAACTGGCCAGGCCTCTCGTCTGTACACCAGCTATAATGACATTAACATGGCCAAGGCCAATGCAGAGCCAGGAGACACACACACACACACACACACACACACACACACACACACACACACAAAAGAGCAGGGGATCACTTTCAGCTCTTAGGGAAATGTCTATGTAGCCAATTCTTGAAATGAATGCTGTGGGACAAAAATACACAAGCACACAGCAAAATAAAGACAAATGCACACAGTCAGACATCACAGCAAGTCCTTTTGAGTCGAATCAACGTGAGCGATAAATAGCTCAACATTGAACATTACACTTAGATATTATTTACAGCACTCGCCGTATTCCCTGCCATGAAGGCGAATATGCTATGTTAGTACTGTGTCATAAAACAGAAAGACTTGGGCGGAGCCTCGAAGTTTCACAGAGGAAGAAGATTTATTTGACTAATAGAAAACTACACACACGACTAAGGTGAAGAAAAAAGTGCTGGTCCCATTCCCTCCTGAGGTGGAAAGGGTGAGTCACACTCTGAAGTCTCCAGCAAGTTCTATCCATGAATTGTTTAAGACAGAGCAAAGCCTTTGAGCACTTCAGGAAAAAAAATAAGAAAAAACAACAAAAAAACCACACATACAAAAAAACTCCTCCTCTTTCCTGATGAAAAAATGATGCATTTACAGCTTAAATGAAAGAGTCTTTGAGCGCCTGTTGTTAGGGAACGGATAACAAAGTGACAACAAACACCAAGGCCTGCTGTCATCCTTGAACAATTACTTAGAAACTTTCCAAATGAGCTTTTTATTAGTAAGCACGCAGCCATAAACCAAATTACTACATTGCACTTGGTTTTGTTCTTATAAAGTTGTAAAATATAGGGCTTGAGGAATATATATGGATTTCCCTGCAAGACCCTCACCTTAACGAGTGATTATTAAAAAAGTTAACTTCAAGAAACTTTTTTTTTTAAACTCTTTTAGGCAAAAACATAACTAAAAACAGAGATTTTTGTTTTTGCTGGACTTGCAGCAGACAACTCACATTAAACCTTAATAAACAATTTATTGGCATAAGCTGTTGTATAATTTATGTTTATGAGTTTTTCAATGTTTACTAGTATAATAACTTATAAAAAAAGATCAACTTGGGACTGAGAGTCTGTGCAGCAGCGATATATTTTGCAAGATTTCTGGATGTTTTCTTCCTGAAGATGCAAGGCAAACAAGTGCAAAAAAATTCAAAACAGTCCATCCTTGGAGTGCACCAATCATGACCTACTTGGGGTTGGTGGGTTCAAAGTCTCCACCCCTGAAATATTCATGAGTTCCTTTCCTCCCCCTTTCTCCTCATCCTTGCAAGCAACACGGGATCAATTGCGCAGGAGACCCAGTCTAATCATGTTCCTTATGTTTTTTTACCGAATGTCTGATCCCTAGCATCTACGATTGGCTGGTCAGGCCGATTGAAGATGTTTTGGAATATGCATTTCCCTGTGGATGTGAGATCTCGGTACAAAGGCCCTGTCTCCTTTAACCCAAGGGGAAGACATGAGGCGGGGAAGAGGTGAGAGCAGAGGGGGAGGAGGCTTGTTCCCTGAGAAAGGCCCTTTAATTGGGCTAAGACCCTGAGGCCGGGACCACCCCCTCCAGGCCAAGTGGAGAGATGGACTCTATTATACACACATGGACACACACTAATGTTAACATCATCTCCTCTCCAAAAAAACACTCACTCAGTCAAGGGAGGTGCACAAACACTCACACATACACACTAACACGCCGAATCCATCACTTGTCATTGGCCCAGCTGCTCCCTCTTCAAAGCTGTTGGCTTCTGGGTGGCCGTGGAGATGAGAGGAGAAATGAGAAGTTCTTAAGAGCTGCAGCCCGAGCCAAATGACACTAAATATTATACAGGAGTATACCTCAAACTGGAATGCTAGATGAGGAAAAACCCAGAACACACAGCCGAGGTGATACAGAAGAAGCTATACAGGATGAGGAGTTTACAGGACAATCAAGGCATGAAAAGACAATAGATTGCTGATCACAATCTCAGAATCAAAAAGACAGTATGAATTAGATTTTTAGTGCTAAAAAAGAGCTGTTTAGTGTTCATTCATTCATTCATTCATTTTCTTTACCGCTTAATCTATTACAGGATGTCATACCTACCATGACAGAAAACCATTGAATGCAATCTATGATTCTCATAGAATGTATCAATAAGAAGTTTGTGCATCTTCATGTGCATCCATATATGACATATTACCTTGTTGCCGTTGTTCAGGCTCATGCTGCTGAGTGCAGACAGTTTGGCCTCTAGACTGTGATGTCCCGGCTGCTGTTGCTGCTGCTGCTGATGGTGGAGCTGCTCTCTCTGGATTTGCTCCCTCATGCTCCTGGCCTCTTGGATGGCCTTCATCACAGCGTCCTGGTCCCCAAACAGTGCTGTGGAGTTGAGGCTGGACAGGATGTCTGCATAGGACAGAATATGACAGAGGAGGTCTTAAAGGACATAATCAAAGAAGTTTGATCTAATATGATGAACAATAGCTTGATTGCATGTCATCATATCCTGATATCCATTAATCTGGAGATCTCTTTTGAATTAAGAAAACATGAAAATGTGTCTATATAACCCGAGATTAGATTTGCAATCTTTTAATCTTTTGCTGCCACAAATTTAATTAGAACAATTTTATAAAAATGGGATTATTCAATATCATGGCAGGTCCACATGTTTTTCAGTCCGCTTGTCTCTAAACATGACAGAATCTCCTCCCCCTTGTTTATGTGCTTCACACTTTTGAAGCTAAGGTTGATTTGAAGAATAAAAAAAGAAAAGAAATAAAAGGATGCAAAGTTTCCGTTGCCCTCCTCGTTTAATTAGCAGACAAGTAGGAAGCTCTGTACGCTTGGGTGGCCGTTAAAATGGGCAAAAAATAACTTTGCAGGGAACACAAGTGTTGCGTCCTCAAAGCCACTCCAGAGAAGCTGGTGAAATTGTTTTCTGGGGGGATATAATGAGAGGCTTTAGATTGGCCTTAATAACAGATACGAGAGGTAGGGGCATAAAAGGTCTAGCGCGGGCAGACAATAATGTGAGGAAGCTCTTAAAAACCAAATAACGTGTGCTCGGTTTCACTGTTTCCGCTGCTGGGGTTTTCATTGGGGCTAAATACAGGGCTTTGGACTCCTGTAAAACACAAACACTCACTCAGAATACACACACACAGGTCTCCTCATGAGGCTGAGGTGTCTGCAGGCTGTCAGGCACATGCAACCATGCTTGGTTTGTCTGTGGGTGGCGGGGGGTGTTTGGGTGGGTGTTGTTTTTGTTTTTCCGGTTAAAGGGAAGACAACATTTTACGCTGTAGCAAGGACGTGTTTGCTCTTGGTGGATGTACAGTACAGATGTGAGCAAGGCAGTAGCGTGTGAATATGCATGAGTGTTTGTTTGTGCCTGAATAAGTTTCAGTCACCACTACATTTTTTCATGTCTTTGGGATTGTCTTTATGTATTTCATGTATGTGTCACCTACCCAGTGAGCTGTTCCTGCCCATGTTGGGAATGGGACTGGGGATGCGCCCTTTGCCCATGCTGCTAGGACTGGTCTTGTTTCCAGAGAACAGACTCTGTGTCGGGGATGTTGGAGAGCGAAGAGGCTCGGCTGTCTTAGGTCTAGCTGAGAGGTTCAATGGCTGTGTGGATCCTTCCTCCTGTTGGCATAACAGAGTTTGATAACTTCTAAAAGTTAATTGTACCTCCTTGTTGTAAATCTGTAGCTGAATTTGAACACTGATCAGCTCTTCTGTTGTAATACAGTGACATATTGAGACCTGCAACCTTGGATCTAAAATATAATAGTTGACCAACCCAATAAGTTTTTTTTCCATCTTCATGGAAAACATTGTTCTTGCAACATGGAATTTAGTCTTATTTTGATTTTACCAAGTGGTGACAGTGAGCTGCAGATGCCTCACTGATGTGCAGCTAGTAGAAACCTGGGGTCTCATTTATAAACCTTGCATTATGCACAAAACGGGGCCTGAAAGTGGCGTACGCTTCTTTCCACGCAAAACTCAGGATTTATAAAAACAAACGCGACGGGAAAATGTGCGCACCTGTGCGTAAACTCTGACCCATGCGTATACGGAGATTTTGGCGCCGGGGAAAATTGAGGATGCAGGTGGTGAGGTGGTGAACTGCAGCCAGACTGCATCATACTCCTCACATTTAATTTCACTTCACACCAAATGTCAATTATTGATCCAGGTTTTCATAAACATTAAAAGTAGCAACGTTATCTGTACTGAGGCTTGTAATGGGCCAGAAATATTCCATAAATATCCTTCTATATATTTAGAAAAATACCGCTGATTAATCCGATCATTTTGCCAAGGTGGAAAGAAAACACTCTCCCTACCACCTGCCAGTATGACGACCCCGACTCACAGCCCCCTCCCCAACAGGAAGGCTTCACAGGGGAGGAGGATCTATGAGGATGTAATGCGACTTCAATTTCTGTGTCCAAAAAATATATTTTCTCCTTTTTTTTTTTTTATTTCATGGCCATGATTTCCTCCTGGATCAGCAGCCTCTTTATAAGATAAGCTAATGCTTTGAAAATGGTAGACACTACCAAGCAAAGTTGTCACTAGAGGACCATCATGCCACACAGCAGTCTGATATGAAGGAAATAAAGAAGTATTTCCAAAATCCTATACAGTAAATTGTGAAGTTCCAAACAAAGATACAGCTATTTGGTAACAATTTAAAAAGTAGCTTATTTTGTCTACAAAAATAAATTTGTTGTTTCCTGCTGGCATGACACCTAAGTTAGGCAGCGCCACATGTTATCTAGACAGCTACAGGTATTCAGCATCAGAGTTTCCTCACTGTTTCAGGGTTTTTTGGAACTTATGACAAAACCTGAGACACAATATGAAATTTTAAGTCACATTCTAATCTTATCAAACAAGTGTGGGAGGAAGTGTGGACTTTTAACTACACTGGAATAGTTATTTCTTTATTCTAAAATTGATGGCACAACTTGTATGAACTTTTATTTATAGTTCGATTTGTACTTCAAGACAAAACCCAGTTGCTTGTTTTCAATTTTGTCTTATCTCAAAGTATTTTCCTACAGTGGCTGAGAACTGCAAAAAACAGTCACATTTCAAAACACACATTAACAAATTTAAAAAACAAAATTACATTTAGAAAACATTTACATTTAGAAAACAAATTTGTATTTCATAAAACACATTTGCAAATTTAAAAAAAATTGGAAACAAATCTTCATTTTAGGAAACACATCTACTTTTCTAGGGGGGAAAAATTATATTTTAGGAAACAAATTTACATTTTAGGAAACAAATTTACAAAATATTAAACATTTGTAGAAGTGCAGAGACAAATCTACAAGTGGCAAAACACAAATACAAACCCTGATACAAATTTAAAAAAGACAGTTCTTACCATAAAGGGAATGTCCTAAATAACGAAAGTGAAAAGGCAATGACCTCATCTTGTAGTTCAAGCTAATTATTTGTAGTTCAGCTACCCACAGAAAGTAAGTGGCGGTTCTTTGAGGACAAGAACTACAAGGAATGTGTTTTATGATAAAGCTCCAGAGACCATCTGTACGAAGAACAAAAAGGTGTAAACTGGCTAAAGTTGACTCCACAAAAAGGGCAAACATTGTTCAGTCATTACAAATTTCATTAAACACGCCCTTGACTTTCCACATGTAGCTGAACAACAAAAAATTTACTTGAATTACAAGATAATGTGATCACTGCGTCACTTCCGTAGGACATTCCCTTTCCAGAAAGAGCCGTCTTTTGTTCATTTGTTTAAGGATTGGTATTTGTTTTTTACCACTTGTAGATTTTTCTCGGCACTTGTACAAATGTTCAATATTTAGTAAAATTGTTTCCCAAAATATGAATTTGTTTCCTAAAATTTTGATTTGTTTCCTAAAATTTTGATTTGTTTCCTAAAATGTAGATTTGTTTCCCAATTTTTATTTGTGTTTTATGGAATATGAATTTGTTTTCAAAATGTAAATGTGTTTTCTAAATGTAATCTTGTTCTTGAATTTGTTAATATGTTTTTTGAAATGTAAATGTGTAAATGTGCACTTCTCAGCCACCGTAATTTTCTCTTTTTTTAAATTATAGTTCCACAAACTGAAAAAAAAATTTAAGTTGAACCTGCCTTCTCATCTGTACAAAGGCTTTTTTGCCAGTGGGACAAGAAGTAAAATTCTGCATATCAGCACTGTCTGACTGCAGCTCCTACAGTGGCAGCGAGCTCATAAAGAACATGGCTCTAATTCAAAGCTGAAGCTCAGTTGAAGAAGTTTTGGAAGCAAATGGGTTTTTGCTGGGGGGGGGGGGGCAGTCGGAGTTAGGCTGCGGTTGGCATGCCAAAGTGCGGAGAGTATGCACAGAGGTTAGTGGAGGGTGGGGTATTTGGAGGGCAAAGCACCACTGTTTGAGTGTGGTGACGCCCGTCTATTGTGACGCTGGTTGCAGCTGTGCCCCATACACACACGTGGTTCCTATTATTGCCTCGTTGAGTAAAGATGAGGCGTACGCTCTCTCCAGTGAAGGGGTCTGGGCTCCTGCCAAACAGCAGCCAGCGCCAGTGTTAGTGTGTGCATGTGTGTGTGTGTATCAGTGTGTAACTTTTAAATAAGCTGTTACTAATTGACGGTGAACAGTACTGGGCCATGCGCACGGCGCTGTTTCAACAACCTCCAAATTTACAGCCTCTCACTTTTGACTCGTGCTGATCATCACTTCTAAGCGTTGTTCCATCACACCATTTCCGAGCTCACTCTTTCCTTTATTATGTTGTCTTTTTCTCTGCAAATTTTAATATGCTCTTTTTCCTTATAGGGGCAACATTGAAAGACTACTGACTGTTTCTTGTTGTACCAACAGATCATCTTTTAACCTGGCTTACCCCTTACACTTGTGTATCCTGTTGAATCATTTAATTACCTTTCAACATCAACCACTTAACAACATTTGCAGCAATGCACTTACCTTAATCTGGCTGACAGGACTAGACGCTCGTTTCTCGCTCTTGAGGGTGGAAGGAGAAAGAGGACCGGAGGAATTGGGAGCCTGTGGGAGAGGACCCATCTTGGCTCCTGGTGAGATCTGCATGCTTGCCAGCTGTGCGGCATACAGCTGCTGCAAAAAAGAGAAGAAACCAGCAAAACCGACAGGCTATTAACATTGCTCGCCAGAAGCTAGTCAGTGGCTTTCCTCTTTCATCCTCTCTCCTCTCTTTTTCTTCCTCATACACACACACAACCATGATACTGTTGTCTTTTTCCCTTTTTTTATCTCCTCCCTCATACTCGCTGCATCTTCTGAGGTTTAATGGGTGCGTGTCTGAGCCAAAGGAACACCGAATTCATATGGAAACAAATGTATGTGTGGGAGAAATGTTTGAGGTATTATCAGGAAGGTTTTCTCAGCAAAACATTTTTAGTTTAGATGATCTACAATCCATCTCTGACACTTATTCTTTCAACAGATGCTGGGAGCAGCTTGTACATCCATTACCATCTACAAATAAAACAGATGCTTTTGAATTATGTATATCCTAATAAACAAAACTGGAAGCTTACTAAACAAAGTGGAATGTTTAACACAATGGCTCGTACCAAAATGATGTTTCTCAATCATATCATATGACCCAAATGAACTGTGTATTGGTGTATTTCTCTGCTAAAGTCCAACCGTTTGCGTGCATTTCTCCCATTTCTATTAATTTTACTATGTTTTGACTATAAAAACACTTTGGTTAATAAAATCTCTTGCTGTGAAAAATTCTGGACCAAATTTTCCAAACTTTCTCCACATCCGCGATTGAGAGAATCTCATATAACCTGAATTCTAGAAAAGTTGGGATGTTCTTTAAATCTGAACAAAATGAAAACTAAAAGACCTTCAAATCACACGAGCCAATATTTTATTCACAGCAGAACATACATAACAACATGTTATGACCAAAACTGAAAAATGTTACAATTCATAAAATGAGCTATTGTCAAATGCAATACTTGCTAAAGGTCTCAAAATAGTTGACACGGGGCATGGTTACCACGGTATAGCATCTCTTTTCAGAACAGTTTGAAGACATCTGGGCATCAAGGTTATGAACTCCTGGAGTTTTGGTGTTAGAATTTGGTCCCATTCTTACCTGATATAGCTTTCCAGCTACTGAAGTGTTTTTGATCGTCTTTGACATATTTTTCGCTTAATGATGCACCAAATCTTCTTTATAGGTGAAAGATGTGGACTGCAGGCAGGCCAGTTCAGCACCCCGTCTCTTCTCCTGTGAAGCTATGCTGTTGTAATAGTTGCAGTATGTGGTTTAGCATTGTCCTGCTGAAATACACAAGGTCTCCACAATATAGACGTCATTTGGAGGGGATCAGTTGTTGCTCTAAAATCTTTATACTTTTCAGCTTTAAAGTTCCTTTCAAAACATCCAAGCTCCCCATACTGTAGGCACTTCTGCACTTACACGATGAGATGCAGGCTTTTGAAGTGAATGCTGATAACAAACTGGAAAGTCTCCCTCATCTTTAGCTCGGAGGACGCAGCATCCGTGGTTACAAACAATAATGTCAAATTTAGACTTATCTGACCATAGAGAACTTTTTCACATAGGTCCATTTCAGATGAGTCTTGGACACAAAGGTGCTTTTAGACCATATTTAGAATATGGCTTCCACTTTGCATGATAGAGCTTTAGTTTGCATCCGCAGAGAGCACAGAGGATTGTGTTAACCAACAGTGGTTTCTGGAAGTATTCCTGGGCCCATTTAGTGATGTCATTGACAAAAGACCACGGCCACTCAATAAAGGTCTTCGGCCTTGTCCCTTATGCATAGAGATCTCCAGTTTCTCTGAATTTTTTGATGATGTTATGCAGTGTAGATGATGAGAGCTGCAAAGCAAATTTGCAATTTGACATTGAGAAACATTGTTCTTGAAGTATTCCACAATCTTTTTACGCACTCTTTCACAGATTAGAGAGCCTCTGTGCATCTTTACTTCAGGGACATCCCTTTTATAGCTTATCATGTTACAGACCTGATATTAATTAACTTCATTACTTGCTGGATGTCCTCCCAGCTGAATATTTTTTTAACTTTCAGCCATTTGTTGCCCAGTGCCAACTATTTTAAGTCCTGTAGCAAGCATCACATTTGACAATGGCTCATTTTGTGCATAAAATTGTCAAAATCTTTCAGTTTAGACTTTTGTTAGGTTATGTATGTTCTGTTGTGAATTAAATACTGTCTCATGTAATGTGAAGGTCTTTTAGTATTAATCTTGTTCAGATTTAAAGAACATCAACTTTTCTAGATTTCAGGTTGTAAAAAAAAAAGCATCATAAAGTTGGATTCTCTAAATATTGACAGGTCAGCTTTTTGAAAAAAGATAGCTTACATAATAAATACAAGATCTTCTCAATTTATCCTCATCTTAAGGTTGAAAATGATGTGACTTTGGGTTTCGACTTTATACTTGAAAGGTGCATACGAGGGAGCTTTTCTCTGATGAAAAGTGAAGGACGAGTCAAGCTTAATATGCAGCATTTAGAGGGTATAACCAAGAATATACCTGTTTTGTAATCTTGTGTACATGTAGGTAGCTGTCTCCATTATTGATGTGATAGTTCACATACTTATCAGTGTTCCAAGTTATTAACAGGAAGATTCCTTAAGCAAACTGAGACTATACAGAACTTCATGATTTACAGGATGTAAACTCAGAATTTGGAGACAAAGAAATGAGATTAGTATATGGTTATATGTTAACACATAAAAAAATAAAAAAAACTGCAGTATTATAAATTATATTTTAAACCATAAAATCAAGGAAGTTGGATATAAGCTTGCATTTGCCCCTATAGTGCCCCTGCTGGGCTCCTCCATATTGCATCTTGATTACTTGTAGCGTTCATTTCTGAAGACGTGTGCAGCTAATGCTCCAAATTAATATGGGATAACACACATGTAACTACATATATTTATATTCCTCGCGTAAATTCTTTTTTTAATTTTATTTATAATGCTGATTTCTATTAAAAACAGAATCATAAAGTTTTTGTGATCCTGACTATCTAACCTTAAATCTTGTCTTTCTGAGGAGAGCTGTAACCTTAAATGGTGACAGATAAAGTTAAACATGATTAGAAATAGAAACAAAAGCAACAGTCTTTAAAAAAAATAAATCTGACTAGACAGATCTGGTTACAAAAAGTTAGCTCTAAAATTAGAGCATACAAGAGTTAAGCATCTTCAGCGACATTAAATCTGAGGAAATGTCATTTTTAAATAGATGTAGGCTAATCCTGCTATACATTCTTGGGCATTTGATTCAACTAAACAAAATTGAAAATAGCATTAAAATGACAGAACAAAAGCAAAGGGAAACACATGGAAAGTATAAGTATTTGAGTTGGACAAAAACACTAAAAAGAATTAAAGCAAAAAGGTACTGACTTTTCATCCAAAGTACTTAACAAAAATCAAAGAGTCACATACTCGGCCCAGAGTCCAGGGTCTTCTAAATCAAAGCTAGCTGGCCAGACAAACCGCTGCCTGAAACCACTGTCAACTCCTGTCTGAATGCATTGGAGTGTGAGTGCTGGAGTATCAAAGAGCCTGTCTTCAGGAAAACCACCCAGACGTGGCTGGCCCTCAGTAAATTCCCTCCTCTCTTTCTATTCTGCTTTCCTCTCATTTTTTTGTTACTCTCACCTCATCCATACTCTCCCCTTCCTCCAAATGCCTTTCTTTGATTCACTCTCTGCGTTTTTGATCTCCCTTCAACTCTCTCGACTTGTCTTCTGTCTCTTAGCTTTGTTCCAGAAATGATTCCTCATATCTTCCCCGCCATCTTCATCTCTGTTTTTCTCTCTGGCCCCTTAACCCAAAGTGGCCCCTAGTGTTGTGAGATCTGATTTCCCTGTAGTCAAAACTGCAAGGTCTCCTGGGACCAGAGATCCAACAGTAAAGAAAGCGCCATGGAGAAAAAGAGTTAGAGAGAGGGGTTGTGAGTTTTGCGCTGCAGACACACGAGACCACCGTCGCTTCACCGCCAAAGCGCCCGGCTCAGCAGTCGGGGCCAGAGAAATTGGCTGGCCCTCTTTCCACTTCTCTCTGAGCGATATTAAACACAAACAGAAGGGGCCTCGCCACTGAAACAAAGCCCTGATGTCACGCCGCTTATTTTCCTTGGAAGGTACCAGGAGCTCTCGGGCCAACCCCTGGCGATATGAGACCCCAGTTAGAATGTGCCTTCAATGGCTGGTGGTGAGGCCTCTCGCGTCAATCAAGCCGACCGCAGAGTTACTTCTGGTGATGCCTGATATTCTTACAGCTGTGAAGGGAGCAGGGGCTCAGGCTGACACATGAGTCTTTGAGGTAAAATACACAGTTAGGATCTCACACACTCCCCCACATCTGCACAAACGCACACACTCAGGGTATTTTCTGCAGACACACCCGCCGCTATTGTGCTGGTAGCAGCGATTTTGTCAACAATAAGAGGAAAGAACTGTCGAACAAACAGGCTGACGATAAAAGCTTTTATCTTATTTTTTTCTTGGTTTCTGCAAGATGCTCAGCAATTGATTGTTGACTGGCTAATGTGCAGCGTAAACAACCCAAACTGGAGCTCTTGCCATGCAATCAACCCTCAAGAGAGGACAATGAAGCAATTTTCTAAATTGCAAATTGACAAAGAGGGCTTTAAACTGCACCTCAACTGTCCGAAATGTCTGACTGGCCTTTAGTGCTAATCTCACTAAAATGTGTCATTTCTGACCTCTGTGATTATCAGCCGATTTTTCAGCCAACTTTGTTTTTAAACTAAAAGAAAGCAGTGAGAAGGTGATGTGGGTCTGAAGTCAGCTGCCTTCATGGTTTGTGTCGGGCTGCTATTGATTTCAGGACTGCACAAAACAAATAACGTTTTGTCTTTTTCAGCAGGTTTATGGTGGGAGGAGAAATTGAAATGATTCAGCGGGCCTGTACTGTGAGCAGAGGCTAGATGTTACCCTGCAAGTATCCAAAGAGACAAACATAGAGACAGCCTGCATTAAGACAATCATTATGCAATTTTCTGTAGTCTTATGTGACAGATGAACTTTCGTCATTGCTATCCTTACAGCATTAGGAATATAACAATTAAGACTTAATTGGCATATGCTCCTAACAGGGTCAAAATCATGACTCAAAAGGACAAAAGTACACTCTTCACCTTTGTTTTCATGCTTCAGACACTGAAACAGATACAGGCTGAGCACACAGACAGTGAAGGATGTCATATGATTTCAACAAGAATGTCTGCTAAGCAACTGTATTTCCCATGCATTAGCTGCACACAAAGGGGGCCTTTCTTCAGCAGAAATCCACTGTTTGTGAAGGGGTCTACTGCGAGTGTCTGGAAACAATTGGCCAGATCAAGTTCCCACGCCAATAGCACAACATTTGCGCTATCAAAACTGTTGTTTCAGGTCATGATGGGTCAAGTGTGGCAGCTCTGGCCAAGTATCTCAGGGATGATGCGTTTGATTTGATTTGGTTTCCTTAAGTTAATAAAGGTGAAAAAGGAGTTAATGTGTAAAACTGTTTTTTTCTGAACTCTTGCTCTCTTTTTCTAGCAAAACAAAGAAATGGTAAACCTTCTGTGGGAACAGGTTTATATTCACTGCCTCAGGCTCTATTCTTTCTATAGGCCACTTTATGAGCATTTGGTGTTGGCCAGCAGTCTGATAGACAACTACAGAGCAAACTTTGAAACATCTGGAGGAGTCTGGCTACAACATCTGCCTATCCGGTACTAAGCAGAGATCTGGCATTAATCCAGTTTGATACCAGCTGGTGAATACTTGACTACAGGATGTATATCATCAGACGGTACTGCTGATAGAGCTAACATGGTATCACTGTCTACTTATAGACATTTTAATAGGCTAATTGTAAACTAAGGTGCATCTGAATCTAAGAACTAAGAGCAAGACCTTTAGATTTGTGCATAAGATTTACATATTAATAGATTACAAGGAGCAATTTAAAAGAATGGTTCAATCTATGCAAAAACACATTGTTAACCAATGTTTTCCTTTCCTGTAATACAGGCACGGGAGGAGAATGAATTACACAATGATAGTAATTGATATTTCCCCTCTCATCCTGTTAGTGTTGATCTTTCTCTGGTTTACTTGTTATGTTACAGACCAAATCGGGTGGTAAACTGAACCTCTTTGACTCTATTTTCCAAATGCTATTTATTGTTGTTCTTTCTTTTCATCTTCTTCTGTCTGCTTTGTTTTCTTACAGAGGAGGTTTTCTGTTAATCTTTTTTTCAGGTGTCACAGCTTGTTGTCTGGTTTCTCTATTTTGGTCAGACCATACAGTTGTTGCTATTGCTTTGTCTGTTGTCTCTTTGCCTCCTTTTTCTTTACTCTACTCTCTCCTTCTTGTGGACCTTAAATCCACAAATCTTCATTCTTTTACATTATATCCCCTTTGCAAAGCTAATTTGTTTGGCACAACCCACCAGCCAGACCATCATTCTACTTGCCTTGATGCTGGACAGGACAAGTGAAAGAATAAGAAAAAGACAAAAAAGAACATTTAAATTAGCTCAAATGTATTTTAAATTCTAGGTTTAGTCTGGCTTACAAATCAAATTTTTTCCAATGTAATGTAAATCTACTAACTCGTATAATGCAAATGCGTGATACATTTCTTAATGAAGTTGCCCAGTTATGAATTAGCTTGTATGAATCAATGTATGACAATCAGATTGGCTCAAACTGATTATCTGTGAAGCGCCCTGAGATGACATTGTCGTGAATTGGCGCATT
The DNA here is from genome assembly GCA_037177055.1 of Atherinosoma microstoma. Taxonomy (NCBI): domain Eukaryota; kingdom Metazoa; phylum Chordata; class Actinopteri; order Atheriniformes; family Atherinidae; genus Atherinosoma; species Atherinosoma microstoma. The sequence continues at coordinate 12,723,672 of JBBBVU010000010.1, forward strand.
ACAAATAAAGCTGAATTGAATTGAATTTAATTAGTCTCAGTAGCAGCTTCCTCATTTTTTCTGTATAAGTGATGATGGAAAATAGCAGAAAATATATTACCCAGACCTTGAGTTAAAAACATATACTTAATTGCTTTAAGAAAACATAATGTCATTGCTGTTGTTGTCCAACACATCCTGAAGGCAGAGTAGAGAGTCAGAGACACTGTGGAGCCACAGTCCAATGTTGCAAGAAAAGGTTAAAAGAAAAGAAATTTAAGATATCTTTTACAGCAGTTGATAACTAAACAGATCATAAGATGAGATGCATCACAATCTGTCAAACTCTCAGTTGGGAGAAGTAGGAAACATATAGCGAATGAATTTCTCAAGTAAACCCTAAAACTGTTTCTAACACAGAAGAAAACACTCTCATAGAGAGCACATGTACAGCATGCAAACAGAGTCAACCCATGTACAAATAATAATGAATACCACAACAGTATGCAGGTGTTTTTACTGCATCTGTGTTAAAGGTTTTGCTTCCTGTTCTTTTCTCCATGATTGAGATAAATAACAAAACCAGCACAAATCATAAATTTCATCATGATTGCTTTTGGCATCACCATTATTGTATAAACAATGTCCAAACTTGCTGAAAACCAGCCCCATCTCACAAAATAAAAGAATCCCACTTCCCAACACTCTGACTCTCTCTTTTTGTCTATCTCCTTCACTATCTTTGCCAATGCCTTGATGAGAAACTTCCTATTTCATTCAGGTTCCTTTCATTCTCTGTGCACGTCTCAGGCAGCGTTTAAATGCGGTTCTGACATCATTCGTCGTCTTACCTCTTGCTCACCGTGCAGCTCTTTTGATCATTTCAAAGTCAGGAGTGGAGACAGAAGGCTCCAACCCCCCTCAGCGACGCAAGGCGCTTTGCTAAGTCAATAGCAGCTAATGAGGGTTTCGATAAGTGGGAACCACAATACAAATTGAATAAACTGAGATAAGGATTCTTGTAACATCTAAAAGCCATGCTATGGTAATGACTGACATGATGAAGCAACATTGTTTGCAAGTGAAAAAGCCTTTGAGGGCTTTTGTCCTTTTAGCTGATAGTTGGTACAGCAGGAAGGGTGACAGGGTCGTGTTGTGAAATTCCAAAACGCGTTCAGGGAGTTAGGACTTCATTCCTCTTTCCCTATTTTCTATTTCCATTTCTTTTTTCATTTTCTTTTTAAACATGTTCTGTGATAACAATTACGGATAAGTGCTATTTTCAAACCACAGGTGTCAAGCAGCAATAAAATATTTGATGAATTGCCCAAGCCAGGTGTTGTGCTGGTGGGGCGGAATTCCTCTGTGATTCATCATAACAGCTTTTGTCTGACACAGCTGACAGGCAGCAGATAAAGCAGGCTAGCATGTTAGCATCAATTGGCTGAGCTTAATCTTTAACTAGCGGGTCATGTTGTGCTATTTTAAAAAAAAGTAACTGTAACTCTATTTAAAATTTGTAGGAAGTAGGAGGAAAGCCTGTAGCCTGAGCCAAATCATGCATGTTGAGTCTTCTCCAGCTGCTATTTGCATTTTCCCACACTTTTGCTTTTATATATTAATGAAAATACTGTGTATTGCAAACACATTACAACTTATAATATAAGCCAGTTATGCATAAAAAAAGCTAAATCTGGCTACAAAAAATAGCTTTCATAAAATACTTAGACCATGGTGTTTCTTTCTTCTGTTCTGTTGAACTTTGACCCACTGACTGCAGCATTTAACATTGCAGTCATGATGATTATGACTTCTCATGAAAAACACCAAATTTCACTCGTTTTTTCTTTTTTTCTTCTTACTGCAGCTGTTGCCATAGGCTCTTCCCATGAAAAGTCAATCAGACGCTTAACAAGTTTCACAATAGCCTGAACCTTTCAGTTTCATGCAAATGATTAAAGGTTTCATGCATTAGGTATGGGTTCAAACACTGTTGTGTTCTCTTGAGTGTGCAACAGCCAGGGGTCATTACAGAGCCTTTCAGTGAGGAAAATCTTATGTTGATTTGAATTCTGTGCTTGTAATCTTTTCAATGAGCATTCAAGTGAATGGGTGTTCATAACCAGCGTTTATATTTTCACTGAATTTAGAACCAAACAAAGATGTTAACTGATGATAATTAAATGAGTATTGTTCACATTCGTGACACTGAATTATGATCTTTTCCAACATTAAAGGTGCTGAATCATTTAATGGCCAGTCCAGTTTATGCAAGTCACTTGCAGGACTTAATAGATCTACCTACCTTTATGTTCAGTTAGAGTAGAGAGTTGAACACTGCTGGGCTACACAGTCTCCAAGTAACAGTAACAAATCAGTGTTGGCTCTATGGCCCTCATTTTCCTGTTTATGTATGCCTAATGAATGTCATGGCATGGAGACCTGGCATTATGTGGTTGACGTACCAGTGCGGAAAACTGTCCATCTCTGAGCCTATCGACTTAATTAGCTATTCAGAAGCTCAAGTAAGACAAATACAAGTAGCTAGCTCTTCACCAACGCCCTCAGAGCTTGCACACCGATATCTTCACGCACCCAAGCCACCAGACCATGTGATGATTCCTCCACCAGGGTGTTGTTTTTAAAAGATATCAGTTCATTAGATGCATGATAAATGAATTGTATTCCACAGTTTATGATCATTTGTGGTCATTAGTTTGATATAATGTGGCAGATGCAGAATTTCTGTGATAAGATCAGTATCAGATGCCTTTAAACTCCCTGAAAATGCTGTGGGGTCTTTTTATTTACAATGTTAAATTGATTGAATAAAGTAAGCATGCAATCCTGCACATAAGCCATCTTTTTGGACACTTTTCCCACTAGAAAATGCATGAAAAATGACCACTTGTTGGCAGATTTTGAGAAAGGCTGTCAAATTGTTCAAACTACGTTCTGAAAGAAACTACTTTTTCAAGTTGCTGTTTGATTTTGAGGGTCCTACATACAGAAATATATATGTATCTACTTAGAGTGATGCCCATGTTCCATATATGGAGGATAATTCAGAGGAGTTCATTATAAGAAAAATACCCTCAGAAATCTATGTGAACCAGCTCATTTTAATCTGTGCGACATGAACTTTGAGCAAGTTCTTGTAAAGAGTGATCTTCCACATTGCTGGTTGTTTTGCTCACTAAACCCAAGGAAGAGGTTTGATGGAGCTGGAGTATAATTTCATTCCAAATCTTATAATCTTTTCTATGTTTCTAATCACTTCTTGTTTTGGGCCCTGAGTTTCTGGCTCAGAATTAGAGCCACATGTACTCTGAGCGAATAAACCCTCAGCTATATTTCTTTTCTCTGCTGCTTACGAGTCATGACTTTTCCATCTAAAAGGTTTGAATTATCACTACACCTGAGAAGGTTTGACAAATGCGTTTACAGAAAAAAAAAAAAGTCAGGTCATTCCTGGGGGCAAAGATGTTATGACTTGAGGGGTGCATCCAGGCTGAACTGCAGCATATTGTACCTCACACACAAGACACACCCCCATCAACCACCACAACTTTACTTGTCACCACTTCATTGTCAAATGCCCTTTTTTAAGTTTCATTTTCAGTGTTTATTCCTTTTACTTTTAGAGATTCCACAATCTCTTTTTTTGAGCATTTACTTGTACTTTACTTCTCAGCCCCCCCCCCCCCCCCAAAAAAAAAGATAATTTCTTGCTTTATAACAAACTTAATGAACCTTGCACTTAAGTTTGGTTTTGCTAAATGTCAAGGTGTTTTTCTCTAACCTGTAGTTGTAACGGGCTGAGTCCAGACGCCGCTGCAGCTGCCATTGTCGATGGAATGAACTGCATTGGGTAATTCTCACCTGGTGAAGAACCAAAGCAACAGACATTATAGGGAGAGGTGGAGGCAAATTCAGCACAAGAACAAACCTGCTCTTTACCTTCAGCCAGCTGCTCTCTCTTTGTCTCCTTCCTTGTTCCCTCTTATGTTTTTATTCATGCCATATGAAACATGAAAGGGTCTTATTCAAAGGTTAATAACAGCCACTGCTGGTGCACACAAGTTTTAGAGACTAGGCTGAGCACAGCTCGCTCAATTGGATGCACTCACAAAGTAATGCACGAGCACCATGTATAACCCCTACTGTTTGTCCCTAAAAGGCTTTTCATGTACAGGTCTCTGTTTTAAATAGAGCAAAGTCAAAAGAGAGGGTCGATCATGGCTTTTTAACTCCTTTCTTTATTTTTAGTGCTTCTCTTTGCAGACTTGGTAGTGTGTGCTGGTAATCCAAGATTAGATATGGATCAATCTGTATGAAGTATGGAGACTGTGCTGCACTGTGTCAGGCAAGCACCTGGGTGAATGTATGGGAGTGAGGAATGTGTGAAGGACGAGGAGACAGAGAAAGCAGGTGGTGCCGAGGATCCTGAAATAAGAGGAGTGTGCATTGTGTGTCTCTCTGTAGGTGTGGCTTAAAAAGCTTTGTTGAACTTTTTAAGCAAAGTTCTTGTGGACGGTTAAAAAACATCCAGCATGTGTGACTTCTTTAATGTGAATATTTGGAAGTGTGAGTGATTTGTCTGTCTGTATCATCTGTGTGTGAATACTGCTAGCTCCATGTGTACCAGGAGAAAATGCTAAAGAGCAACCGTGTACATGTATGTGTGTGAGTTTGAGAATGTGTGAAATTCCATGTTGCAGATGTGCAGTGCAACTGACATGCTTTCAGCATGCCATGAAAGAGACATTCCAGTTCTCACTGTGTCCAATGCATTGATCCTGGAGTGAACAAGCAAGGCTTGTAAATCTCTCCGCTCATTTCCAGAACATTCCTCACCTGACACACCTCATTAACTTAGACTGGGATTCCAGTGTTTGTGTGAGAGAGTGCGTAAGGATACCTGGCTTGTAGGACATGCTGGGTGGGAAGAGGAAGCCTTGCTGTGCAGCAGCGGCTGCAGCCAGAGACCGCTGGTCGTGTGGAAACACGGGGATCATCAGAGGAGGCATGTGACCCTGGACCTGAGAGACACAACCAGGGAGAGATGGGAGGGAGATGAAACGAGGTAACTTGCATTAGCTTGATGAGCACATTACCTGAAAAATGTATAAATGGTGAAAATAAAACCATGTATACCTTAGGTATTTCTATTCTGTACCTCTACTCCCCTACTTTCAAGGGGAAATATAACACTTTCTGCTACAACAGTTGTGTTTTAATACAAACTATTAAAATACATCACTTTGTAAAGACTGAAGCAGTTATTTTCAGCCTTTTTGACTTCTGACATCTTATAAAATGAAGTGTATATTGGGACCACATATCCGATTTCTATCAGTTGTTGACAACTCCATCAATTTGTAATTTTTCCTCTCTCCACATCTCATATGATTTTCATTTTGAGAAATGTTCTCACAATCATACATCTCAACAAGAATTTTTTTTCCCTTTGATCTTCACCTCACTACCCTCAGATGTAATTTTTATGCTGCCTACAAACTGATGTTTCACTATTAATAATCCCTTGAAGTTATTGATTTTAACTTGGTTGACTTAATAGTTTTACTTGAATAAAAGGAAAAGGTTTTTGTACTGTATATGCACACAGTATTTCCACAATGCCAAAACACCAGCAGCCGGAAAGTTCAGTCTAAAAAGAAAGAAGATGAGAGAAGGGAAAAAACTGGTAAGAAAATGGGAAAATACCACTGAAAATTATGGAAGAATGTAATAGTAGAGAAACGGGAAAGAAAAAGTATATAGCATATTATAAAGAAATAAAAAATGAGGAAAGAATGCTGATTGAGTAAATAAGAGAGAAAGGATGTGGGACAACAAGTTATCAGAAAAGAAAAAGGGGAAAGATTTCTGAAAAAATAAACAAACTGCTGAGTAAAGATTTAAAGTAAAAAAAAGCCAAACAACAAATCAAGTTAGAGAGACAAGAGATAAAAATGTGAAACAAACTGCCTTTAAAACAACAGAGGGGCTAACAGTTGCCTTTCATGTCATCTTGAAAGACTCTTAAAAACTATGAGTTTGCCTGAGTTAAGATGCTTTGGGCTCAAACTGAAGAGAGCATATCAAAGATGACCCTGCGGGAATCTATTAGCGCTGACTGTGCTAAACCACCAGACTACACTTTCCCTTCTATCTCTCCCCTTTATCTCATCCTTTTCTCTCTTTTCATTAATTTCTGTCTTGTGAAATTATGTCTTTTGCCTTCATGCCTGCTTTTCTTGTCTTTCTCTCTGCTTGCTTGTATTGCCTTTTTTCCCTTTCGTCTAATTTGTGAAGTTGCGGCCTGAAAGATGAGTAGATTTTGTAAATTTTCAAACACTTGAAATCAAAGTCTTAAAGTAATGAAATACTAATTAGAACTGCTTCCGTTATTAGGGTTGGGAGTGCATGCGTTGTCAACAACTACTTGCAGAAAAAGAGGTAAGATTAATATTTGGAGTATTACTTAGATTTTTCATGTTTTTAAAGAAAAGGAAATAATCATATATTTTGAAAGTTTTGAGTAAAAAATTAAGTAAAACTTGTTTCAGTTGTTAGGCTTACTAAAAAGTAAAAATAATTTGATATTTACCAGGCCGTATAATTAAGTAAATATTACCTCTGACGAACAACATGATGTGTACCTTAGACTCTCCAGGCCTCAGTTAGAATGTGAAATGTAAAAGTTTGTGAGAGTATAATTCGAAAAAGACTGAATAAGTATGGCTTGTCTGGAACGGTTGCAGAAGACACTGTCTTCCATCTATAAAGAACATGACAGAACAGCTTAGGTTTGCAAAGTTTTATGTGTAAAAAACAAAAGATGTCTGCAACAACTTCCTTTTGGGCAGAAGAGACCAAACTGGAGATGTCTGTCCATAATCCGCATCATATTTGGGGAAAATCAGATACAGCACATCAGCACAACTACCTTATACCAACTGTCAAGCACGGTGGTGGAGGGCTGATGATTTGGGATTGTTTTGCTGCCATGGGACCTGCACCTGATTGAGTGGACCAAGAAACCCTCTGTAGATAAGTATTCAAGAGTCAAATGCCATAAACATCTGTCTGACCGCTAAAAAAAGGCAGCAAATCTACAGCTTAGTTAATCAGTCAGTTACTTCGAGCCTACTTAGAATTCTTCATTGCTCAAGTCTTCAAGCTTCATTTATTCATGGGCCATCTTTTTTTCTGTATCTGCTTCTTTCTATTCTTTGACACTTTATTTGGGTTTCGAAAGGCTCATTTTTTCTTTTTCTTTCATCTTCTATAAATTAAGACATTGCTTAGATTGGAAAAAGCTACATACAATCACTGCTTCCAAGCTCATTTCTGCCCTCATTTCAGTGCCATCTATGTGTTTTCATCTCCTTTACAATTCATTAACCATACTGTAGCCCTACACACCCCCACACTGACCTCATGGGACAGTTCATCATGAGAGCTCAAACTTCTGCAATCAGCATGTTGCCGCCCCAGCATGTTCACACTATATCTCTGCTTTTGTGGGGCAGAGTTAGGCAGCTGAATTAGTTGAATAAGATGACTGTCTTCTGGGGTGTGTGACGGAGGGTTAAAGGGTAAGTAGTAGGGAGGTTTAAAGAGCATAACTAAATAAACAGGACCATACTTGACTTGTTTGTGTCTACTAAAATAATGAATTAATTAATTAATAAGAGGATCAACAGAATATTAATGGACCATAATGTTACTATTTCATAAATTATTTAACGCATTGAGAATGAAAGAATCCATTTTAATCTATAAGCTAATAGAAAACCGAACTAAAGAATTGAAGAAAATGGTAAACCTAGCAATAATATCCAGGGGCAATGCATTTAAATAACCCGTTTCAACATAGTTTTTTATATGTCTCCCTCCTCATCCATATCAGAATGCTTTAAAAAGCCATGTGCTTGCCCATCCATTGTCATTACCTTCACACTTTATTTTTCAAGCATGACACATCCTAAAATTGTGAACTGTTTCATGAATTCAAATTATTTGACTTTGAATTCGGTTGTGGTTAATCAAAAAATGATTGCTGGCAACTGAAAGCCTGCCACAGCCTGTGCATGTGTGGTCCTGTCTAGTCTAAATGTCTTCATAAGAACCAATCAGATTTACACTTTGAAAATATCAAGTCAGGCTTATTATTTGTCTCAGGATAAAGGTGATAAGGTTGTGTGCATCTACTGTCAAGATGACTGTTGTTTGCGTGGAGATACATGTGTTCATCGCCTGACTGGCTTATCAGACAATGTTGTTTATGTCACACTCTTAAAAAGCCTCAACTAGCACATACATGCACACAAACATTACACGTAGCTAGTTGGAGGCAATTTTTGAGGCATTCCCATACTTGCAAACATTCACACAGAGACAAGAGGTCCGACGTCTTGTGACATGAAGAAAAAAGAATAAAGAGAGAAGAAAAACAAGTCTGTGTCCAAATGACTATAGAGAAAAAAGAATAAGGAGAAGAGGAGAGAAGTGGGGGGTGGAGGTTATAGAGAGTGGGACAAAATGCTCCCATTCATTGTGTTCCTTTGGGAACACTGGGAATGACTGGGGCTGCTTCACCAGCGCAAACACACAAAGATCTCCTTTTACCAAGGGGAGGGGGGTGCACTCGATGAATGGAAGGGGGAAGGTGGTGCTGCAGGGGCCCCCTCTGCTCAGCCCCTAAGAAAACACAAGGTCCCCTTCCTCCTAACTGCTCGCCAGACACATCGACATACACACCTAGGCAACAAGGAACATGTGTACACACGCAGACACACTAAGAATTAATGGTCCTCTTGTGTGAGGTCAGCGAGGTTAGGGGGCAACGAGTGCGTATGTGGTGCGTCTTTATATCAATGTGATGAAGAAGGAGAGAAGAAAGAAGAAAATTCTGCTGTTGTCTAGCAGGTATGCACATGTGCATTTGTATGAGCTTGATTTTGTTCACTTCATTTCAGGTAAGACAAATCTGCAGAGGTACAGTGCTCAGCTTCACAAAATGCAAGACTCATATCTATTGAGTTTTGGTCATGTTTCGTTCTTGTTTTCTTGTATCAAATCAAAAAAGCAAGAACATACTAAAATAAAGCTTGAGTAACAAAAAACCGTCATGGTACCAGTTATACCTTATGATTGACAGTTAATGTTTGGAGGCAGTTTGGAGACACCATGGCTTCACACCCAAATCTTAAGACTTGCCAACATTTTATATTTTGACCATTTTGTCTTTAATCATTGTAACTAGGGATGTATATTGTTAAGATTTTATCGATACCAATACTCCTTATCGATACCAATATTTATCGATACTCATCAATAATACAATGTAATTTGCAGTAAACAAAGACATAACTCAAGAACAATAAGGTGAAAATTATTCAATGACCCCTCATTTGAAAGATAATAAGCTTTAGTTTCATAAAATGACCTCTATTAGTATGTGGTTGAAATATAACCTAACCCACATCAGATAAAATTTAGCTGAACAATTTTTTCCATGTGTTTTTTTTTGTTGTTGTTTTAGGAGCATTTATAGAATAAATGCAACTTGAAGATGCTTCATGCCTGACAAAATATTAAATACACAGCTACTACACTTTGTCAACTATACCTGGCTAAAATTATTGGGTTAAACCTTATGGGAGTTATGGACTTATTAGTCTCAAGGGGCCAAACTTTTTTAATTAATTTATTTTTTTAGTTAATCTACATTTCAGACCATGTTTTTTACTCCAAACATGTGGGCATATACAACAGACTATACAATAACCAGCCTCTGCTCACTGGTTTTGCTAATTTATAACCTGTTTACAGGGCCTACCTGTTCATGCCCTACATCTTTGGAAAGGCCCGGGGATTGGCCATATGTATAAGTGATTGGCATGAATGACAGCCAATCATTACGGATTTTTCCAGGCCAAAAAACAAAACAAAACCGGTGTATCTGTCTTGGTTAGTTGATCAGGGAGCGCTTGATATGTATTTGCACATATCCTGCGATGAAAACGCCACATAGAACTGTCGGGACACTTTTCCCTCTTAGCCAGAGAGGTCAGGGAAACAAACTTACCCTCAACACTGAATTCACAAAAAGGGAAAATAGCTGTTGGACCGCAAACGCTATTCTATTTATGAAAGAGACAGACATTATTAAAGACTGTACTGGAAAAATACATAACCGAAATATTTTTTTGGAAACCGTTTTCGATATTTTTGAGCAATTGACCGTTCTGGAAAAAGGATTACAATTAGTCATGGAATAGTCCGATAGCAGGGCTTCAAGACACCTAAACAGGTAAGAAGTCACATTATTTTTATGGTAGCCATAGCCTCTCTTTCACAAATTGTGTTTTGGTTGTCAGGAATACTATAAAACAAATTATTTGACTCTATTGCTTAGAATCTAAGCTTTCTATCAAACTACAGCATGCCTATATTAACAAAGTGTTATTGGAAAATTTTTCGAGTTTATCAAACAAATGGTGAGCGGAGTGCCGGTGATCCGGTGGGACTAAAGAGGTTAATGCTGTCTCCTCCTAAGTTAATGACTATGAACTTGGCAAATAATACTCTTACCGTGACTTGACAATGTCGAAGCAGACAAGAAACCAGGTGCCGCTGGCATGGTGCTGCACTCGCTGGCTTGCCAGGCTACTACCTGGCGTGAGTAAAATTATTTTCACTTTGAGGTGTCGTGTATTCCTTCAGTTTTATATTATGAGTGCGCTGCAAGAGCTTCAGGGTGTTGCTGAAGGCCGAAGTGTCATGATTACGCGACGGTGTCATGATTATGTGATGGTTAGGTTAGGTAGACGTTCAAAAAGTATCGATAACAGTATCATTTGTCCAGAATCTTAACGGTATCGTTAAGATTAGAAACCGGTAACAAACGATACCAGTACTCGGTATACATCCCTAATTGTAACAGTTGTTTAATCATTACCTGATACCCGTCATATAATTTGTTTTGTTATTATGCAATTAGCATGGATTACATGGATTAGTGGATTACAATCTGATGCTAGTTAGCAAACAGAATACTGGATGGTACTTGATTTCAGTACTTAATCACATGATTTGGTATAATGTAATTGCTTAGAAATAGTTTTCTTCATAATTTGTAGCTTTTTAAAGCTAACATTCTCACAGAAGTTCATGTGGTTGTCCCAAATCATAATCTACGCATTTTTGCCTTTTTGAGTGATTTTCTCTTTTTTTTGAATATGAAAAGCATTTAAGCAGTTAAGTAAAAAAAAAAAAAAATCAAACATGGCTTTCTTTAAGACAGACCTGCACACACAAAGTACTGCATGTTTTTTCTGGCATACCGGTGAGTCATCTGAAATCTAAAGGAAAAACACATGAGGCATTTCAGCTCAGGCTCAGCAGAAACTGCTGAATGGGAAAGGTTGCGTCATGTCATGTTATCCTGTGAGGGAACCGAAACCAATGAGCATTAAACACTGGAGTCGATGACAATGAATAGTTTTTATACACATTATATGTAATATATTTATTTAGTAGTTATTAGCTTTGTGATAATAAGCTGGGTATTGACAGTTATAAGCCTCAAACAATGAGATGAGGTATTATTATATTGCTAACTTAGCAAATGAGCTAAGGGTTCATATGGATGTAATGCTTAGAAACTTGATAACAAACCACTTAGTAGCATAAGCAACAATGCCATGAATAAAGTAGTTGACATAATGTGGTCTAGCCACTAACCAAGCGCTTATTCTAAGCTCTCAAGGATCCAAAAGCAGATATTTCGTTCAGACCCTCAGCAGTCCACCAAAATTTACTCTTAACTAACCTGATGGAATAAGATGCAACACAGCAGATAAACTTTCACATTAGATTTATACCTGAATGCCTAATTCTGGTTTAATCTTTGATCCAACTTTTGCAGGGTGAGTGGCGAGTTATTTCATCCTTCAGCTAAAGTTCCCCGCTACATTAGTTTCGTACATGTCACTGTGTGACTTTGGTGTTGTGACATATGGATATGTTAAAACACTAGTGTAGACCAGGATGGAGCAGAAACTTGTTCTGCAATGTCAAATTCTTGTTTTTGGATGAATGAGTCTGATGGTATTGGTGATAGCGAAAATGCTAAACAGCTGGTTTCAGCAAGGGCTGTCTCATGGCTCTGTCTCAGGACTTTAATGACTTCAATTGAAATATTCACAATTATTTCACTGTTTCAGGTCCATCATACACTATAGCTACAATATTTTCAGCTAATGCCTCTATTCTTCCTCCTTATGTTCGACAGAGTTTTGAAGGAAAACAATAAATTCAAACATCCTCCTACCAACAGAAGGGAATGATACCTGGTTGAGAGAAGCCAGGGGAGAAAGGTTAAGGTTCTGCAGCTGCACCTGTCAGGGATGTGGAAATATCAGAACTGAGATTGTATTTTTGGCTTGATGTCTCAACAGAATTTAGAAAAACGTGTCCATGCATTTATCTTTAATAGACTAGACTACTGTAATGCTGTCCTTACAGGTCTCCCTAAAAAGTCCATCAGACAGCTGCAGTTAGTCCAGAATG